>OZ023326.1:85050388-85060875 GCA_964007535.1 Brachyptera risi
CCGCGGGTCACCGGCTTCGCACATACTACCCTGTCTGTGCTAACCGTTCTTCTTAAGAGTAGCATACCCAGCAAAATAATCACCGCACGCCGCTGATATATATATATATATATATATATATATATATATACAATTAATTATCGACGTGTTAACAATAATCAATTAGTTTTTACAACGAGGAACAACGCTAGTACCAAGTAAATACTGGTGTGAATGGTCACCATACTTGAGGGATGATTGACGTATTGACCGTTTATACTAATAGGGCAAATTGATTGTTGCGCGTCATTTCAGTGCTGCAGCGCGCGGGCATGTGAAGAGACTGCAATCATACCAGCTAGCCAACGCAGATTTCAACCAGTCGGACATCAGTGGGAATACAGCTATACACATGGTAGGCAATCTCAAGTCAAGACTGGCAATTATGAAAGTTGAAACTAAACTAGGCAAACGCGTTATGTGTTTCCGCGTTGATGGATGAGCTGGAACATATCAACTTATCTTTGGATTGGTTATTATATATATATATATATACACCTAGAGATCCAAACCATTATATCACTGCCATCTTATTTTCCATTATTAATTAATATGATAATAAAGAAGGCTTTGTTTTAATCGTTTACAATCAAGTGGTGACACTTGTTGCTTTGATTGAATAGGTATCTTAATAGCTTTGAGTGATTCACAAAAATTACATTATATATTTTTTTACATCAAAACGGCTGATCCGATTTGAGTGAAAGTTCGGAATAATGTGTATAATTATTAGATACAAATTTCCTAAGAATTTCAATTCTCTCACATGAAATATTTTTCACGAATTTTTTCCTCTGGGTTATTCTAATGGGATTTTTGAAAACTTTGGAATGAGTTTTTTCAGAAGTGGTTCAACCGATCGCGCCTCAAAACTATACAGTATTGAATTGGATAAGGATACTTGTGTGTGCCAAGTTTCAACTGATTTTGAATTTTCTTCTAACCTGTGGAGCGCGAACAAAAAAAAAACAGGCACTTTTTTTTCGGGTATGGCGAAATTGAGTCTTCGCTTTGCTCATCCAATTATTATTTATGGAATTCAAACAAACAATAAACTGATGAGCCTTACATTGTGAACGTTGGCAGTTTGTTACTAGCCTTTGCCCACAAGTAACAAGCTCAGATTTATGTACTGCCTCAGCAGAACAAAATCATTTGGCCTACATGTCAAGGTCAAGTTAAGTGTTTCATTATATTAATAAGAGTGTGTAGTTTTCAATCCTGTAAATTATATTTGTACGCAAAAATTGAAATCTACACAATTTTTATATATTATTTTTCATTTTTATATTATATTTTTATATATATTTTATATATATTATATTATTTTTATATTTTTTTTTATATATTATTATTTATTATTTTTTATGGACGATATGAGATGAATGATAGATGATGATGCAGAGTAAGAGAAACAAGTGATGTGAGAATAATGAGGTGGGTACAGGTTGGAGGAAATAAATAGATAGAACACAAAAACCACACACACATGTGTGGACTGGACAATGCGAGTACTGGGAGGGAGGTTCCACAAGAATCAACAAACTCAAGTTTCCCACTACCTTTTCCACGGACTCTGAAGGGAATAACCAACAGGCAAAAATCACAGAAACATTAATAATAAACTAAAACTCACGACATGGTTCGAACTTGTTAGATCTCATCAGGTGACAGGCCCCCCACATTATTCCCTGGGCCCCGTTGCTAAAAGTCATGATGGGCCCCCTTCTTACTACGAAAATAAAAAATTTCCGCCTTTTTTTACAATATACATTTTTTAACCTTTATTACAATTATTTTTCATCAAACACACATTTAAACTAGTTTTAAGAGTTGAGACAGTGTTTAGAATTCAGATTGTCATCGTAAATTCACTTTAAATACTGGTAAATACATAATTGAACAAATTAATTCTTAAATATTTTTGTTTGCTCAATTTTAATATTCACACAGATAAAATAATAACTGTCGTGGGAAATTGGTGGTTATACATTATAAACCATGCATTAATAACCATGCATTATAAACCATGGTTATATGATGCATTGTAGTGTTTCTGAGTTCTGATAATTTATTGAAAGAATGAATAGCTACATTTTTCTGGCTTTGAACATTGAGAATTTTACAATCACATCACTGAAGTCAAGGCTTGATGCAAGACGGTGTTCGATTGCTAACACTCCAAGTGAATTAAGACGTTAAATTAAGTCCGAGTGAATTAAGTCCCAGTGATTTGATTATTGTTTTCTTTCTATGATTTATTAAAAATGTTATACTTTTTAATTTTTTCCCCGTCCTTGCGGGCCCCTTGGCCCACGGGCCCCGTTGCCGTAGCAACGGTAGCACCGGGCATGTGGGGGCCCTGTCAGGTGAGTATATTACCGTAAATATTCTCAATACTTCCTCCACTCAAGGAGACAATTGCCTGGGCCTGCCACCAGAGTGCACTGCCTATGTTTCCTTCAGCCTTACCCACCTCGTTATTCTCATATCACTTGTTTCTCTGAAGGTTGATTTCCATGGACGCAAATTTCGCGTCGCTCAACGAAAGCGAATTCGCGTTGCGAACTTTTGGCAGACATTTTGAAAATTCGGCCAATCGGTGACGACTGTGACACGAGCGACGAAAGTTAAACAAAATTCAATATTTTCGCATACGCCGAGCGATTTCGCTGGAAGTTGACTAGGGTTCCTAATAAATATCTCAGGATCGTGTACTGCATCCGGCGAGATATCGTTTTATCGAAACTCGATCTCCAAACTTGAAAGTGTGACAGTCAAAAGCAACAACTCATTTTCCCGCAAAAACGAGGTTGATTGAGCTTTGAAATTCTACCGATAGATTGCTGAACTCGGCCGAACTGTACCTCACCAGTTTACCGCTAGAAGTCGCTCCACCACGCGAATTAAAAATGGTTGTCGGTAAGCGAATTCGCGTCCATGGAAAACTTACTTTACTCTGTATCATCATCTATCATTCATATCATATCGTCCATCACAAGATTTATAGTCAAGAGGCCGCAGGCGCTCGTATTTCACGCCGCAAACTCTCACGGCCGTAATTTTTGAGATATCAATATGATTGTTTTTGCATTCTGTTGATAATTGAAAGAGGGAGGTTATCGCATTTACAGAATTTAGAACAACAAATTTGTAATTTTTCAAATTCTTCAAATGGAAAATGAAAACATTTCTAGTTTACGGAAACCTAGATATATATTTTTGTATACCGAAAAAAAATATAGACTGTGAAATATATCAAAAGTGTGAGTAAGGGAATTAACGGCGTTTACGAGAATATGAGTTCGGCGGGCTAGTCTACGGGTGGCGCCTAGCACACGATGCATGTTAAACTCAAGTCTGAAGCGAGGGAACAACGAGCGCGTGTAGCGCGCCTGCGGCCTCTTAAGATTAATGTATCGAGTAAATAATTGTTTTATTGTATTCATTACAGGCTGCTCTACATGGAAACATCGAGTGTACGACTCTCCTGATAGAGGCTAAAGTGAACCTTCAAATGAAAAATATGCGTAACGAAACTCCAGAAGATCTCGCTCGGTTAATGAATCATACCAACGTGGTGAACCTGATACGAGATGCCACTGAAAGTAGATAGTTACGAGAGAGGATCATATTTCTCTACATGTCATCCTATTCCAACCACACATCATTATATATGCTCGTTTCAGTTCATCGAAGTACGTAGTTATGAATGTAGAATAATGTAAAACATCTCGTTCGTCAAGAGCGATAGGTACTAGGCCTACAATAGAAAGCGAAAACTAAAAATCGATGAAGGGCCAAACACAATTATATGCAAATTCACCTTTCAACTGCTCGACATGTAAAAACACGTACCGTATTGGCTTGTCATGAACACCATGCTATAAACGTAAATTGACGTTTTGAATTCCGCGCTACATTGATTATTTTCTACTGGACTGGCAGTTATCGACCTGTTTTTTTTGTGCTCTTGCGCGATCTATTGGTTTTATATACGGTATGTACTAGTGATAACATCGATTAATCAAGAATCGATTAAGAATCGAATCTGATGTAAAACGATTCTCAAATCAAAAAATCGATTTTTCCAAGAAAAAAAATAAAAAATTCTGGTTCAGTGCTGTACTTCTTTACGTCGTAATAAGTGCTCATTTCGTTGTCCATATTATTCTGTATTGTTGAGATATTACTATCTGGACAAAAGCTATCCCTTCGGTTACGTCTGACAGCCGAGCGTTGTCGGAAATATCCGAGTGGTACAGTACAGTTCGAAGAAGTCTCTAGCAGCTATTTTCACGTGAACGCCTTGGTAAGGTTAAAAAAAATGTTTTAAATTACACTACTTTTTTGAGAAAAAACTTTTTTTTCGATTTTTTTTTTTTTTCAAAATCGATTTTTAATCGATTCTGGAGCATAGAGAATCGATTCCCGATTTTTAGAATTGATGTCATCACTAGTATGAACTTCTTCGAAATAACGTCGACCTTCGATTTATTCCATAATGATAGCGTTTATTCGGATGAATGTTTTGTCAACGAACAAACTAATTCAGATTCAAGTAAAAATGGCGGTTGTTGAATGACCGACTCGGCGATATAATACCGGTATGCTTCTTTCAACCGATAATGAGAAACTCATCCTGACACATGAATATGAGAAGATGACACTGATTATTATCTCACTTTTGGTATCAATAACAATAAGAACATGAAGATGATATCCAAGCTCCGCAGCAATTCCTAGGCCTACTCAACCTTGGCCTAGGAAACATAAATCAGTGTTTATAAATTACTCATCTGATTTTCTATCACCCTTCCATGTTTGTATTCATCTGTGATCTTTTACCTGTAGTTTGTCGGAAAAATCATGTAGAAAAAATCATAAATGTAACATCTGAAATCATTTATATTTTATTAGACGAGCTTTAGCGAGGATTCAATTTGACATACTGAAAAAAATTGGTGTTCGTTTTTATGTTGTTTTTTTTTCATGTTTTTTTGTCGGTTCTCCACAGGTCAAACGGCTACAGCTATCAACTTCAAACTTTTTTTCGTCATGGTTCCTCATCTAACTTAGATCTGTATAGTTTTGTGGCATTATCGGGTGGTAACTTTTTTTTATGAATTTTAGAAATTTCAAAAATCTTCATTAGAATAACCCGGAGGAAAATACTTGAAAAATCAAAATTTTTCAAGACCTCTCAAATTTTCGCCGAATGTAAAGGAAACTATTAAGCACATTTTGAGAGATTTTTCGCATCAATCGGATGAGAAATAACGAAGAAAACGCATTTATAAAGCATTTTCCCATCAATTTAGGCTATTACGGGAACCAATTAAATCTATAGCAACAAGTGTCACCAATTAATTCAAAACGATTGAAATGAATGAAGAGGAAGGCCGTGACATAACTGATTCTCGTAAGGTTTTTGAACGTTTGGAGTGATCCAAGGTCTGTAGATGTAGATTGGGTTGACAAATTATTTTTCATTCTAGATTTCTATACCCCTAAGCTCGTCTAACAACGCGCATCCCGCATTTTCCTAGTACAAACTATTGAAGTCTTGGAAAATTAACTCAGCACAGGTGAACAGCTGCTGTCAGAAAACTCATCAGTTGCAAGGTTAAAATACAAACGACCCTATAATTATTCATAAACTATTCTATGTCTTTTGATGTAGCTTAGAATTAGTTATGAATTAAATAATTGTAATAACTTTACAAGAGAAAGTAAGTGCGTCGATTGTGACTGGAATAAATCAGTGAGCACGATGCTTCAAGTCAGGGTTGGCAAAAAGCCGGCTTTTATTAGTTTTGACCAGGCCAGTGATTTAAACCGGTTTTAACCGGCTAAAACTGGTCAAAACTAAAATATATAGACAACCAGTATGTTAATGCCTATATGTAAAAATGTGGCCTATAAATGTAGACCCAAATATCTATTGTGTGAAAAACCTGTATTTATGCCATGCTGTAAAGTGAATAAAACCTCGATAAAACAAACAAAACCAAAAACCTCATATATTGCAATCTATCTCAAGTTTGTAGAACTAAATAATAGATGAATCCTACAGCCTTAAATGTACATCATTAACAAGACATGCCAAAATACAAAGCTTATACACCACTAAGATGTAATATTAAATTTAATTTAAAATGAATAGACCAGAGTATATTATTCTTTCTGTTGAAGGTGGTTAAAACCGGTTAAAACCACGGTTTAAGCCAGGGGGTGGCTAAATCTTGCCAACCCTGCTTCAAGTAGCGGGCACGTTAATGTTAGGCTTACCGCTGTCGAAGACGTCGTATGTTGGTCGTTCTGTCGAAGTGTTAGACATGTCGTAGTCTTGCAATGGCACTACAATAGAGACTCAACTCATCGACTTATCAAGATGTTATGCAGTGAAAATATCTAGACTACTTTTGAATTTTGTATGTAAATACCGTATCAATAAATTGATATTTCAGGGCAAGGAAATACAATGAAGAAGTATTTATTGTATAGTGTATTTTGTAGGGATGACATTGATTCTCAAAATCGGGAATCGATTCTCTATGCTCCAGAATCGATTAAGAATCGATTTTGAAAAAAAAAAAATTTAAAAAAAATTTTAAAGAAGTTTTTTTTTAAATATAAGTAATGTAATTTGAAACTTTTTTTTTTTCAACCTTCCTAAGGCGTTCACGTGAAAAATGGCTGCTAGAGACTTCTTTGAACTGTACTGTACCATTTGGGTATTTTCGTCAACGTTCGGCTGTCAGACGTAACCGATAGGATAGCTTTTGTCCAGATAGTAATATCTCAATACAGAATGATATAGACAACGAAATGAGCACTTATTACGACGTAAAGAAGTACAGCACTGGACCAAAAAAAAAAAAAAATTTTTTTTGAAAAATCAATTTTTTGATTTGAGAATTGTTTTACATCAGAATCGATTCTTAATCGATTCTCGATTAATCCATGTCATCCCTAGTATTTTGTTACCATCAACCACTTTACAGCCGGGTTACGAAATCACAGCCATACATCCCGGGCTGGGTTTTTTCCCGTTATATCGCACAGATACCGGTACTTGTGATTAGATATCCTTTCATAACATTCTTACCAGAAACAAATGGTTCCATTGTGTTGACATATTGCTGTACTAGATATGTGAAACGATACATTTGCCGATATCACTTTTATTTAGCGTTCAGAGGCTTGTCAATTTGACACATTAGGCCTGGAACGATGTTCTGGAATAACAGCTGAAAGTATTTCATCATTTCAAATAATTTCGTCGGCATAAACTCATTTCCCAATCTATCTCCCAGATGTCAGTACAAGTCCTATGTCAATATGACGTCATTTTGTCAAGGTTAAAAATGAAACGTTTTGAATGTGTGAGGACGCAAATATGCGTCAGCGACTTGGGTAGCATGCTTGCTGCAGATGTGTATTTGCGCCAGCGGCCGTCAGGTGGTTAGTAAAGTCACATTGACATAAAGAGATTGGAAATGAATTGTGATTAGATGAGCGTATGCTAAGATTCCATCCTACTCTTATAGGCCTAGAGCTTTGTCTGTTTTTTTTCTTTGTTTGTTTGTTTGTAAGCACTGCACAGATCGCACAGTTCGACTGATCGACATGAAACATTTTCTGTACATGCAGACTTATCCAACTTAGAACTCTGGGTCCTATAGTTTTTGGGTTACATCAGTTGGACCAATTCTGAGACATTTATGTAATCTCAAAGTTTCTATAACTCCATAAAATTTGGCTGGGCAGAAAATTTTGAAAAATAAAATACTAAAAAAAAAAAAAAATCTCAGAATGTGTACACATAAATGATGATTGATGAACATTATTAAAATTTTGTGTGCAGTTTGGAAAAGCCGTTTTGAAGATGTCAATTTAATAAACGGTTTTCATGTATGAAATAGATAGAAATAACAGCAGAATCACAATGTAGTGATACCAACGCATTTCATCATAATATAAAGAAGGTGCTCCAACTCCCATACTGATAACATGGACAGTATTTGTGGTTTCTTGCAGTCAGTTCAGAGCCAAAAGGTCTCGATTACCTGTCACTATTTAGCGGATCCCCTTGTGAACTAGATGTAAATAAGAGTGGCTACGGTACCGGTGGCATTGTTGAGCTAACAAAATCTATAATTCTCGTAATCTACGGAGTCGTGTGTAGTATTGTTGATTCAAATAGTTCGATATTAAAACATTAGTTGCGCTACAGGCAATCAGGACGCTGGACTCAGATTCTGACCCCGGAAATATTTCACTTTCAAGACCAGAGTTGGGTCACCTTCTTTATATTATGATAAGATGGGTTGGTGTCATTGCATCGTGGCAGAATTATGTTGCCAAGATTCACTGCTTTCTAGATTCAATATTTGCCCAGGGCAACAATGGAGTATATTTTACATGCGTCAAGGTGTGTAGAGCTTTTGAATATACCAGAGTCAATAAAGTAGCAAAGGTAGAACTACTTCAACACTGATTATACCTTATATTCAGATCTCTCGCCCATCTTGCAACGCATGCTGGGTTTGCCTAGTTTAATAGAAATTATTAAATGACAGCGGCACTTGAGATTGGACAATAATGGATGAAGGAACATGGCGTATTAAAGCAGTACTCTCAACTGATAGAAAAAAACAGATTCGATTTATTGAAAATTTCATGACCGAGTATTGTACAAATCTAAACAATGAAATCAAAAATCACAAAAGTTACAGATCAAAGGATTCAATAATTAATATATATAAACTTGATTGAAAGCAGTGTGGACTATCTGTGCATCTGATAACAATAGAAACATGCATTAAGTAAATCCAGATAAAATGTAGATAGGGAAGAGGGTTAATAATACGTTACGACAAGACGGAATTCGTGTGCTCAGTTGTTGTCCTCGTCTTCGATCTTCGGGGCCAAGTAGTAGCGGATGTGTCCCATGTCCCCGATCTTGTATTCGACGACGAGCGGAACCTCTGGTGACATGGACAGTTGGACGACCGGCGATAAGGCAGTGGCCTGAAAATCGTAAAACTCAAGTTAGAAATGTCACAACGTCGGGGCAATAACCTCCAGAATAGTGTATAATAACAAAATTATTGGAAAGTAGAACTTGATTTAAAGACCATTGCTTTGTGATTGACGATATGAAATTAATTATGATGATTAATCTCGTATCGTATTTATTTATTTTTTTATATTGGGTTTTAACGACGCACTGTAATGATCACTAAGATCTATTGGCGTCGGATGAATGATTAATGAGATGATGGGATGATGAGATGAAGGTTTTTATGGGTAGTGGGAAGGATAGCAAGAAGGAAGTGGTCGTAGACTATATTATAGGAACCATCCCGGCATTAGCCTAGACTACAGAGGGAAACCACGAAAAACCCCTGTAAAGATGGACGGTGGCAGGGATCAAACCGGGTCCGATATGACCCTTCATCTCCCGGGTCACATGGAGCAAGTGCGCTAACCACTCAGCTACATGTGCCGGTATCTCGTATCGTCCATCACAAAATAATATTGTTTAATAAGAAAAGTTGACTTTAAAATGATGAATTCAAGGCTGAAATAATTTGGTACACCCCCCCCCCCCCCCAGCATTACCCAAGTAATCAGCTGTTGCATATATGTAGACATGTAAATATAGCTTCTATTTTCTCTTTTCATAGCATTTAGAATTTGAAAAGTAGCACTTTGGTGGATCTATTATTTTAAAACATAGTGTTTTGTAGCGCAACAACGTTCAGTAGCATAACAACAGTATGGTATGTTAAAACCACTAGATAACGCACAATAGGCATACAAGAGAAGCACTCCAATTCAATATTAAAAAAAATAGTCTCTACAAGCAGGTCAAACCTACGCCTCAGGCGTCTGCCACCTGTATCTGCAACTGCACTCTTTTCCAAATTCCCTGACTAACTTTACCCGTTTACACCTCAATTGAGATAATTTTGGGAAAAATAGCATCTATAATGCTTCTATTCCGAATATAGCGTCTATATCGCCAGTACATTGAAACGTAGCGGATTCAGACGGTTGTAGCGCTTTGTCGCCTTTTCAAAAACATGATAGAACAACATCAAACATAGTGTAACATGAAGAAATATCAGAAAAACATGTAAAAAGGCACTTTTAAATTCCATCGCTTTCATAGCAATTGCTATTTTTACATGTCTACGTATCGTCCATCACAAAATAATATTGTTTAATAAGAAAAGTCGACTTCAAAATGGTGAATTCAAGGCTGAAACAATTTGGTACACCCCCCCCCCCAGCATTACCCAAGTAATCAGCTGTTGCATATATGTAGACATGTAAATATAGCTTCTATTTTCTCTTTTCATAGCATTTAGAATTTGAAAAGTACCTAGCACTTTGGTGCATCTATTATTTTAAAACATAGTGTTTTGTAGCGCAAC
>OZ023326.1:85061075-85297900 GCA_964007535.1 Brachyptera risi
ATATATTAATATATATATATATATATATATATATATATATATATATATATATATATATATATATATATATATATATATATATATATATATTATATATATATATATATATATATATATATATATATATATATATATATATATATATATATATATATATATATATATATATATATATATATATATATATATATATATATATATATATATATATATATATATATATATATATATATATATATATATATATATATATATATATATATATATATATATATATATATATATTTATATGTATATATATATATATATATATTCATATATATATAAATATATATATATATATATATATATATATATATATATATATATATATATATATATATATATATATATATATATATATATATATATATATATATATATATATATATATATATATTATATATATATATATATATATATATATATATATATATATATATATATATATATATATATATATATATATATATATATATATATATATATATATATATATATATATATATATATATATATATATATATATATATATATATATATATATAATATTTATATATATATATATATATATATATATATATATATATATATATATATATATATATATATATATATATATATATATATATATATATATATATGTATTTATACTATAATATATTCTATACCATGAAATAACCCTTCTAATAATTCTAATAATTCTAACCCTTGAAAAACCATCAAATAAATGTAATGGAACCTAAATAAGAGCTTCTATCTTTGTAAGCCAGGAAAACACTATGCACATTGGTAGCGTTGGTGATTAAACCACGATTAAACGAAATAGGAAAATGTAGATTTTTGTACTTCTATATAAATCGTGTTTGTTTTATAAAAAAAAAAACTAGTTCTGGTATATTTGCAATAAAATTAATATGATAAATTACAGACACACAATACTATAAGACTGGTACATTTCTCAAATTTCTAGTCCTAGCTTTGCTATGGCATTGAGCTTTGAAGGGGTGTTCGTCACATGCAAATGAAATATTTGTGCTCCAGAAACGAGCGATTTGAATTGAACCACTTTTGAATAAGTCAGAAATTCTGGTTCCCATTCTGGAACCTGGCTGCGGTACCGACCCCTCGCCAGACAGATCTCTCATAGCATTCATATCTTACAAGAAATTTTATATGTTTTTTTTTCCTTTTTAATAACATCGAAACTTGATACAAAATCATTGTTCCCCAATTAAGGCTAAGGATGAAAAGTAGGATCGTTTGGACGGGGCATCACAAGGGCGATCTTACCACCCCATTTTAAGTATTTAAAACCAATGAACTTCAACATATTTAAAAGAGAAGAATTGAATCTTTCAATTCCTACGCAGATGTACACACTCACAATACAAGGACAAAAACGAACATAGATATTGATCACTTTAGTACAAAATTTGCACACAAAAACTCTAATTTCATCAACATCAAATTTTATAACAAATTATCAACTTCCATGGAAAAGAACAGATTATCTATACCTTACACTCATTCCCAAACTTTTTAAAAACATTTTCAACTCTAAAATGCTACCATACCGTACTTCATTAATGAGTACTTACAATATAGTTATATAGACTATAATGATGCAAAATTAATAAAATATCAACTTGAAAACAAAATACACTCAACAACTATTTTTAAAACAACCTTTCAAATTTTGAAGACCCTTTAAAAATTAAAAAATCCTTGAAAGCCCTTTAAACCTCAACCTTATACACTGTTTGAAGCAACACATTTTCGTGAACTCTCCTCTCAAAATATGTTATCGTTATAATAGATATAGCGTAGCTACGCTAAATATACTCCACGACTATCAATTACGTTACGTA
Source organism: Brachyptera risi (assembly GCA_964007535.1). Taxonomy (NCBI): domain Eukaryota; kingdom Metazoa; phylum Arthropoda; class Insecta; order Plecoptera; family Taeniopterygidae; genus Brachyptera; species Brachyptera risi. The sequence goes on from OZ023326.1 coordinate 85,062,986, forward strand.
CGGTAATTGATAGTCATAGATACACTGCAGTATATTTAGCAGGTACTACATGTGGTTATGCAATGGTTATACCAAAGACCTTAATATATAACCTACGGTTGGTTATACTGATGAAATGTTATATCAAGTAAGCTGTGGTTTTTCTTTACATTTTGATAGCAGTGGCAGATAACATTTGATTTGTTTTTTATTTATTTAAATTATTGCAAAGGCCTGAAATCAATTAACAAATTTGATTCAATTACACTTTGAATAAGATTTTTCTGATAGATTGCCATTACGATGGCTTTTCTTCAAAGAGCAAGCACAGTTCTTAAATGTGCTCCTAAAAAACAAGTAAGTTATTGCACCAATTTATTGCACAGAAGTATCTTTTAGCTCTATAGACCATAACCAGCGTGGTCCAATATAGACAGTGAACATGATGTCATAATGAGCAATATAAACATGAATACCTAAAAATTAGTCTCATTCATATACAGATTTAAATAAAGCAAAGTATGTCCATAGCCAATAAGCAAATCTATAATCTTATAATAATAAAAATAATAATATGACTGTACTACCAATGTTTGCTATGTATTCTAAAATACATTTCTCTTAATTATAAAGTAAAATCCTCTTTATGCTAGTAATTACGTTTTGTGTTTCTCTCCTAATACTAAGTTCAAGTAAACTTACTGGCACATTTAAATTCTCCAACTGATCTTGCTTCAATTACATCCATTGGTAAGAGATTATACTGTCTTAATATAGCAGCTACTTAGATAGAAAAGTGATCCAATTACAATATTCCTACTCTACTTTCAAGAAATAACTGATACCCAAATACTGTCACGTAATTTTTACACATACCGGTATACATTACGCAGTACGTGATACCGATGTTCGTTATGGCGGTGCTGTGTCGTGGTGTTGGTGTGGTGCTTTATAGAAGTACGGTATCTAAATGCATACATTCCAGTATAGCCACCGTCTCAGGAAGACCTGCCGATATTGCAGGCTGTACGCTGATTTTAATTACAATTTGAAGATTTCGAATAGGCATATGAAGTCTTTTTAGACATGAAGATTTTTAAAAGCAGTCACAAATAAATATATCGTACCTATTATTACAGTTTCAGTCTCATGAAAACTTTCAAATGTCAGTTTCAGACCGAGCTTGTTGCTTTGAAGTTCAGCACCGAAAAGCGTCCACACTTTCACATTGAGCTCCAGCCACCGACCCAGAGCCGAAGCATCCAGCCTCATCTGGACATGTCGTGTCAACCGTGTGAGTTTCCACCGCCCACCTCTCGCACGCCGTACTACACTCCGGCCAAGATCAACTTTGCTGCACGCAAGACGGCTGTGAGCCAACCAACGCCGTTGTCTGAACAGCTCATCGAAAGTCAGATGACCAATAGGCAGATGACGGAACAGGCGAAACAGAAGTATAGTGCCGAGCAAGCAATCAAAGATCTCCAGCTTAAGATTCAGAGGTCGAAGAAAGTTTGCGGAAAGCGTGATCCGCTGCGAGGAAGTTTTTAATCATGAAGAAGAAACATTGCTATAAATAAAATACGAGACATTTCTAAACTTGATGTCTTGTACCGCCATGACTAGCTTAACGATACTGCAAATTGTGACAATGATTTAAATTTTCTATTCTGCGTTCTGATACTCTATGTTCTAGTATGAATGAGTTTGTTTGTCCTTAAAATTATAAATCAGTGCATTGACCACCACCATTTGTAAAATGAACATTTTCCTTGAATACAACAAATATATATTTGAAAAGTAATTACTTCAGCATTAATGTTTATTTTTATAATCAAGCTTTAGATATTCTAAATTTAATCCAAATTTTCCGACCAGAAACTCACAATCTGTTGATTGCGTTTAGTAACATAAATTTCTAGAAGTTTTTATTACCTTGGTGAATAATATTGACAGAGGAGTAATCGAATACTAAACTCATTAGTTACACCTACTATAAATAATAATTTATCAAGAGGTTTATATTTCTCTATTAGCATTTTAACTCCATTCTCAGGCAAATATACAGTATACAAATGTGAATACGTCATTACAACAACTACCACTTCATATATTTTTTTTTTCAATACCGGTAACATCAAAACTTGATACAAAAATCATTGTTCCCCAATTAAGAGGAGATTGGAATCCACAATGTTTTACATTTTACACCTGATTGAGTTGATTTTGTTATTGCCTCACATTACTCACAGAAAGCTATGAAGTTGAATTTTTTTCAATTATTACATGAATATTTTTAATTGTCATGGAGACACTTTTTTCTAGAAAAAGGCTTTAAAACAGTAGTCTTAGAAAAATTACAGTGTTCTCAAAAGTGCATAAATTTTGAGCTCAATGAAATTTGCTTCATAACCGAGACCTTTATGAAATTTACTTCAAAACCGTAACCATAACCGGGACCTTTATAAAATTCTGTTCATAACCGTAACTGCAACCGGCACCTTTATAAAATTCAGTTCATAACCGAAACCACAACCGGGACCTTTATAAAATTCAGTTCGTAACCGTAACCGGGACCTTTATGAATAATGGTCTCAGTCCCTGGAAGAAATTGTTTCGAAAATATCCAATATGGCGGAAACTCCTCGGTTTGCAAAGCGGTGTGAAGTTACTGCCGAGACACAAATATTTACACCTTAACGTTGAGTAACGTATCTCAGTAATATATCTATGAACTGGTAATGAATATTTTTACAAAAATTGTTCTTAGTGGTGAAATACCATTAGTTTTTCAACTTTTTGGTGAATTTCCACGGATTTTTGTTCATGTACGTTTTTTTCACATGGATGGTTTGATGGTAAACAATTACCATCAACTTAAAGAATATTATTTTGTAATGGACGATATGAGATGAATGATTGATGATGATGCAGGTTAAGAGAAACCAACAGATTCAACATCTAACAGAGATCCAACAAGATCGAAACATGTCGTGAGTTTTAGATTATTATTAATGTTTCTGTGATTTTCACCTGTTGGTTATTCCCTTCAGAGTCCGTGGAAAAGGTAGTGGGAAACCAGAGTTTGTTGATTCTTGTGGAACCTACCTCCCAGTACTCGCATTGTCCAGTCCACACATGTGTCTGTGGTTTTTGTGCTCTATCTATGTATTTCCTCCAACCTGTACCCACCTCATTATTCTCACATCACTTGTTTCTCTTAACCTGCATCATCATCAATCATTTATCTAATATAGTCCATTGCAAAATAATATTCTTTAAATCAAGTCCTACTTTCTAATAATTACCATTACTATTATTGTGAATTATTGGTCTTAAAAAAAGGTATTTTGAACTTGGAAAGACCTTAAACGTGAACCTATTGAAGAAAAAACACTTTACAAACAATTTGCGTTCATTGTTAAAACTCCGATTGCTTGCCTCTGTCCATCACCATGGCTAAACAACCCACCAGACATGACCACTCAAACTTTCTTGAATCTCTCATTTGTTACCTCATCCTATCTATCACTAGACAAATACTGTAGTTGCAAATAACTTCGGAATGTTATTAAAATAACACCAAATTTACTTTGCAACGCAATCTTTGATTCTCATATAATAAATAACAACGAGAATAGGAAAATATTCATATTTATTCAATGTACATCAGATCTGGACAAAGGCTATAAGATTAAAATATTATAAATTAAATGTGAAGTATGTATCCACTGCTGTTTATAAGAGAACAACAATCATAAAATGACTACCGTATTCAATCAATTTTAGAGGACCCAACAGTGCACTGTTACTACCGTACTATACTACCGGTACTTTGCATGATATAAGCAATTCCATGAGCAAATAGACATGTTGTGAATACTGTATCGTGACTACTGCAAAATCATTACATTACTATGCGTAATGTAAATCATTACTACACACAATGCGTACATTACTGCAAAATCAGAAATATTTATGCAGTTCACAAATATTAGACCCTCTTACAAATAGTTGGTGTTTGGTTAACTCAACAGTATAAATGTATGTGGACTGTATTTTTTTTGACCACAAATGTGTGGCCATTGGTAGGTGTAAGCGATTTCATTCGAGGGTGCAGAGAGTGAACTGAAATATAATAATCCAATTAATTCACAAATCAACTATGATGTAGTGAAAATGTAGAGCAACGATAGGTAGTTTGATATGGGATTGGCAAACAATTAATAAATATTAAATAATGAAGATGGCACACTGAATCAAGATTTACACGGGACTATGTTTTGATCAATAGCTCGAGATCAACCCATCATAATTAGTTAATTACTCGAGAAAAAGCCTTATTAGACGAGCTTTAGCGAGGATTCAATTTGACATACTGAAAAAAATTGGTGTTCGTTTTTATGTTTGTTTTTTTTCATGTTTTTTTGTCGGTTCTCCACAGGTCAAACGGCTACAGCTATCAACTTCAAACTTTTTTCCATTATGTTTCCTCATCTAGCTTAGATCTGTATAGTTTTGTGGTATTATCGGTTGGTAACTTTTAATTTTATGAATTTTAGAAATTTCAAAAACACTCGTTAGAATAACACGACGGAAAAAAAATTGAAAAATTTTTATTTTCAAAAAAATTGAAATTTTGTGTGGAGTTGAATTACATATTGATACACATTTCTGGAAATTCTCAGCTGGATCGGGTGTGCTATTTTGAAGAAAAAACATGAAATGTGCTAAATTGGTACCCCTCGAAGCCGTTTTTACCCATTTATAACTAAAATGTTACCCAATTGGCGAATTTAGGCAGAAGTTTGGCAAAGAAGTCGACATACTATTACTAGTCACTCGTCTAACAACGCGTATATCGCGTTTTCCTAGTTTATAACCTAGGATGGCTAAACAGTTTTGCACAGATCAATGGGTTGATCTCAATCTATTGATCGAAACAGAAATCAAGCTTTAGTGAGATGAAATCTATACAATTCACACAATTAATGTAGAGAAATATATGTAAATGAACATTTTTCAAGTAAACTATAAATAATTAATCAATTATCGATGAGCAATTGAACCTAATGTGAACAAAAATTAATTCTCACCATAATATATAATAAACTTTCATTTTCAATCAATAAATCAACGACAGTCAAGTTAATCAACAAGTAACGTAATCAAGTCACACCTTCACGAGGTATCGAGAATAGAATAAAGTGTGTTGATGTTATACATGCCACGAACAGAGAACGTTGCGGAGCGTGACGATATCGCAGTTTTACACTAGTTTACAATTATTTGTTGCGAGGCTGTGATGGTGGATACCACCACGCATCGCTGCCGTAGAGGCACTTCTATGCACTTGGACAAGCAACAAGATTTTCAAAATAGTAAATTATACGAGTTAATATCCAAAGAAATTATTCCATAATAAACTACTTGTAAACTATCCAAACAGTTTTATGTGGATATAAAATTAACAGTGATGTTCTCTTTGCTTTTGTTATATTTGTGCTACCGTACAATCAATATAGGTAGGCCTACTGTGAAATATTTTGAGAATCTGTATTATTTTCTCCAAGCGTAAGACTAGGAGAATTTTCTTCACAATTTAAATTTAGATTCAGTTTCATTGGCTGGTTAATCATCACGATGGGCCTGAATGGAGTTACGTATTTCAATGGGTAATGAAAATGTCGTCGCTTGGCAGTAATCGAATTGAAAGACAGCGACACTGTGCTTTCGAAATGGATAAAAAGATTTCTATAGGCACACGACATATTGATTATTATTGTCACAGCAGACCATTCCCAGATGGATGCTTGAAGCCTCGACATCAAATGTAGCTTCAGGAATACATAATACACTTTATTCAATAATTTCGTTACGAATTTGAATCTATTACGGTGTACAAGGTTCAATATTGATACACCGTGGAAAGATATACAATCTGAAATGTTCACTTTGGATGGTTGGCCTATATATTATTACAATTTTGATGGGATAATATTTTTAGAATTAATAACAATTAATTAATAACTATGCTATAGGCCTATAATGCAAAAGTCTAATGTGATGAAGAAAGGTTATTGTATACTGTACTTTGAATCTTGGGAACTACAAAATCTTATTCATTGAAAAACAATTATGAAGAATTCACACTAGTTTATAGCATGTTGTATATGCACAGGTTTTGTCGTAACTAGCGTAATCGTTTTCACAAAGGTCGTCAAGGTTATACTAGTAGTAATTAAGTAACGGAGCCAATAGCAACGAGGCCAATAGCAAATTTAATTTCAAACATTGAATAAGTATTGTCCCAACAGTACTGGCAGATACCAGATATATATAGGTTTTAAAGTACTGTTATCATAATTTATGACTAATCACAACCATTTCTCTATCAACCTCATACAACAATTGTGCTCCAAACATACAATATAATAACCACAATACGTACTAATATTACTATTCCTGGTTTTCACAGTAAAAATTCCGATTTATAAACCATCAGTTATACAGTATGCAGTGAAACCTCGACAGGGTAAAAACTAACGATGCAGGAAAATTCAACATTTAGAATATGTGAGAGTAGGTTAGGAAAAAATGAATGATGGAAGCAGAAAAATGATGCATCGAGGGTTCACTGTACACACACGTACATATAAGTGTGTATGTCTAGGCATATACACACAACACACACGATTGTGCCTGAAATTAGTGTGGGGCTGGGGGCTCGACACAACCGATAACAATCTCAAACTACTAAACCATTTTACTGTAAGACACACCACTATGAGAATTGAGAAAAGAAGTTTATAGTTTTGTACGATTTTGAATTATTTGTATATGGAAGTAATCTATATGCAAATTTTTCATAGCGGAAATATGATGGTTAGTAACGATAGATTGTCTAGTAGGGTGTACCGCGTATAAAACTAGCTACTGTATTTCAGAACGGTTGGCGGCCGTTTTTTTCAGACAATCTCTAAAAGTGACATGATTATTGTCCCAAAACTAACAGGGCTAAGCAAAACATATAAAAACAAAAGACTGACACAATTTACTGAACGTAAATTCTTTGTGTGATGAAATACAACCTGATGTTTACTCCCCGTATGCCAGAACTTTCAACTAGAACCTCAAGAATTTTGCTTTCAACTTGTATCATCATTTTAGCCATGTAGATTAGCAGGACGATACTACTAGACGCAATGTAATTAGCACATACAAAGGCATTATTTACTGTAATCATAATCAAAATAACTGGCATTCATTCAAGCATACTGTATTTACTACACGAATATTCTCAACGTTTACTTCTAAACTAGTAAATTAACCTATTTTAGATGTACATGCAAACATAAATAACAAATTTGTTTGTTCAATTATGGTAGCAAAAATAATATGGTCTACATATACCAACACTTCCTACTTTTTGTGTAATCTCACTCACTTTGCAAGCCTATCGTGACTATTGGATAATTTTATATTAACATAAAATATAAATGTACACTGTGTGATGTGTGTAATATTAGTGTACACATTTGTAAGATGCATAGGAACTATCATGTATTAGATTAAACAATGTACGGTATAACAAGACCAATAAAGTAAGAGTTGAAGAAACAAGGAGTAGCGACTAGCTACATTGAAACAATATTACGCACGCTAAATGTGCGTCTGCTAAAAAGAAGACCTACGAGAATAACTTGGGCATCAATTTATATGACTACTGGTGAGTGAAAAAAAAATGACAGGATTCTCAACTCACGACTACAGTTAATTATAGTTTAGTAGGAAACCAGGTATCTTTGCTCTTGACTTGATGTTAAGATAAATGTTAAAATGAACTAAAAGTTACTTTTCCAATGTCTTGGTTATCACAAGAGAGTAAACACCAACACGCTTGCCAAGTAGAGGAGTCGAGTAGCTCACCATCGTAGACGCGTTGTCAGACACATTGTACTACGCTTACAGTACACAATTATGCAGACAACGGAAGTCGACATCTTAGCCGAAACAGTGTGCGGTTGTTAGGGTGTGTAATTTGTATTGTCTTTGTCAACGCAAGCAACTCGGCACTTCAACCTCGGCAGTGTGCTGCGTTTGTCTCTCTCCCATACCGCCTCACGTATCACGATTATTTCCGTTTCAACATGCCCGTAGTCTTTTTCTAATGTACAACTTGCTGTTAGTTAATCACAAAACAAAACTGAAACAAGGCAAATTCATACTGGAACCAGAATGATATGTAAATTTGAGAAAATATATAGACATGACTTTTCCTAAACGTGGTTCAGCCAATTCATTGTGTATCGAAACTATAGACTTGTGTACGCCAAGTTTCAACATTTTTTTTCTTCGACCTGTGGAGCGCGAAAGAATAAATAAATAAATAAAAGTATTGTTTTTCAACTTTTTACAAGTACAGTATAGTAACATTTAGTATTCGCTTTGCTCATCCAACTGAGATCTGATGGCAGTCAAATTGGCAGCTTTTTAGGGAAAAATCAAACAAAGAGTCCACTAACAAATGGTGTACTCTGAAGCATGGTGATAGTATAGATCCAATTTTGATCATCAAGTTCAAGATTTTAATGAACTATTTTGCATTCTGACACGTGAATAGTTATCTTTCTTAATTGTTCGAAATACGATGAACCGATAAAAGTTTGGTTAGCCTGATATGCATGATGAAGTATTAATCAACGCATTTCTAGATTAGCCAAGAAGAGATTCATACAAATGTTGCAACGTTTTCCAGACAAAATGAATGTTTTTCGAACAGAACATTTGATAAAATTTTTAAAGCAAGTTGATGCAATTCATGAACACAAATAATTGGATCAAAATTTATTAAAAACACACCAAGACAATAATGTTCAAGATGAGTCCTGCTCAGCAAAACTTTATGTTTCGCTTCCCATAATACGCTCTTGAAATTCATTTATTCATTTTACCCAGCCTTGTTGAACAGGGCTAATCTGACCAGACTACGTAATAGTACCTTTTGATCAATCCTACGCTATCCATTTCAACTTTCACTGGGAAATGTGTCGTTTCGCGCAACATTCTGGTTCCTCTGACGATTCAATGAGTAGTACATTTCAAAAAGAAGCATTGAAAAAGGTTGCGTAATTTCAGTAATTAAGCTAGTAGACATCGAAGCAAGGCTAAAAAAAAAATGATTCAAATCCAGATAAGCACTCCATATTGAATTGTTGTGTAGATAGTAAATATTCAAAGGTATTACCAACTAGAGCTGGTATTGCTGATTAAAACTATTTATTATACGTAATAACTAGAAACAGGATAGTAATGCAGTATCACGCCTTCTAATGAGCACTGTCAAATGCTGAAATACCGTAAGTAGTATCAGCGGCATCGAAGTGCCCACATTCGCAGTCACAAATCACAAAAAGCAATATTTCAGTATCGGAACCGTAAAAAATGAGCAGGCCCTAAGACTTGATATAAAACATGACTGAAGCTGAAAAAAACATGAAATCTGTCAAGAAATGGAAATCATGCAGACGGAATTGATATGACGGATAGACGCAGAAGAATAAAATTAGAATTGGGAATATCCAATTCATGATTCATAAATTTTGTTGAGATACTTGGGCGAACGATATGAAAATGATTCAACGCTACGAAAGAGCCCTAATCAAGCGAAAAGCAGCATACGATCAGCATTCAATGCTAAAATGAGTGAAATACGCCATATTAATGCCAAAATAAACACTAGGAGAAGTGATAAAATAAGGAAAACATGCAGTATTCAAGTCATATGTTTAGGATACCAATGCTATGAAACGAATATACTATTTTGCATGCTCTTTTTACGTTATATCTAAAAACAAGCAATCACATTACTATCCCGTCTCTAGTAAAAACCATGCATCGTTACCTAAATACGATTTGTGAATTGACTTTCTGTAGTTTATAAGCTGACCTCATCTTTAATCACACTTGAAGGCTTTAGAAATTAAAAAATTCCTTTCAGAATTATAGAAAAAGCCATACCAAGTCCATTACAGATAAGTACGTCAGCTACAAACAACTTTACTCAGCTACCGTCGCTGCTATTACTATTACAGTCTTCAAGGTCGGGCGACGTCACCAGATGCCGATTCTGCGGACACAGAAACGGGGACAAATGCCCGGTACTAGATCGCGCAATAATCGGATTCTTAGGAACAGACGGAAGAAGGCAAGGAAGATCCGTCACTTTGTCCAGAGTGAAATCCGGACACGGATCGTCCTCGGATAGTTCGGAATGTTCCTTACTCAACGGTATCCAAACGGTGCCGCCCAATTCCGCTTCTTTACCGCCTAAAATGTCCGTCTCGAGCTTATCGCCGACCATGATGCAGTTTGACGGCAATACGCCGAGATAGTTGCACGCCTCGAGGAAGATTTTCTCGTGCGGTTTCTCCCAAGGGAGATCGCCCGACACGAGAATACAGTCGAAGTAACGTTGAAGATCCAAGCGTTTTACTTTCTCCCACTGAGCCGACGACGGGCCGTTGGTAATCAGGCCGATCAAGTAATGACGTCGGAGCTTGCAAAGCAGCGAGGAGACCTCGGGCGTCAACGCCAGGTAGTGATAGCGGAGCTTCAGCCATTGAAGATAAACCTCATCTAAACAATGAGATCTTTATTAACAACAAGATGTACTGAGGGTTGCGTTGGTCTATTATGCTGGCTCAACTCCCTATACCATCAATGTTGAAAATATGTACCCATTCACCGGTCAAACCTATGAACCTACCGCCCTCTCTCTCTCTCTCTCTCTCTCTCTTTTCTATTTCTCTCTCTCTCTATCTCTCTTTCTCTCGATCGTGAGTAATCCAATAGTGATACCAAGGAACTGACTTTGTTTTTAGAATTAAGTTTTGGTCGGCTCAGCTGTATTTGTGTGTGTGTGTGTGTCTGTGTGTATCTGTCGACCTATACGGTGACGCGCGCAGACTCTCAAGTCAAGAACACTAGGCGGACTGACCTTACTGTGACCTTGAGAGCCCACATCTTGGAACAGATTTACAGGGTGCACTTTTGCCACATATATCTCAAGAATTACAAACGCAATGAATAAATAATAACCATACAATTAGATATGCGTAGTAGAAAATTGAAGAGTAATTTCATTAAGGAGCAAATCAAAGTGTGCCTAATTTAATGGTTTTCATTGCTCAATTCTCGGTTACCAAATAATAGAAGAAATAAATTACAAACGCACGTCTCTAAGTTCAACTTTGCTTTTCAATATTTAAAATCCTGATTTGCCTGTTATTTTACAGTTTTCCCCATTTTCCTTGGCCAAAATGTGTAATGTGATAAGATTTTGTTCAAATTATAAAATGGAAGACTCCTCCATCTTGCAATCTTGAGTTTGGTTACTGGAACTCTTTCAATATTATCCCCTTTCTACTTTTCAACCCACAACCAAACTTTTCAACGCACATCAAACTTGGGTCGAGCATTTCGAAGAGGAATATTCTCAGCTAAGATGCGGGTTCTCAAGCTAGCAGAGCGATAGGAAAAGATGTAATTTTACACACGCTGTCGTTGAAGTCAAGTTTCATGGGATGGGCCCGAACAGGTAAAATTATTTGTCGTGAGGTAAACTTTTTTCAAAATTTATTTTCCTCACAACATAATTTCTTTTTATTTCATTGACATTTAATTTTCATTTGTTTAATTAATTACCGGGTATTGAGGAGTTTGCTTTATTGAATGTAGAAAATTTAAAATAAAATTCCTTTGCAGGCCTATTTCTTGTCCTTGTCATTCAATAAATAATTCAAAACAACAGTGCACAATGCTGCTAATTTACCATCAATTCCTTTCCACATGGTGAAAAAAAATGAACAAGGCCCTCAAACAAATTTTTTGAAAATTAACCAAAAAAGGTGAAATTACTCGCAAAGGCTATTTCACTTAGCTAAAAAAATGCTTTTTGAAAAAATAGTCAAAACCAGTTTACTCTTTTTAGACATTTAAAAACGAAAAGTGGGTTTTTAGTTCATTCCAATGGCTTGCCTCAGGTTATATGGGACCTTTGGTGGGAAAAATAACTTGAATAACCAATAAAACCAGAAAAATGATGCATGCGGAAACGGTGCATCGAAGTTTCACTGTAAGCTTATTTATAACTATTTTAATCCTTTTGTTCAACAAATGGTTGTACACAGATACCCGACAGTTTTTCATTGTTCTATATGACTTTGCTAATGACAGGGACCTATTTAAATTGATGATACGTACGAATGAGGACAAATGTTAAAACAATAGCTAGGTCAAATTTACTGCTATCAATATTCATTATTATTTATCAATTTCTGTGGACAATACATGTACCGGTATGTAGTGTGGTAACAAGTCATTATAGTTTACAATGTTGGAATATTCATAAGGCATATAAATTAGTAATAATTCTTCAAAATTATACGGTTTGGTTGCTCATTCCTTTCAAAATCCTCCAGAATTATGAGTAGATTGTTTTGTTTGTTTACTCATCAACCTATTATCCTACCTCGTTCCAGAATCAGTTTAACCCTTCATATTGGCGGGCATATAATAATCTATTGTGCTCAAGCTTGGCAAGCGCGTCGCTTCTGCCTTCCATTACACTCTAGCTGACCTTGCCTACAGGGAGACGATGGGAGGCATTTACAACCGAGACCATAAGTGGCCAGCACACAGAATCGTCATTCAGGAGACCGGGGTTCGATTCCCGCCATGGTCGACTATCCTGACAGGTGTTTTTCGTAGTTTCCCTCTGTCGTTCAGGTCAATACTGGGCTGGTTCCGTGACAACAGGCCACGACCGACTCCTTCCCACTGTCCAAAAACACATTTTAAAATATCCTTCCATCCCATCATCTCATATATCATTCACCGATGTCAATAGATCGTAGTCATCAGTACAGTGCGTCGTTGAACCCAATGTCATGAGATGAAATAGAAACAAGACTTACTAGCTAGCCCCACATACTGATCGCCGAGTGCGTTGGCCCAGAGCAGACAGCGCCACTTGTCTAGGCTCAGTTCGCAGTTGTCTGGACACAGGCGGAAGTTGCGCAGGAATGTCTGTGTCACCAATGTTGCAACATTGTGCGGTAAACGATGTTCTTCACACAAAATGGCCGTCATCTAGAAACAAGGCTGCCATCTTATCAAAATAATCAACAATACAATTTATTGTATAGTTAACAGAACAGAATATTATCTAATAAAATATGTTATATTATCATTTGTTTGGTAAAATTATTTTGACATGACATTATTAAAAACTGGATGTATAAAAATATATAGATGACACAAGCCTTATCCCTATTTGGAGCATTTTGCAATGTATGAATTGAATTGTGAATTCAAATTTGAATCAGTATGTAGCTTCAAGGTAGAATTTGGTTATATTATTTATAATTTATAATTTGGTATCTTTTGAAACAATTAGTACTGTATCAACAAAACAAACAAACAGCTGTTTAAATTGGTAAAACCCTATGCATGAAGCATCAACACTGTGCCATCCAGGTTTCAATAGATTTTTTAACAAAATAATTTTATTCTGTGGACTTATAAAAACACAAGATTGTGTAATACACATTTTTGTAATCAATTAAAAGCAGACTAATAGGAATAAATAATTATTAACAGCTTTTCTGAAATTGCATGGAAAGAAAATGTTGTAACGTAACAACAATATTATTATCACAACGAACAAAACTGAAAACGGTTTGAAAATACAAGGAAAAATTTAATTCCACGTTTATCTAGAAAAAACTTATAATAACCTAATAATAACATAAATAAGCTAATATTAGTGGTGAGTTATAACTTGACATAATAAGCTAAGATTGTCACATTAGTTCCTTGAACTTTATCGGAGACCCAATAAAATAAGCTACCCGCCTACCAATTTACATAAATGTCATTGGCTTAACAATAGTTTCAATTAATTTAAAAGTGTACTAAAATTATGTCAAATTACACCTTAACCGTTACATACACCAGAACAGGAAACTATAATTAATTATTCATTTCTGAAACTATCAAGTGTGATTTACTGCCACTTCATAAAATATTGAAAAAAATATACTTTAATCTGATAAGAAAATAATAAATAATAGTTTACTGTCTGGATAAAATGTCTGTAACAAAATACATAAGTTAACTTCAAATGACATGCACAAAAAATAGTTCATCTAAAACTAACTAGAATGTAAACCCTTTTTTGTCATTCATACCTCATTGTTACTTTCATAATTCAGGGTTACAATTTTAGACTACTCCTTTATTTTGCAACACTAATTCACACCTGAAAAAAGACAAATTATGTTACCATCCAAGTATACCAAACCATCACTGATATTGCATGTAGGTTTAATGTAATGTACATCAAGTTATGTGGGTGGCACTACAAATCACAATAAAAGCAAAGGAAAGAAGCTATTTACAATGCAAATGGTTGTAACTGTGTCAGAAGATATGTAAGTGTCGTTGGATGCCAATCAAATTAGTCTGAACTTACGGTACATTTTAGTTGATCAAGTTTCATAATCAGCATACCTACCCCAAGTATTGGGAATACATATTTCTTGTTGAAATATCAAAACTGATAACTGACCAAGAAAAAATTCTCAAAATAGATCAAGATTTGAGACTCTTTAAATTTAAAAAGTTCATTATAAAAAGACAATAATGAAATATGAGTTAAATGAAGATGAAAGGTCTAATGCTATTGACAATCCTTCAACTTACAGGCTTTGAGACAGTATACACAAAATTATGTTATAAGAATTTAATACTAGAAATAAAGCAACAGTGGGCTACAAAATAACATGTTAAAAATTCCACAAATCTTAGAAACGTACAACTTATACCGGTAGCAAAATCCTTATTGAAAATGAGGAATTAAAAGGTCAAGATTTAAAATCATTTGTCGTGTAAAACACGTTTGAGAAATATGTCAATATTGCCACGTAAGAAGCTGACAATTATACGAGAATTACTCAAATGCAATCATATGCCGAAAGCAGAGAACTGAAGCAACATTCTCTCATCGAGTTGGAGCTGACACCAAATATTCTCTAATAATAATAATAATAAACATTTTCTTTCTGAGTTTTGCTATTAGGCCCTACTATTTTGCTACATGTTATTATCAACTACGGTATGTGTGAAAGTGACATTGAACCTTATTTAATTTCTACATTGTTCGGCACCCTACTACCCATCATAAAATGTGCACTAACAAGTTACAGTAATACACAAGTAGAAATCATAAGGAAACATCTTTTAAAAAGCAAAGTGGAAAAATCATCTTGAAAAGTACATTCAAATTGTGTTCAATTACGATTCAATTACCGATATAGAAAGCCGATCACCGTTCTCGAGTCGAGTATCGAATGGCAACCCGAGATGAAAACTACCCTATATTTATTCCTGCTAAATTCTATCGAAGTGTGACG
Source organism: Brachyptera risi (assembly GCA_964007535.1). NCBI lineage: Eukaryota > Metazoa > Arthropoda > Insecta > Plecoptera > Taeniopterygidae > Brachyptera > Brachyptera risi. The sequence continues at coordinate 85,078,441 of OZ023326.1, forward strand.
GGAATGGCTGGATAACATTTACAATGTAGCTTCATGAATAGAGCTAGCTCTCCCTGACTGAATTAGGTTGAATTTAAATACGGTGTTATACCAAAACGATGTTGTTCATCATGTAAAATGGAATCTTCATCTGGTTATATGGACCATCATGTAGAGCATGTGTATGAAGTAGGAATGTGTAATGCTTCTGGGATATGCCTGTCAAGATTAATATATCCAATTTCCAAGCAATTCCCAGAACTCTTCATGCTATCAACTATTTCAAACTCAAAATTTATTGTTCAGACATTATAATCTTGTTCATCAAATAATGTATCTAGGCCTAGATGAAAGTTGAATTGCATTATCGAGTCTAATCATTTGAATTTATGATTTTATAGCCCACTGTATGTTTCATTTCAGCCACAAACAAATAGTCTTAGTTTCCCAGGTTCTAATACCTGCCGTCTCGTGCACTGTGGTGGGGGCGAGTGTGTGTGTGAGAGAGACAGAGAGAGACAAACATTGACTTGTCCGTTGAAGTCAAACTTCACTGCAAAACAGTAAAAACATAAACTTGTTCCATACATGCACAACACTGACAGCAGGGATGGCAAACAATGATACACTTCGGTTCGTAAATAGTCACGTGAAATCTTGCTACAAGTTTAATATTATTGAGATTTAAAAAAAATATCAATATTTCTTACAAAAGAACAGAACAGAAATATACACAAAGTATGACATGTAGGCCCTATGCTTTCAACCTCGCAAGAATACTGTTGTAGTGCCAAACCATTTTAAACACAGTTTTATTTTGTACTATGCGTCACTTACTAAATATAGAGAAGTAAACAACTATGGACTAACTTTTATGTACACCCTACGATTAAAAACTGGAAAACAAAATATTACTTCATATACAAATGAGGAAAAGTATTTGGTCATATAAGCTTGGCAACACAACCGCATTCTGACGAGAGTATTAGTATAGCAAGTTTGAAACATTTATTCAACATTGTATCAAGAAGTCACTAAGTGAACCAAAACAAAACGATTTGAATACACAAGTCTCGTATTATTTATTAATTCTAAACTAACGTAATGATATACAACTGAATAGAGGTGGTATTTCAGTGGACGTCAAGCAGTCCTATTTCTCACAATTATGAGCCTAGTTGACAATTTTAATGTGTTGGGCAACTGTTGTCGAAGTTTGGCGAATAAATAGATTTGGGAGTAATACGTGAATAAAAAACAAATGACTAATGACAGCTTTAAAATGATAAGGCCTAGTGAATGTTTTAGCATAAGGTTCAATTCAATCAAGGCGTGGCCAACCTACCCACAAGGTCAAGTCTCTGAGATATCAAGGGCAGACGAAGAAAAGAGCTGCCAATGAAAACAATCATCTAATAAGTGGCCTACGGTAATAACAGATTGGAATAACAATATCTTACTGAACAAAACACTCTACTTACACTGCCAACTGAATTTATTGACATAATTTACTGCAAGATCAAAACCTTTAGGCTGGGTGAAATGTCCACAAATACTAACGGGCATAATTTTTGTTACGAAAAGAATAATTGATGTTATTAAATATTTTTAAAACAAACATTTCTTCGAAAGCAAAACTAATAATAATTAGATACCTATAACAGACCTACATGTTAGTCGCATGCTAATTTCATACACCAAATTCCATAGCTTTGTTGTTAGGTCTTCACACAATTGGCATTTATAGCACACTCATCTTTAAATTGAATTAGTAGGAAAACAATTAGTATCAATCATATGTCTGTAATGTGTTTGAAATTCAATGATTGATTGAATATACAACAGTGAGACAACTGAAAATGCCTGGCAATGGCGTTCAAAGTAGAGTTCTTCCACCGCCTACTTCCTGGTTTCGTATTCTTCATATACGAGACAATTTTGCTTTCGGATACCAGGGTGTGAAATTTACTAATTTGTAAAATAACTCAACTTCACTTAATTCCAATTAATGCTAGTATTGTTGCTAGTTACCAATTGAGTGGTAGTCTTTTATACAATCGTAAATAAACAAACACACAATAATAAGAATAACTATTAGCGTGAGGGAAATAAACAATAATACAATGAAGGTAAGGTACATCTGAGAAGAGATTTGCTATTTTGTGCCTAGCCCTAGAAAGTGGAAACTATATGAATTCATTGGGAATGGGATAGAAAATTATAATTGTGACAATGCTACAGGTTTACGACCAGTGATGACGAGTATCTAATATAGCCCAACATTTTTTATGTTATGTATGCTAATTTTTATTAAGGCTGTGCAACGAGGTAGCCATCAAGTTATTTCTGTCACATTTCACAGTCTTGATTTCAAAGTCACTTAATGTTACCATACTCAACAACCCGACCAACAGCTAGGTCATTGACACTAAAAACTGGGAAGCATTTGAAGTAATTTAAATTTCAAATATACTTAACAAGTTCAAACATTTTACCATGTTTAAGAATGATTTATTCGATCATAATAGGTTACCGGTAATAGTCTTGGGGTCTTCACAAAAAGGACTGAAAAAAATATTCTCATTTTCTACCAAAAAGCCACAATTATTCCAGGCATTCAAATTGGTATGTATAATACGTATTTGAGTATTTTCTTTTGTCCCACAATAACTTGAATAAAAAGATTTCATCACCATAAATTTCAAGGTAAATACATAAATATGATACCGGTAACGATAACACGAAGAAATCCTAATTTTGTGTGACAGGTGATTGAATAGTATGATAGTTCAGCATGCCTAGTTTCGTATTATAATTCATTTTCGTTAATGAAGTATCTTTGGATTACCTACACTTTGTTTGCTATGATCAAAAAAGAGTAAAAAATTCAAGTTTAAAAATATGTTTAATGAAAATGCTTGAGAATACATTTGTCTATAAATAAATTCGGTGTTAAAGTTAAAGTTGAATATACCGGTATTAACAATGACTAACGAGCTCATGAGACAAAACTGCTCACACAAACATGAATAAATTTACTAACAGTATAAAAAGTCACACAACAGTTAACAGAATACAAAATAAATAGCCTACAGCAGAAATTGAGCTCGAAAACTTAAATTTGAGATAATAGTTGTTCAAACGTTAAATACAGTAGGTCAAATGCATATAGACATACCAGTTATATATAAGTTTACAAAGATGAGAAAAGTATAAAACATAAATTAGAATAAATTTCAACTTAAGCTTGACGCAAAATAAGGAAGCAAACTCATATTTAAATTATGCTTTGTTCATATAATGATTTATGAATTTACATTTTTAATCAGTACCATCAAACCATTAAGAAAGCAAATGATTAATCTCCAAAAAGTCGCTTTCCAAGCTCCATAAACCGGTGGGTTCTGCAAACGGCAAGAGCGTCATGTTCTTTCAAGACTGCAACAACACTTTTGTTAGCGTCCACCAGATTACACAAGAAATCTTCATAAGCAGACTTTGTGTTGGCCGGAAGCGATCCTTTCTTCACTTTATGCAATATGTCAATGGTGCCTTGAGCCCAGCCACTCTCGATGGCAAACTCAGAAATCCACGGCACCAACGCAAGAACAGCCGACATTGTTTGCATTCCAAGGAACCACAGTTCCATTAATTCCATCCAGTACTTCTTGTATGACATGGCAACAACTAGCGTAGTGGCATCATTGGATTCGTCGACGTTGTAAGCATCCCACAAGAAACGAATAGTCGATTGTATATAACGACAGATCGAGAAATCATTCTTTTTCACGCGTTTGGCTTGCTGTTTGAGAAGCAGTAATCCCAGAACTGCGAGGTTACCATGCAACACGAGATTGTCGGGGATGTTCTTCAATTCAGGGAGGTTGTTAAAGAGGAACTTGAGAAGTGTGGCAAACAGAGGGCTCTCTTCGACAATCTTCGCTTCAAGGACAGTTATGTTCATGAAGATATTACATAGACTGACCATGGCTACACGGGAGTCTGCCATTTCCTCCAAAACTTGGGGATCCAATTCAGGTTCAGGCTCAGTACGAGCCTTTCCACGCTCGGATTTTGGAATTGGAGGCTTCTTGTAATGAACGATGGACCAGTGGTGGTTCAAACACTCAAACAAAACATCTTCTTCTTTAACTTGCAATATGATTTGCCGAGCCTTTTCTTCGACTACCAAGTGACAAAGTGCGGGAAGCAACAGACGAAGAATGTCGATTTGCGAAAGAGGGTCAGAAATTGGAGTTGAAGAATCTGGTTTTGGGTTACTCTTTTCAGCAAGACGACGGGATCGACAGGAATAGAATGTGTCGTTGGCTATGGTGAGTATAAACGGAAGAAGGGCATAGATTGCATTACGCATTGCCGAAGTTTCTTGGGCCATCCATGCTGCTAGAACACGAACCATGGCGCACACAAAGACTTTCTCTCCTGTATTAAGTGCATTCTTATCCTTGGCCATGTCTTTAGAGACTTTTGTCAGAACAGACATAACTGCTGCAAAGGCGCCTTTTAATGCGGTGTACAACTGTTGTTTTTCCTTCTGTTCAAGGTCGATCGTATCCAATGCTACGAACGCGATTGAAAGTTCTAAAACGATGAAACAGGAAGAGACTAGTTCAGCATTGACCATGATTTGTTTAAAGGACCGATCCTCTAGCTGCATCCGTACTTCAATGGAACATAGTTGTACCAGAAGAAGGAAGAATTGACGTGGCTTTTCCTCATCTGCAAGACTCCACTCACAGCCGAGAACATCGAGCATTACCGAAGCTAGCTTCAAAGCTGGATCGCGTTGGCCTTTGCCAATCTTACTTGTCAGTATATCGGACAACCCTTTATAGATGGTTCCTGGCCAAGATTCCTCTCCAGATGTTGGTACTATAAGTTCTCGTCGACAGCTCGATACCAATGCCTGGATAATTCCGCAGAGTTCAAACTTACGTTCACTGCTATCCATTTCAAAATCAAATGCTATTTTATTTACAATGGCATGGAAAGGTTTTGGACTATTACCCCAGGCAATAGGTCCAAAACGTTGCACTAGCGTAACGAGGATATTCAGAGCTTCATCCGTTTGAAAACTCTGGTGGGAGTAGATTTCCGACATCTTTGCAATAGCTCCTACATCTAAAAGAGCTTTCTTGCCAGCCTCATTGGCAGCGATGTTTTGAAGGCACTCGTACGCTTCACTAATAACCATGAGGTTATCATCTAAATCATCATCATCTGCTTGTTCAACTATTTCGAGGAAGACAGGGATGTTCTGAAGCATTTCTGGATGAGCTGCTACCTCAGGATCGGAGCAGAAACTTGAAAGAACTGTCAACGCAATCGACTTGTAAACCATTGGTGGACAATCCGCTGGTACATCAGAGCTTAATAACAATCGTTTCAAGAATTTGAAGCCAATAGCTTCGAATAATGCTTTCTTGCTCGCAGTGTTACAATCCGATCCCTTCACAATTTTTGTCACCATGAATAATGCAGCAAATTTTTCAGTGTCATTTCCTGCCGACTTTAAAATGGCAACACATTTTTTAACACCATCCGATATTGCATCAGACATGTTGATTCGGAGATGGATCAAACTTTAATTTCAGGTTATGTAGTTACTGGCCTACGCTCCGGCCAGTTGCGCAAAACTTCCCAATCTTCTGCCAAGATGAAGTGATGAATGAGTCAGTATGCAGTGTACAATTCACTCTTACACATTCAAGATTTAGGACAGGAGTGACAATGACGAGCACAAATGAAGGCTAATAATATTTCAGACTAGGCCTAACTAGGGCTCTCAAGGCTAATCTATATCTGTCACAGTTGTGAATGATTTCTAAAAATACTAGGCTGCACTTATTTTATTTTGACTTTCGCAACAGAGCTAGATTTAAAACATTGTCCTTGATGATAGGCAGGTAGTTACTTTAGCACTGTTCTTCCTACCTCGGCGCCTCTTCTTAAACTACTTGATGCTGTTGCTTCCACACCCAGCATCACAGAGCATTGCCCACACCCAAGCTATTTCGGTAACCGACGCGGAGCCCCCGGAAAAGTCTAAATTGGGAAAATATGTCTCGAGTTTCCTGCCTACATGAGTTCGTAAGCCGAAGATTGAAATCTATTTTCAGCACCCTAGTAATAGTACACAAACGTAAGAAACAGCGACATGCTCGCACTGACGTCCACCATAAGCTTAGGCTACGATCAGCTGTTCTTTTTTAGCCTTGACCTTGATTATTAAATTGACAGCTGGAAATATTCTAATGTACAAAGAAAGATTAATATACGAGAGAGAAGCAAATAAATCTTTCGTTACCTTTTCACATGCTAATTTATCTCCTCTTCTTGTTTTTATAAGCGTGTTATCCAAATCAAAGAAAATCGCTGATATGGAAGAATTTCTTAACTGCCTTGACGCTGCCATCTTTACTTCTAAAGTGTGCTCAGAAATCATGATTCGACTACGGAAATCAGACTGTTTACAACATAAGTACTTTCATAATTTTTTCATAAACTTCATAAACATGTTGTATGAGTTCTAAAAATAGAGAAATTGTCAGTTCTAGGTTTTAGATGGGAATTCCGTAATACGATAATCAATGGAATTAAAATTAACTCTTCATATTGCTTCATTTGATCGACTTTGAACTGATTTAGATGATCTAGGAGCGTTCAGTGAGCGCTCGGACAGCTCGGTGTTATGTTTTGGCGCGATTCAAGTGGTAGACTTGTCAATGTCCTCATGTGCCTAGTGCGATTTTGACGTTACGATCACATTCCGATTTTAAGAAATAGACCCAGCAAAATACAACCTGCAAACATTACTGAATTAACTTATACAAATCTGATATTCTGTATTTAGTATTGATTTCGGTGATTTATGATTGGGAGGAGCGAGTAAATTTTTTGTTCTTCATTGCATCACCAGCATTGTGTAGAAGTACAATATCTGCCAGCGCCTATAAAGGCTTATTCCATGAACATGGAAGCAGCCCGTTCATCGGCTGTACAACAAGAAGAGGATTTGGAGGAATATGGGCCACAATTGATAAACAAACTTGAAGTAAGAAATTGTGTTTGGTGAATAGACTTGATTTCATGATGGCGAAGGCGTAGGCCTACTGCCAGGCTGCTTATGTAATATGAATTTATAGAAGGTAGTCTTATGAGGCATTTGCAGGGGATTTACTTTCAATTTATTGCTTAGGCCTAGTTGTCATGCAGAAAGCAGTCTGGGGGTCGTAGGACCAAAATCAATGGTAGGACCATTGAGTGCATAAACCTGATCACCCCAGTAGATAAGATCGCTTGGAGACGAGTGTCTATGGCATGACTGTACGAGCCCTGTGGATTTATGTGAATTCTTGGAAGCCTTCAATTTGTGAGAAAGGAATGTTAGCACTGCTGTTCTCAAGTGTTATTATTACTTTTTAGTCTCACCAATTCATTAGTTTGTTCCTGAACTAATAGATTTTCAAAAACAGCATTAATTATCTTGCTTAGATGAGCGTAGCGAAGATGTCCATTCGATAGGCATATACCAAAAAGATTGGGCTTCGTTCTATATTTTTTGTTTGTTAATTTTTTACGTGCCATCATGGCGGTAGGCTATAGAGGTCAGGAAAAAAAACAATCAACTTGGAAGTTTTTCTGCGTACGGTATTGGTGATACACCAGAATCCTAGGTTGGGATTGTTTCTCAGAAAAATTAGTTGGACGGTTTTCCCGAGAAAAAAAATCTGTTCGAAGTACGGTGATCCAAGTTGGCCTATGTAAGTTAGATGTATTTTGAGCTGCGAGTATTCTTTATTATAGATTCCTATACTTCCAAGCTCATCTCACAACGCATCCTGCGTTTTCCTGTAATAAATGTGCCTACAACTTGCCCCAATAATATATATCAAGTTTGTTACGGTAGGCCTACATATATTACATAACATAAATTTGTTCAACAATATTATTAATATTCATATAATATATAATAGGACCATTACAAAATATATATTATATAAATATTACCGGTAATAATTGGCCATTGTAGATCGAATGTCACAAAATATAAAAACCAATCAAGTGGACAGTGAAGCAGGGGAAATAGGGAAATAACCAATTAAGGTATCTAAAATTTCCCCTGCTTCACGCCCATCTACAATGGTCAATTAATATGATATTTTTTAATCGTTTTATTAAATGTAGGCTATGAATATTAGGCCTGCATATTTCACATGCATGCTCTATAAGCCTGATGTATTTGATTAATTTGACTTTCCATATATATGTAGGCCTATATATATATTACATTTCATACATTGTTTTCAACATGTTTTGTAATAGGCCTTTCTATTTTGGAAGAGAATACATGAAATGAAATAACAAAGAAAGTCTCGATTTAGCCCCAATGGAAGTCTTCACTTACGCTCAACCAATGAAAATGGCGAAATGTAAGTCTTATGAGGTCTAATATTGGTCGTGATTTACATTTTAGGCGGCAGGTATCAGCAGCGCAGACATCAAGAAGTTGGAAGAAGCTGGTTATCACACGGTGGAAGCTGTTGCATTCGCTCCGAAGAAACATCTTCTCACAATCAAGGGAATAAGTGAGGCAAAAGCTGATAAAATTCTGGTCAGTTATAATGAAATGGGTATTCACAATATTAATACGATTCATTAGTTCCATTAGGTCTACAGCATTACCTATTTAATCACATGGACCTTTCTCTCTCACAATCTTACACACACACACACACACACACATGTGATATATACACACCAGATTATTTGGCAACCCCAAAGACAATTAATATTGCCTCCCACCCTTTTCCTCGGTAGCCGGCAAAAAGACAGCGGACATAAGACTGCGGCAATAATCTCGCGGCAATAATACCGGGTGGGTAAAATGATTGCGCGCACCTGAGGTCGCGAAGACAAAAATATCGCAAGCCAAATGAGCGAGGGGTGGTGGACAAATGATCGCGGCGACCATTGGATCGCGGACAGAAAGATCGCGGCAAGCCAAATGATCGCAGACAAAAAGATCGCGGCTACCAAATGATCGCAGGCAAGAAGACCGCGACGACCATATGATCGTGGGCAAAAAGACCGCGACAACTATATGATTGTGGGCCAAAAATCGCGGCGACCATGCATATGATCACAGACGAAAAGATCGTGGGCAAAAAGATCGTGGTGACCATATGATCACGGACAAAAAGATATCGGCAACCATATGATCGTGATCATATGGTTGCCGCGGTCTTTTTGTCCGCAGTCATATCGTCGATCACCGCGGTCTTTTTGCCCACCATCTTTTTGTCCGCGATCATATAGTTGCCGCGATCTTTTTGCCTGCGTCTTTGGTCGCTGCGGTCTTTTTGCCCGCGATCATATGGTCGCCACGATTTTTTGCCCGCGATCTTTTCGTCTACAATCATATGCATGGTGCCGCAATCTTTTCGCTCGCGGTCTTTTGGCCAGCGATTATTTCGTCAGCGATCATATGGTCGCCGTGGTCTTTTGCCCGCGATCATATGGTCGCTGCGATCCTATTGCTCGCGATCATATGGTTGCTGCGATCCTATTGCTCGCGATCATATAGTCGCTGCGATCCTATTGCTCGCGATCAAATGGTCGCCGCGATCTTTTGCCCGCAGTTATTTTGACCGCGGTCATTCTGTCCGCGATCATTTGGTCTCCGCTATATTATGTAGCCGCAATGTTATATCTCTTGCGGTATTATTGCCGCGACCTTTTGGTCGTCGGCGTTATTGAGTCGGTCATATTACCGTAACCCCCCCACCCCCCCCCCCTCTCCAATAACGTTAATAATCTTACTATTAATTATAATTGTTATTGATGAAGTTACTAGTGGGACCTCTTTTATAGGCCTAGGCCCAAGTTTTTCATGGGACCAGACTGAAAAAATGTATTGATGTGAAAAACTTATTTAAGGAACTATTTATATATGGGGAGCATTTGGGTGGGATGAAAAAGTACAACTTATAAGTATAGTGAATGTATGAACGAGAAACTTATAAACGAGGTTCTACTATAAATTACTTGAGTGCAAGATCTCAGACACGGTAGGCCCTATATGATTATTTATGTACAATAGTTGTCGATGTTAATTGTGTAAGTCTATTCAGTACCTTCATACTGTAGTAGGGCCTACAGGTATAGACTAGACAAGCAAATTGAATTTCTCGTTTTTTCGCATAGATCTGTTTTCTTTCATTTCTCAACGTTGATCGAACGTGAAATGTCAAAGTGGGAAAATGATAATTCCTTTGAATGCATGTAAATCTGCCTTCCATCTTGGGTTGCGGCTCACGGACTAGGAGCCGCTGCTATAGAAAATAGATGCTACGGTTCAAAACTGTCTTACTTTATCTCTGGCTCGTCGATACTTCTCAGTTTTGATTTAAAACAATTTCATTGAGACTATGACAAAGTCAGTTTATGCTTCGGTTGAACTAATCGTAAAGTGTCGAGCCAAGGCCAGTAATGACCCAGTCAGTTTAATCACAATTACGTACAATTATTACGTTTCTCTAATGACATATTGAAAAATAAATAACCCACGATGTAAACTACGTTTACTACTAACAAGACTCCACTCAACAAACGGTAATGGTTGCCTCCGTCTTCAAAATTCAAATTTGATTTTGATGAAATTCTACGCACTTTCGACCGCTGATTTTTTCAGACTATGCCTTGAGTGCGTATGCATCTCGTCCTCCAGATTTAGTGCATATAATAACGGTATATTTTCTTCAGGATGTATTTTAATGTGGCTTGATCGACCAGTTTTTGTGACCGCAACCTTACCTGCCTTTGATATCAGTAATTCAATTCGTTCTAGCCGATTTCCGACACGAGTGCTTTGAAGACAACTCGGCTGGAAGTTCAAAGCAGTTACGGTTGAATTGTGACCCGACATGATCCGAAGTGCGTTAGAATGGAACTAAGAATGTGACTAAAACACTCGTTAAAACTAGGGATGGGCACTAAATCGATTTAATCGATTTTGCAAAATATTCGATTAATCGATTTTGCAAAATATTCGATTAATCGATTTTGCAAAATATTCGATTAATCGATATTGCTATTAAATAATCAATATCTCCGATCTGTACCATATTTTGGAAATGCCGCTTTTCAAATTGCCTCACGCGCGTGCTCACAAGGTTAGTAGGCCTGCTAGTTAATGAGGTTTGATACTGGCCTGAAAAAAGGAAGTTTGAGGCCATCAACAAAGCGATCTAACTAGTTGCTAAAGATGGCGTCTACATCTAGGAGTGAGAAGAAAACGCTGTTCACGCCTCCGAATTTAAGAAGTGATGTGTGGTTGCATTTTGAGTTTTGTGCTGAGAATCAAGATCCAACTTCACCTCAAGTCTTGAATAAAGATTTTGTGTACTGCCGCCACTGTGAACGAGAGATAACATGCTTTTCTAATACATCCAACCTCAATCAACATATTATGCGATGCATAACAAGAACTTTCAACAACCAATGAGAAGAAAGAAATCAAATTCAAAATCGTGAAATAAGCGGCAATTGAACTATAGAAATACAAAAAACTAACTTTGTTGAAACTTGATGGTTTTAATCGATTTGACAATATAAAAAAAAAATCTATTTTGATTTTTTAATCGATGCCCATCCCTAGTTAAAACTGTTGTGATTCGACCTTTACTTTCTGTGTCGACAATCTCAGTCGGTCCCAACGTTAGCAGTGTACACACAATACTTGTCTCGTTACTCTGTACCAAGATGCATCCAAGTGGTTTTACTTTTACTCAGCTGTCAATCTTGTTCTATTTCATGAGTACTGTCCTTGAACCTACCAATCACTGCTCTATCTATAGTGTACAATATAAAACTATGCGTCATGCCTTCTTTATACCTCAAATATTGGCATTTCAGGTGACAGTTGCTACAGCTGAGCCGACGTAAACGTAATTTTGTAAACAAAGTCAGTTTGTTCCGTCACTAGTACTAGATTACTCACGATCGGTAGGCTCAGAGATTTGGACTGTAAATTGGTAAATAATTTTAACATTGGCGGGAAAGGGAGTTGAGCCACCATAACAGACCGGCAAAGCAAGAAAGCAAACCCTCAACACATGTAACAACACGTACCTCAAATATTGGCATTTCAGGTGCTGTTGCTACGGCTGGGCCACATAAACGTAATTTTGTAAACAAATTACCTTCACTAGATCACTTATGATTGGTAGGCTTAGAGATTTGGACTGTAAATTGGTACATATTTTTAATATTGGTGGGATGGGGAGTTAAGCCACCCTTACAGACAGGTAAACCAACGCAACCCTCAACACATGTTGGTCCCAACGTTGGCACTGTTTCGACACACCATGCTCATCTCGTTACTCTGTTCGTCAGTCCGAGGCGGCGAAGATCGTGCCGATGGGCTTCACAACGGCGACCGAGTTTCACCAGAAACGTTCGGAGATTGTTCAGCTGACGACCGGTTCCCGCGAGCTGGATCGTCTCCTAGGCGGGGGCATCGAGACGGGATCCATCACGGAGATATTCGGAGAGTTCAGGACGGGCAAGACTCAGATATGTCACACGTTAGCCGTCACCTGCCAAGTACGTACTCTCTACTATTAATAACTAGTATCATAGATAATATTAGAGTTATCAACAATTATTGATGAGCGTAGCGAAGTCTCCATCCCACTCTTATAGGGCTTTGTCTGTGTGTTTTTTTTTTTTTTTTTTTGTAAGCACTCCACAGGTCTCAAGGGTTGACTGATCAACATGTAACTTTTTTTGTACACGCAAACTCATCCAACTTAGAACTGTATAGTTTTGGGGATAAATCGGTCGGACCGATTTTGAGAATCATCATCTCAAAGTTTCTAAAAACCCCATAAGATTTGGCTGGGCAGAAAATGATGAAAAATAAAATCTCTCCAAATGGAATGAAATTCTCTCTAAATGTGTATACATGGATTTTACACATTATTACGATTTTGGAAGCAATTCTGATCAGTCGTTTTGAAGAAAAAAAATAAAATGACTAATAATATTCATAAAATACATCATAAAAATTGTGACAGAATTAAGTTGTCGAGATTCACTGCTTTCTAGATTCAAGAGTTGACCAACAATGAAGTATTTTTTATATGCGTCAAGGTGTGTAGAACACCAGAGTCAATGAAGTGGCAAGAGTAGAACTACTTTAACGACTTTCATAGCTTATTCAGATATCAAGGTGTGTAGAATACCAGAGTCGATAAAGTAGCAAGGGTAGAACTACTTCAAGGACTTTTATACCTTATTCAGATATCTCGCTCATCTTACAACGCATATTTCGCATTTGACTAGTTATTAATATATCGATTATGATCAATAGTTTTTCAAACAATACGATAATCAATTAGATTTCAACAGTACGATATTTTCGACTATCAAAAATATCATTTACACGTTGTAAAACGTCTCTTCTTTTTGTTTGCATGATTCCTCCAATCAGTGAGATGGTCACGGCAGTATTATTCTCTCATTGAACACTCTAACGCAGGTCTTCCACGAACGAGGTATCCGCTTAGAGAATTCGCTAAGCGTTCTTTTCAGCCGCTGTTGTCGCTAAAGGGCGCCAGTGTACTGTATTTTAAGGGGGATGAGAAAGGTACAGAAAGACTTCGGTTCAGTGCGAACCGATGCGTCCTCAACTTACTGCTCTCTTGATCGCGCTGTTGCGCGAAATTGTTAATGTTTAATCATGTTTATGTTGAACAATTCCACATAATTACGTAATGAACGTAATTAAATTACGTTATTAAGTAATTAAAGTAGTATCAGTACACTTATTGGAGGAATCATGCAAACAGAAAGGAGGGACTTTTAGAGAGACAGCTTCGATAATCGAAAGTATCGTAAAAACTGAATCGATCATTATATCATTTGAAAAAATATGTATCATACTCCATAGGCTTATATCGATTATTGTTTGCAACCCTAATTTTTATTCCCGAAATATATTCAAATTGGGTAGAAGGGAAAGTAAGAACAGCAGCTTACCGAAGCTTATGTACAGTCGAACCCACATATAACGAACTCGGTTTTAACGAAATTTCGGTTTTTACGAATTAATTACCATCCCCCTTCAAATCTCCTATCCTTACAATGTTAAATAAAGACCTATAACGAAGTGATTTATATTTCAAAATTCGGTTATTACGAATTTTTTGTCACTTTTCAGCATATTTTGCTCATTATTTTCAGCTATTTCCAACAAAATGTTCGAAAATCGGAGCATTTTGCGTGAATTTATTTTCAGGTTACATTTATTTTGAACGGACTGTACATCGTAGCAGCTGGTGACGCGTACAGCACGTGGTCATAACTCTTGCTGCACCCCCCCTCCCCGTCCCATGCACAGTGGTACGGCCCAAACCAAACACTCTCAACGCGCGCTAAATAATAACGTGATGGTGACATCTTCAATGACTTTGTTTATCTATTTTTTGTTTACATTCCTTCATTTCCATTTGTGATAGTGTCCTGTAACCTAGGAAATAAAACACGAGAAGTGGGAAGTGGTGGTGTCATGTGATAGCAGAAGATAAGTTCTTTATGAATGGACATTGTTGTTTTCTATTACTTTCTACAAACATACTAAGTGATGATACGATGCGATGATAATATGTCACCTAATACAGTACTATACTAGGGCCTAAGTCGTAAATGTAGGCCTATCTTTATAAATCTCTCAAATTCAAGTGTTGTTATGAAAAAAGCAATAAATCTCTATAACGAAATTCTGTTTTTACGAACAGATTTTCATTCCCCTTGAAATTCGTTATATGCGGGTCCGACTGTATGTAGAAATATTTGTAACGGAGAGCCTGTTGATGGAACCCAGTTGATAAGCAATCAGGAGATGACTTCTCGTGTGATTGTATGTATGAGTTTTCTACTTAAGAGGTTGAAGCTGCCGTTCTTTCTTTCCCTTTTCAACCAATCCAAATCTTGCCTCAGGCTATTTTCCTTCACCGGTACGTACTCACAAAGTCATTCGACATGATTTAATACTGGTTATTAAACACCTGAATTGTTTTAAGAGTACAGTAGCTTTAATAGCTGAAAGGTCCTCTAGACGATCAACTAAAATAGCAATGCATTTGGGCAATGTATTTTCCGTCGTGTATAGGATCCTAAAATTTTCATTTTTTGCCGTAACAGTGTCAGTAGCTTGAATCTTGAACTAGCGAATGCCAGTAGCGCAACCTAGAGCTCAAATCACTCAAACATGGATCGCCAGTTGCGATAAAAATACTAATGGATATCACTAGGGCTGTGCGAGACTCGAAATTTTCAAGCGAGTTCGAGTCGAGATCGAGACTCGACCTCGCTCGAAAAGATTTTTTCCCAGATCGAAATTTCGAGTCTCGAAATACTTTCGGGTCTCGAACGTTTTCGAGCGAGCGAGAGTGGAAGAATAAACTTGGCATCTTTTCATCTTTCAACAGATTGGTATTAAATAATAAATATATAGTGTCTGAAACTTATGAAAAAGTTTTGTTTCTGCATTTCTCCCTTCGGTTTTGCATGTAGAACTTGCTGATTGATTACAACGCGTATCATCTGACACTGTCAGTTGCACCGCACTGACTGACTCTGAGTGAGTTCTGCTGAGTCGTAGTTACCACCAGACACGCTTAAGCGTCTCTCTCTTCCTCAGTTCCTCCCCCTCAACCAAAACACATCAACACTCTGTCAAGGACAGATTGAAACGTCATCAAGCCACTCGGGACAGTCGAGCGCCAATGGCATAAAGTTCGCGAGTCGTGTTTCTATTGGCAAAGTTAGCCGATCAAGTAGCTCATCAGTACCGAACTTATCAAGTAGTTTCGCCCGGTTTCTCTCGTACGCAATACAAAATTGTCGTAATTCTAACTGGGAAGTGATGATTGTCGTGGCTATCTTTTTTAATATTGATTATATCCACTTCAAATTTTGCACTTGGATAACTATCATGCTAAAACTGAAAAAAATGAAAATAAAATAAAAACCAGCAATGGACATGATTATTTGGTTTTTTACAAAATTTTCAACAATGAAATTTATTTTTCGTTCTTCTCAAACAATAATTTTTTTCATTCAATTTTTTCACGAAAATGTTGCTGAAGTATTGTTGAAGGGTTGGTCATATCGTTTTTCTGATATTCCTGCTATATTTCAAGATATGATTTTATTTACGAAATTTTTTTTTTAAAATTAAATTTTCTATAAAATTTGTGCTCGAACTTGCTCGAACTAAAATAGTGCTCGAAACTCGCTCGAAAAAAGTCAATCTCGCTCGAAACTCGCTCGAAGTCAAAAAGCTCTGCTCGCACAGCCCTAGATATCACCTCAAGTACTACTGAATCGGTAGTAAGAGATTTCATTCATATCAATATAAACATATTATAAACATAACCTAAAAGTAACCTGTCTTCTGTACCGGTATCACTGGAAAAGGTTAGTCGATCAAAAATGGTCAGTCACCAATCTTCGATTCTCCCACCAACGATATGGCGTCAACAGAAGCTAAGGCATTTAACGGAATGTGACGTTACACTTTACTGGTCGCTGATTGGTCGGCTACTAGCAATACTGCCTCGAAAGTTGAGCGGATTCCTACTCGAAGCAATACGTTGACAGCAATAGCAATTTTTATTGTGGTGTAAACGCGAGATAGGAAAGGCATGTATTCTACTTGGTAGCGATACATTTCAAAAATGCATCGCTAGGGATAAGTTCATCGGTTTTTGTATTTGTATTTGTATTTATTGCCGTTTCTTATTAAAGAACAATATTAAAATTGTATAAACATTGTCAGAGATATCAGAAAATAAAATTATAATAATAATACATAAATATAAATATTAGGATAGAATGTAATAGCCTAGGTGTCAATGATTTAAACCTAATTAAGAATTAAAATAGTCTTTTATACAATAAAACTTGTTTGTATGTAAGAATTTAATGGTCTCATTTTTGAACTGCATTCTACTTCTCGAGTCCTTGATGTGGGACGGAAGTCTATTATAAATTCTTCTTCCGGACTGCACTGGTCCCCTGACTGTAGAGTCGAGACGGCAATATTCATGGGCAATCAAGTTAGACCCTCTGGTATTATGGAGATGTTCTATGTTTTCAAAGAGGTCCGGGTTATCTTTGACAAATAAACACACCGACAGTATATATAAACACGGGAGTGGAAGCATGTTCAGTTCTTGGAAACCCAGCCTGCAAGATGATCTGGCTTTTAGTGCTAGTATAGAGTGGATTATTCTTTTTTGAGCATGAAATACTCTGTGGCTGTTCATTGGTTCCATTTCATATACTGGAAAAAAGTGCTTGTTCGAGTCTAATTTTATTTTGTGCATACTCCTTGCGTTAGATGTAGGAACTAGGGATAACATCGATTAATTGAGAATCGATTCAGAATCGATTCTAGTGCCAAACGATTCTAAAAATCGAGAATCGATTTTTTTGCTATTTTTTTTTTTATCGAAACTGTACACATTTGTAGCATTTACGTCTACTGACGCACGTGTACCATCGCTCGCACATGTTCTTTGTAGCCCCTCCCATCTTTTACCTTCCCCTCCCGCCAAGTCCGGTCGAGAGTTTTCGTAATGAGACAAACGCCATTGGATCATTTGCATGACAAAGGGCGTGGTTCAGCGTAGTGGGGAAGAATGTGTGTGTGTGTGTATCATGGAGGGGAGAAAGCTTCGTTCATGACCTTGAAGGCGCCACTTCGACAGAGCGGTACAGTTGATATAAGACAATGTGCAACAGTTTTAGCTACATGAAAACAGCGCGGGAATATTTAAACATGTAAATGTACACAGACATTTTTTTTTTTTAAATTTGAAAAAAAATCGATTCTGAGAAGTACAGAATCGATTCTGAATTTATAGAATCGATGTTATCCCTAGTAGGAACCTATCAAGTCAACATTTCACATTTTACAATTATAAAAATACGATGTTTACAAACCTTGAGGCGTTGCGCGCAATTCGAACCAATGTTAGACTTGACTTCAGTTTCTAAATCAATGCCGTACGGCTGTGTTCGTGCTCGTGTTTCTTGCTTGTCTGTGCTTCTGACCTATCTTAACGCAAGACTCGTGACTTGTTTCAGCTGCCGATCGACCAGAACGGTGGCGAAGGAAAGTGTCTTTACATCGACACGGAAGGCACGTTTCGTCCTGAACGTCTTCTGGCCGTAGCCGAGCGTTACAAGCTGTCTGGTAACGACGTGTTGGACAATATCGCTTGTGCACGAGCGTATAACACGGACCACCAAACGCAGCTGCTAATCAACGCGTCGGCAATGATGGCAGAATCTAGGTACGTTACTTGTTGGATATACTGTACTGCCCCACTTAGAAAGAACACAATACAGTAGAACCTCAGTTATAAGTTTCTCGTTTATACATCTGTTACATTTGAAACTTTATTTTTTGATCCAACCTATATGCTCCACATGTTGAATAGTTTCATTAATAAGTTTTTGACATTAATACACTTTTTTAGTCTGGTCCCCTGAAAAACGTATAAATGAGGTTCCACTGTATCTGCAAAATATCGGTTCAGGACTACATATCTAAAAACAGTGGAACCTCTTTCATGTTTTTCAGGGGACCAGACTAAAAAATGTATTGATGTGAAAAACTTATTAATGAAACTATTCAACATGTGGAGCATATGGGTTGGATCAAAAAATAAAACTTATAAATGTAATAAACGTGTAAATGAGAAACTTATAACAGAGGTTCTAATGTAAACGTATCTCCGTCTTCACTTCACGACGGAGGACTCGGATGAAACACCGCATCTACCACTTCATGCTGCACATGTGGAGATTTATCCAAGTGTTGGTAGATACTGTGAAACCTCGATCTATCGTTTGTTTTGTATGGTCCCAACCAAACCGCCATATGAACAATGTTAAATTTTCCCGCATTCATCGTTCCCGCATTCATCGTTTTCCTGATTCTATCATTCGTTATTTTCACCCCTCGCCACTTAGAAGCACGAACGATCGTTTTCCCGCATCTATCGGTTTGTTGAATTTTCCTGCATTCATCGTTTTCCCGCTTCTATCGTTTGTTATTTTCGCTTCTCGCCACTTGAAACCTCGAACGATCGTTTTCCCGCATCTATCGGTTTGTTGAATGTTCCCGTATTCATCGTTTCCGCACTCATCGTTTTCCCGCTTCTATCACTTGGTATTTATTAGTAATTGTTATTTTATGTTATTAATGGTAAAAAAGTGCGTAAAAAGAGATGTTACGTGATTACAGTACTGTATCAATTACAATAAAGGGAAAAATATTCACATTAATGTTTTTCAGTGTTTTTTAACATATTTTATGATTTCCCGCATTCATCGTTTTTTCCCCGGTCCTTTCAAAAACGATAGATCAAGGTTTCCCTGTACTGTGTTTCATTTACTTATACCCTCACTGGTTCTGCACATATGGTGATCAGGCTTATGGCTTTGACCCATTTAGAGAGTAGATACGGTGTTCTAACTATGTGCAATGAAAAGCTGAGAAAAAATGAGTCAAGTAAATGCATCTAACTCAAAAACGTAAAGCAAAAATGCATATACGGTGTTCTATTCAAGTCGGACAGTATAGTTGTACAGTAAACCCTTGGTAATTTATGCAAAATGGAAGGAACCCCAAGAAAATAATTCTGATTGATGAAAATTTGGACTAACCAAAAAACTCATTTGTTCGACTGACACATTTATGTGACAACTCTCCAAATTTCGTCCGTAATAACTAGAGTTGCCGTTCGGTATGAAAAGTCATACCGATTATCGTCTACTTAACATCGGTTATTAATCGTATTATATCGATATTTTTTCTCCCAATCGATAATCGTATCGAATGTCAAAATATCGTATCGCATCGGAATTATTATGTGTTACAAATTGCGGTCTAAGCAGCTGTGTTGATTGATTCATTGACAAGTGGTTGACCTTGGACTACGTGCGGGTGTTTGGTCCTAGCAGAGAGGGGTAGAAAGATAACGGGATACTGTAGAGGAAGAGGCAGATTTCTGAGCTATAAAAAAAGTACAAGTAACAACATACATCTGGAATTCATTATTTATCTATTAATATAATACCGTATAGTCCCGATTTTAATCCGAGGGTTTTTCTCGAAATTTCAAGCCCAAAAGTCACCCTCGGCCTATATGCGAATCTCGGCCTGTAATCGGTCAAAAATACGTTTTTTGCTCATTTCAATTGGGCGTACTAGGCCTACATCCGCACACTCATAATAATGGAATCGACTAGAAACTGAGAGATATTCCACTAAAAACACGTTTAATATTTAATAAATGTTTTATCAGGAAGAAGCATCATTTTCTCAATTTCCATCATTTTTATTTGAGGCGTAATAATAAACATAGCACGTCGAGCTGTTTGCTGCATGGTGTGCGCCTTCCTAGTTCCTACTATGCAGTACCCTGACGCGGTCTGAAACCCAACCGCGCGATAGGCCCAAGTCTATATTTTTGTCTCTTGCGCATATCAACTCTGACATCATAGCAAACAGCGTTTCTCATTGGCTTTCGAGTGCCCAATAGAAAACGAAAACTTTTGCGCCACATGCACTGAATGGAGCAGTTACATAAAGGGTAAAATAGTACGTTTGAAAAGGAAATAATGTTCATTTCGATGATTGAAAATAATCATATTGATATCGTATTGCCGAGATTGAATCGATTATCGTATCGTTTGAGAAAATATCGATCTAAATCGATATATCGAATATTGTTGGCAACCCTAGTAATAACGTTAATAATCAACTTGAACCTAGAGTAACCACACGTCCCGTATTTCTAACTCTCGTCGCAGTATGCTGAAAAAATATTTCTGGGGCACCCATTTCATTTGTCCTGGTTTTGGCATAGGCATAAAAAATTACGATTTTGGCCGAAAATGAATTAATTTTCAGAAGCTCAACAACTATAATGGTGATAAAAGCTTTGCACAGGAATCCTCACAAACGATAGACTGGTGGTTAGCTCACTTACTTCGTGTGACCTGGGAGGTGAAGGGACATATCAGACCCGGTTCGATCCCCGCCACCGTCCATCTTTACAGGGGTTTTTCGTGGTTTCCCTCTGTAGTCTAGGCTAATGCCGGGATGGTTCCCACAATATATGCCACGACCGCTTCCTTCCCACTATCCTTTCCACTACCCATAAAACCTTCATCTCATCATCCCATCATCTCATTAATCATTCATCCGACGCCAATAGATCTTAATAATCATTACGATGCGTCGTTAAAACCCAATATACGATAGTCTGGCTCTGATTGAGTTACTGTTTGGTGGTATTCTTGTACATGGACCTTGGTTCGATGGTCGATCGAGAGGTTTGATGACGACATCGAATGCACGAGTCAGACACTGAGGGGAAAAAATCGAACAAACGGTACCTATAAGATTCACACATGTTGAATATTATACTCATGTACTGAAATATGATAAAAATAGTGGACTGGTAGTTCGTGATTGGGTTCTGTTAATATTACCGTATGGTCCCGAATATAAGCCGACCCCCCAAACTTTTAGGTCAGTAAGTGACAAAAGAGTTTCTCTCCTTTTCCACGTAAATCATCGGTCTTACTGGGTAGAATTTATTCAATTTCGTATTGCGTGCAAGAGAAAGCTATGCCACCGGCCGAAACGACTTGTGAGAAACCGGTGAGAGGGGCCTGTAGTGATTGTCATACGGCCGGTTTCTATTGGCGCTCGGCCGTCTCTAGTCGGACGAACGAAAGTCTTGTGCTCGTCAAGGTTGGACCACACACGTCAAGCAGTAGCGCGTCGGTGTAGTAGACTAGTAGGATGACGCACACCTTGCAGCAAACAGCGCCGTGCTTATGTTTATAACTGTGCGTCAAATAAAAATGATGGAAATTGAGAAAATGATGCTTCTTCATGATTAAACATTTATTAAATGTGTTTTTAGTGGAATATCTCGCAGTTTCTAGTCGATTCCGTTGATGTTAGTGTGCGGATGTAGTACGCCCAGTTGAAATGAGCAACATATTTTTGAGTGATTATAGGCCGAGATTTGCATATAACCGAGGGTGACTTTTGGGCTTGAAACTTTGAGAAAAACCCTCGGCTCATATTCGGGACAATACGGTACTATTTCCTATTTTGTATTTCTCATTTACTGCCAATGCAACCTAAAATCACAATCACATGTAGAAATATTTCTTGAAAATTCCCTGCTGGGCATTATGTAGGGGTGATTTTCCCCACACCTTACAAAGGTAGCGAGAACTTTTCTGTAAGTAGGTTTTTGAATGTGTCTAAAAGTGACCAATGGGAACGCCAAGATTTGTGACGTCATGACTGGGTTACCGACCCGTGCGCTGCGATATAATATACGTAGTAGCAGCCTACAGAGAATATGTCGCTGTGGCTGGCGGTATTGTTAGTATCGCTGCTTCACTTGCTCGTGGTCCTTGGTTCATCGCAGTGACTTTTTTCCAACTGAATAACTATCAAATGTTGTCTGGAGCATGGGTTTACGGTTAAGATTCATTTTGTTTTTTCAATTTGACCACAGACGAAAATATTTACACAAATGTTGTTTTTTAACAAGTGTTTAAAAACCGATTTGCAGAAAAATTCTCACCTATAGGCGAACTGCTTGGAAGATACTACTTTCTCTGTATTTTTTGTCCCAGATTTTATTTCTGTAGATACGGTCACTCTACTTGTACCAAATACAAATATGTATTTGTCAATGTTTGTGTATTATATGACATCAGTACCAGTTATTCTTTTATCTACAACGAAAAATTATGGTCACAGACAGCGCCGCAGTCCTGGTGTTGAAGATCATTAGTTTTAAATAATCAAAATGGGGTGGTGAGATCGCCCTTGTGGTGCCCCATCCAAATGATCCTATCTTTCATCCATAGCCTTAATTGGGGAACAATGATTTTGTATCAAGTTTCGATGTTATTAAAAAGAAAAAAAAAAGAAAAAAAAGTTATATTCTTTCCTCCTTCTTACCCTGAATCTATTTTGTGTTTGCTTATTGTAGTGCCTGATGTTTCAGATATGCGCTGTTGATTGTGGACAGTGCCATGGCCCTATATCGCACAGATTACTCTGGCAGAGGAGAACTCTCCGCCAGACAGATGCACTTGGCTCGCTTCCTGAGAATGCTCCTACGTTTAGCCGATGAGGTACGGAGCATTATTTTTGATGAAAACTTATCTTTGTATTGGTAGTACATACAGTAAACCCTCGTTAATCCAAACTCGGTTAATCCGAAATTTGACATTTTCGAACTTGAAGTCAGTCCCTGGCTGAAGGTATAGGCATTTCAATGTTAATGAATATGGTTAATCCGAATTCCAGCTAATCCGTAATTCGAACTAATATTTCGACCTCTCAATTGCTTTAGCACTGTTTTCGGATTGGATAATCAGAAATAGATCGAGTGAATTCCTTGAATTGATCATTATTTTCGTAAATTCCATCCTTTTTATCTGACGCGTATCAATAGGCCCAAGCCAGCTCAGCTGTTCGCAGCCACTGAATACGTCATACGACTTCGAGTGCGCTCGGGCTGCTCCAAAGACCTTAGTATCTAATTTCGTTAGAAATTATGAAAGGTCTTACGAAGGTCTTTGGCCGCTCTGTCTGTCCTTGACGAGCGGTAAGCTCGGAACACTCTATAACTCGGAACGGCCGAGCGCCAATGGAAGCTGGCCATCTAACGTTCGGTTGCTGTCGAAGATAGCCGAATACACACGATCAGTGATTCGGTTCCTCGCACATGTGGCATCTAGCTTTCTCTCGCGCTCAATACGAAATTGCTTCAATTCTAACCAGGAAGTGTGATGATTTTCGTGGAAAAGGAGTTTTTTTGGTTAATCCGAATTTTTATAAATCAAAATCACTTTTTTGGGGTCCCTTGAATTTTGGATTAACGAGGGTTTACTGTATTAATCGTCACTAATTACTAGTGATGACATTGATTCTTAAAATCGGGAATCGATTCTCTAAGCTCCAAAATCAATTGAAAATCGATTTTGAAAAAAAAAAGAAAAAAATCATCCTCAAAAAAAGTCGTGTAATTTTTAAAAATTTGTCAACCTTTCCTTTTGGCGTTTTACGTGAAAAATAGCTGCTAGAGACTTCTTTCAACTGTACTGTACCATTCGGGTATTTCCGTCAACGTTTGGCTGTCAGACGTAACCAAAGGGATAGCTTGTGTCCAGATAGTAAAATCTCAACAGTACAATATAATATAGACAACGAAATGAAGACGTATTGCGACGTGAAGAACTAGGGCCTACAGCACTGACCCCCCAAAAAAATTGATTTTTCGAATTGAAAATCGTTTTACATCAGAATTGATTCTTGATTAATCGATGTTATCACCATAATTACCGTATTTACACGCATATAAGACGCGCTTTTTTCCATTTTGAAGTCATCAAAAAGTCGCATGTTCCTTATAAAGGACCGTTTTCATAGCTCGCGGCAGGCGGCAGGCGGCAAGTGGTTAAAAAACGCCTGCCGTCTGCCCTGTTCAAAAAGTCGCGTTTCTTCGCACTCACTTCGAGATTTGTCCAATTTATTTAAATATGTAATTCTTGTTCAATTCAGGCGGTCAAGTGATTTTTAGGATCGTATTACGTGGCACGCAGGTATCGTCATGGTGTATATCTGAAAAGTACTGTTTTGGAAGTAATATTCCGACATAACCCTACCACTTGTATGACCACTTGTATGAGTGAGGGTATTTAACCGCGGCGTTTTTTCCAAAGTTGACTTTATTCCATGTCTCACGGTAGAGAGCAACAAGTGCAAGCGGTAGGTATTTCATTCATTCTGATTGGACAGTAGAAGAAACGCCTGCCGCCTGCCGCCTGCCGCGAGCCATGAAAACTGGCCTTAAAGGTAAACTAAGAAAAAAACGTCACATTTTGCGATATATTTTTGACTGGGTATGTGTTTTTAGTTTGTGCCACAGCTTTACTGCTGCACAGAACTACCCGCAATCGTCGTCAGATTTGATGCACGGGCGAAGCATACGGCGTATCCGCAATCGTCCGGATCGGCCCGCCGTGAAAAACTTACTGCTCTCTTGATTGCGCTATTGCACGAAATTGTTCATGTGTAATCATGTTTATGTTCAACATAATTAAACATGCACGTTGCTCGTAGCACAAAGCACGATAGTAAATGTACCTCAAGTCTTGCTTTATGGTACAGTTTGGCGTGGCAGTGGTGATAACGAATCAAGTGGTGGCGCAGGTCGACGGTGCTGCCCTCTTCGCAGCCGATCCCAAGAAACCTATCGGCGGCAACATCATGGCACACGCCTCTACTACCAGGTACGCCACACTTTCAATCTCGCTCGATATTTCACCGCAGCAAATAGTGGCTGCTGGACAACTAGTGTGCTAATGCAACTGATACTTCTGTTTTCAGTGGTTCATTTTCTGGGTTTTCTTGGAGAAACCTATGTAGTAATTTCTGGAGAGGTTTGCCGTTCGATGTAAAAAGCAAACGATTGATCAATTTTCTTCTTGTTATTGACCGATAATCAATTATTATAGGCCTATGACTAGAAATAAATCCATTGTTGATCGATTATTTGATTTCTCGAAGAAATAATTGGCAAAAATAATGACAAAAATGTAACTGAAAGAACATTCACAATATATAACCGGAAAAATGGTCGGTGGGCCTTCTCATACGGAAAGCTGTGTTACATTTGCTACAGTGTTTGGAACCGAGTATCAAAACATCAACAGATCACTTGTTTGAATTGTTTCTCTTACTTTTTGGTCTATCATTCATCTTATAACATCCATTAAAAATTGATTTTCATTAGTTATTACTATTTGGGGAGTTTAATTAATTAATTTATTCATGTTTATTAGCAACATATGTGCTATCTGCACAAGATACAAGTCATTATAACACTTTACAATTTAATTATAATACTAACTAGGAAAACGCTATATACGCGTTGTTAGACGAGTGGATAGTAATAGTATGTCGACTTCATTGCCAAACTTTTGCCTAAATTCGCCAATAGGGTAACATTTTAGTTATAAATGGGTAAAAACGGCTTCTAGTGGTACCAATTTAGCACATTTCATGTTTTTTCTTCAAAATGGCTGACCCGATCAAGCTGAGAATTTTCAGAAATGTGTATCAAGATGTTATTCAACTTCACACAAAATTTCAATTTTTTTGAAAATGAAAATGTTTTAATTTTTTTTCCGCCGTGTTATTCTAATGAGTATTTTTGAAATTTCTAAAATTCATAAAAATAAAAGTTACCACCCGATAATGCCACAAAACTATACAGATCTAAGCTAGATGAGGAACCATAATGAAAAAAAGTTTGAAGTTGATAGCTGTAGCCATTTGACCTGTGGAGAACCGACAAAAAAACATAAAAAAAAACAACATAAAAACGAACACCAATTTTTTTCAGTATGTCAAATTGAATCCTCGCTAAAGCTCGTCTAATGACAGTCAACTTAGAAAATAATCACCCCGTTCATTATTTTAGTCTTAATACTACATTTAAATTTATTAACACTACTAGCTTTCGTAACATCACTTGGCTTTGGCCAAAGTGTTGTGTGTGGGGGTTTTGGACTTTGGCTTTGGGGTTTATGTAGGGGTGTGCGAGCACTTGAATTTTCGTGTTCGAGGTTCGTGTTCAAATTTAGCTGAGCTCAAAAATTTCGAGTTGAATTTTTTTTTTAGATTCTCAATTTTTTCAAGATCCTTTTTTCATATATTTTCTGTACTTGTACTGTCCCGAATATAAAACGTGATTATTTTTTTCGAATTTCGAACTCAAAACTCGCGATGGTCTCAAACTCGGAACTTAAATTCTCAAACTCGCACACCACTACTATTTGGTTCAACCTTCGTTCAGGTTACCTAATCGTCACTTCCAATACGTTAATCCTTCGACTTGGTGAATTTGTCGAGTTATCAAAGTAGTGACTTGATATGCAATTTTACTCTCCAGGTTATCGTTGCGGAAAGGCCGCGGAGAGACGAGGATATGCAAGATCTTTGACTCGCCTTGTCTGCCCGAGACGGAAGCCATGTTTGCGATTACTGCCGAGGGAATTGTCGACGCGCAAGAGTAACTGTGACTTGCTGTTGAACGTAGCACGAACAATCCTGTTCAGTCGACGGGCATGTGTCAGAACGGAACGACCTGACATTTGAACATTCTCCGGATGAGAGCTGGGCTTATACAGTGGAACCTCTTTAGTACGTTTTTCAGGGGACCACACAGAAAAAACTTACCAAAGTGAAAAACTTACTGAAGAAACTATTCAACATGTGGGAGCGTACAGATGGAATCAAAGAATAAAACTTACCACTTGGTGGAAAATAAACCATCTAAAGAGGTTCTACTGTAGATGCTTTTTTGGTTTTCTTTATTTTGTATGCAACAGCTTTTAGTTCTTTCAACTTTCAAGTTTTTGATTCGACATTCAAATTCGGTTTGAATTTTTGAAACGAGTTCAGAAAACGGCCCGAGTTGAATGGATATAACCAGGATGTTGGTCTGTGACAGCGAGCCAGTGACACATGGAAAATGTTGTTTTTTATTTGCATTTCAATTACTGATGACATCAATTCTCAAAATCGAGAATCGATTCTCTATGCTCCAGAATCGATTCTGAAAAAAAAAAAAAAATGGAATTTTTTTTTTCTCAAAAAAGAAGTGTAATTTGAAACTTTTTTTTCCAACCTTCCCAAGACGTTCACGTGTAAAATAGCTGCTAGAGACTTCTTTGAACTGTACTGTACCGTTTGGGTATTTCCGTCAACGCTCGGCTGTAAGACGTAACCGAAAGGATAGCTTGTGTCAAGATGGTGAAATCTCAACGATACAGAATAATATGGACAGCAAAATGAGCACTTATTTCTAAGTAAAAAAATTTTTTTTTTTTTTTTGAAAAATCGATTTTTTGATTTGAGAATCGTTTTACATCAGAATCGATTCTTAATCGATTCTCGATTAATCGATGTTATCACTAATTTCAATAGAGTTGCATCTATTTGATTTGTTCTCAAGTGAAGACTCATCTTTATAAATTATTGAAACGATTGTGTAAGTGTCCAAGGTGATTGGCTTATCACAGGAAAACGTAATCTCTACTTCACGCTCTGTCTGTATTCTTGTTAATACGTTGTTCAACATTCATTGTAGAAAACAAAAGCTGAAGGTTTATCTTTTGAAAAGAGCAAAAAGCACCCAGTGATGATGATTATTCCAGTAAGATGACTTGTGCTGTGTATCTTATCCACATATGTATGCATTCATATTAGGGATGATATCGATTCTCAAAATCGGGAATCGATTCTCTATGCTCCAGAATCGATTAAAAATTGATTTTGAAAAAAAAAATTTTAAAAAAGTTTATTCTCAAAAAAGTAGTGTAATTTGAAACTTTTTTTCAACCTTCCCAATGCGTTCACGTGTAAAATAGCTGCTAGAGACTTCTTTGAACTGTACTGTACCATTTGGGTATTTCCGTCAACGTGCGGCTGTCAGACGTAACCGAAGGGATAGCTTTTGTCCAGATAGTAAAATCTCAACAGTGCAGAATAATATAGACAGCGAAATGAGCACTTATTACGACGTAAAGCACTGAACCGAAAAAAAAAAAAAATTGGGGAAAAATCGATTTTTTGATTTGAGAATTATTTTACATCAGAATCGATTTTTAATCGATTCTCGATTAATCGATGTTATCCCTAATTCATATCTTGATTGTTTATATGTGTGTGTGTGTGTGTGCGTGTGAATAGTTTAGTTTGAGCAGACGTATTGTCATTGATAGTTGATACCAACATGTGCCTACCAATATTTTAAGATTGTAAATAATTGAAAATAAATTGTAAGCTGTATAATTGACTCATTGAGATGATTTTATATTTTAAAACGAGTGCGTAATAGTTTATAATAGGCCTAGTTAAATTTAACGGGTCCACAGCTGTTTTTTTATATACCAGTAGTTTATACACTAATTACCTTATTTACCTTATTTCACCTTATTTACCTATTTACCTGACTGGGATAATTGAAAATGTAGGAAGGGGACAAGAAATTGAGGCGTATATACGAAAAGTCGTACATAAATGAGTCGTATAGCAGAGGAAAATTAATATGTATTCTCATGGATAATGATTGGAACCACCTTAAAAGTCATATGAATGTACCTAAAAATCCTATAAATGAGAAATGTTTAAAAGAAGTTCTACTGTATTCATTTTTTCTGATCAGTTACGGTAATAGTAAATAAGTTCTGGTTATACAGTGAAACCTATATGCATCATTTTTCAAGGGGCCAGGAAAATAAAACCATGCATGCAGGAAAACGATCCATCCAGGAAGATTTAACATTGATTATAAGGGAGTGGGGTGAGAAATAATGAATGATACAAGCAGGAAAACGATGGATCCGGGAACGATGCATAGAGGCTTCACTGTAGTCCAAAAGAATGCATGTGGTTCCTACTCCTTTATATGTTCACTATAGTTTGTCACAAGAACTATTTTTGTAAATAATATTGAAATTACTTTGAAGTCACGATTTTAGAACTTTCACATATGCCAGTAGGCCTATTCACTCTGATATTGATATGGGAACAGGAATATTCCCGTGGGAATTCTGCAAGCTATGCTTTAAACATACCCTAGAGCAGGGTTCCCACTTCCCACTGCTTTCTCACTTTTATTAATGTATTCATTTTATTTATATTACAATGGTCAATCAACTGGAGAGAAGAAAAGAAAATGTAGGCAGCAGAAATGAAGTTTGTAAGGAGCATAGCAGGAGTGTCAAAGTTGGAGAAGAAGAGAAGCAGTAATATAAGGAAGGAAGTGGGAGTGGAAAGGTTATCATTTAAATTGGAAAGGGAGAGACTTGGATGGTACGGGCATATGCGGAGAATGGAAAAGGAGAGAATACCGAGAGCAATGTTTGAGATGGCAGAAAACAATGGAGCTAAGAGAAGAGTTGGAAGACCAAGAGAAAGGTGGTAGGAGGGAGTCAAGTTCGGGGTAGTCAACCGAGGAGAAAAATGGGAAGAAGTGGAAGACGAGAGATGGTGGGAGAATAGAGAACGATGGAGGGAACTCGTAGGAAGAGAAGAAGAAACGAAGGATAGGCCTAGCAGTAGTGAAGAAGAGGAGGAAGAAGTTGGAACTGGCAGGAACCGATTGATATGAGAAGTCTGCCCTAGAAAAACTGGTGGAAACACCCCCTGGCCCAATTTAATTGGTTATCTGGGTTTGAGATATATATTTATATTGGGTTTAATGACGCACTCTACTGATAACCACGATCCATTGGCATCAGTGGATGATGAATGAGATGATGAGATGAAAGGTTATTTCATTAGGTGTTTTTGGATCTTGGGAATGAGTCAGTCGTGGCCTGTTGCCCACCCAACCAACCATCCCAGTATTGACCTGAACGACAGAGGGAAACCATGCAGAAGCCCTGTCAGGATGGTCGACCACGGTGGGAATCGATGGACCCCGGTATCCTGAATGACGGTTCAGTGTTTTAACCACTCAGCCACACATCTAAGTATCAAGATCATTATTAAAAGCTTGGCTCGTGACTACAGGAGAGAACCACTTTCGTCACAATATTTTACTAGCCTTGTTTCTGGTCTAAGCTCGATTCAATTGAATCTCTGATTGGAGCTCACTGATTGGTTGATAGAATGGGTTCTGATCGACCTGTGTATACAGTCGATTGCTGTCGTTGAATTAAAGCTGTCGTCAACTAGTATCGTGTTTTCACAATTCACAAAACAACAGGATTGATGAAATAAAATCCGTACAAATCTAATGTACAGACAGCTAAGAACAATTGAGATAACCGTGTTCTTCTAGATTAATTTGTACTTGAAAAATTTCATTATTGATATTTACTGTAATATACCTATCTTTCCGAGTCACTGAGCTTAAGAACAGAATGTCTCCCGGTGCCGTGCCACCGTAACCTAGCCTTTGACGAGGTCATTGAGCAAATGGATATCCTTACGGATTAGAGCGGCAGAGCCCTGCTTAAACAGTTACAGACCCTTGTAGTGTTACGCCTGGTACTCCTGCTAAGAGCGCTGTGGCACCAAGAAAGAGTCATCTGCTAGAGCACTGTTGCGAGTGAATGCTGCTAGGAGCACTAGTTGGTGAGGACAGGCACTGTCATACATTGTTCTTGTTGTCTATCTAGAGACTACTTTATCTACATGACGAGATCTTGAGCTTGAAGCATTGTGGATAACGTAGATAAACATGGTTAGAAAATGTAACGGAGAGTTTGTTTAAACAGGCTAGAAATGAGATGAACAGTGATTAGTCTACTCAAAATTCTTAGTGGATCAATTTATTTATTTTATTTTTGTATATATTGGGTTTTAACGATGCACTGTACTGATAGCTACAATCTATTGGCGTCGGTGGATGATGAATGGGATGATGAGATGAAAGGTTATTTAATTAGGTGTTTTGGATGGTGTGAAGGAGTCGGTCGTCGCCTGTTGTTAAGGAACCATCCCAGTATCAACCTGAACGATAGAAAGAAACCACAAAAAAAAACTGTCAGGATGGTCGACCATGTTGGGAATCGAACCCCGGTCTCCCGAATGACGGTTCAGTGTGTTTTACCACTCGGTCAGGCGTCTCGGTGGATCAATTTAAATAGGTGCCTAAATTTCCCTAGTATTTATTGAACTTGGAAAATAAATTCATAGATCACTATATAGATACGGTCTTTCGTGAAATAATGTCGTACCCAGCTCTACATCAAACAATTTATTATCAAGTACAAGACTGATTTGATTTAATTTAATTGGCCAAGTGGTGTCGGTAAGACACCACTCTGCCTAACAATATACATTTCATTTCAACGTCACCTCTGTTGGTGTGCGTTGTACAATCGTTGGGTTTTCAAGACGCTCAAGGATTGTACGTAGCCGAACCCGTTGACATTCGCCGACCTCCGGGTCCTAGAGCGTTGATCGTTATCGTGAACGTTGTGTTCATATTCATTTCGGGTACAATCGCTATTGTACGTGTTGCATTGTCGATGTGTTGCTTTGGTTCGCCATCCACGCAGATCTGTTCATAGCAAAGACAAAAGTGATCAATTGTTCTATATACAGTGAAAACTCGATCCATTGTTTTTCAAGGGACCAGGAAAATAAAACCATCCATGCAGGAAAACCATCCATCCAGGAAAATTTAACATTGATTATATTATATCAATCATGATTATATCATTGATTATTGATTATATCAGAGTGGGGTGAGAAAAAATGAATGATACAAGCAGGAAAACCATGGATCTGGGAATGATGCATAGAGGTTTCACTGTATATTGAATAGGTGTAGTGTAGGCCCTACTCTACGTAGTATTAAATAATTATTGAAATATTCAGATTTGTGAAGAGTAAAATTGAAAGTAGAGCTCTCTTGTTGGCCAATAATTTTGAAAGAATATGTTGGGCAATTGCCATGTTTTTGTATGTTTTTATAATGGATACAAAATGTAATACGCCTACTCTATCAAAAAATACAATATGGCCTATATTATAAATTTTAACCATTAGTTGAATACCCAATACATAATTGAAGCATAAAACAGATATTACGTCATGCAATGTAAGGCTAGAAAAAACGCTCTCAAATATAGAAAATATTTACAGAGTGAAATACGTTCTTTTTGTTTTAGAAACTTTATCTCTATATCTCTCTCTCTCTTGCTCTTTTTTTCATATAATTATTTAAGAAACGTTTGTATTTGCATTTATTTATGGTTGTATGAAAACATGATCACATGTATAAACCAAGTCAGGATTGAAAATAAGTAGTCTACAAATAGTGTTGAAATATTGCTCAGTATGCTTTGTCTTCAAACCTCTTGATAATTGAATTGGTAACATGAATGTGAGACTGGCTTCTATTGCATATTGGAAAAAATATGAAATATTTTATGTTAAGTTTACATTAAACCAACTTCTGTTTCTTAGAAATAATATTAAATTACATCAAATAAAAAAATTAGCAATGTTTTCAGTAACTTTTTTAAATTCTGTCAGTTAAAATATTCTTCCTTCTATAAAAAATGCTGCTTCAGTCCAGTCATAGTCATACCACCCTCGGTAGCTCGGTCAGCTGAGGCACCGCTTCAGAACCTGTAATTAACGTTGGGTGTGGGTTCGAGTCCCGCATAAGGCATGGGTTTTTGTAAACGTCCTCTCACTTATCATCACATCATAGTTTCATAATCACCTGCTCATTTGTACCCCCGTATAACCTAGCTGTTGGTGGGGTTGCTAAGCAAACAATAATCAATCAATCACTTTTCTCACTGATCAAATACAACGCAAGAACTATCGTCATCTAGATTTATGTGATTGATTGATTGTTAGTGTTTGAAGGCTCGTCGACAGCGAGGTCATTTTGCGCCCATGTTCATGTTCGTGCACTTTGCCTTGGTTGTCGACGTTTGTAGATGTTTCGAGCGTATGTAGGGAGCGGGAGACAAAGAGAAAGGTAAGTGAAGATGGGAAAAAAGGAAATAACAAAAAATAAAAACGCAACGCTCGGTATCCCTTGCATATATTACGGTCACCAAAAGGCTTCCACTTGACCGAGATAATCTGAACTTGGTCTGGGCCCTTGCTCGAGATCTATCGCCATGAGTGACCCTGCTGACAACAGCTCTAAAGAGCACGGAGCCACGCAAGCCCCCACACCACGTCAAGATGTCCGGATCCTTCGAGGGGACTAGATTTATACTATATGTGATCGACGAGATATGTGAAACAGATTTTGATTTCAATTATAAATTAATTGAACTTTGAAACTGTATAAATAATTTGAGGGTTTTAGATAGAATTTCAATGTTATAGGTAGTGACTGAAAATATATTGTTGCTACTGTTGTTGCAAATTTGCATATATATATATCAAATTTTGAAACGTTACCTTCGAAATCACTAGGAAGTAAGAACAACCTCCCTGAATAACAGATGGGTGAACAAAAAATCCACTTTGGCTAGTCAGATCTGGTTAGGGGGGATGTGGAGGGGGTTGTGGTGCTAGAGCTAGCCTGCCAAACTCGTTTTAACATAAGTATCGTTGATTCATTAGTGCACACTTTCGATTTTTTGTCATCTGAAATATTTATCTAGGTTTGCCAACAACAATTGTTTGTATTTCTTTATTCAACGAATGTAAAAGTTTATTAAATTTCATTATAAAATTATGTATAGGAGAAACCTTTCTTTCTGAATTATTAACAAACAGAAGAAATCAAATTGATACCTAAATGAGTTTGTGGCTTGAAAACTTGAATGCCTAAAAGTAGAAAAAAATCTGTCTTGCAAATATATATATATATATATATATATATATATATATATATATATATATATATATATATATATATATATATAACAAAAATTCAACGTCATTTTGAATTTTTTTAAAATGTCGATCAATTTCTGATATCCAGAAGGTATGTTTCAATATTAAATGTAATGCATATATAATATATAATGGCCTACATGTATATATATATATATATATATATATATATATATATATATATATATATATATATATATATATATATATATATATATATATATATATATATATACATATATATATATATATATATATATATATATATATATATATATATATATATATATATATATATATATATATATATATATATATATATATATATATATATATATATATATATATATATATATATATATATATATATATATAATATATATAAATATATATATATATATATATATATATATATATATATATATATATATATATATATATATATATATATATATATATATACATGTAGGCCATTATATATTATATATGCATTACATTTAATATTGAAACATACCTTCTGGATATCAGAAATTGATCGACATAATTTTTTTTAAAATTCAAAATGACGTTGAATTTTTGTTACCTCGACCTTGCATTACCTGGTACCCAGTCACATTGCCACTTTCTGGATTTGGATTTTCCCAGCCAACCAGAACGCTTTGCTCACCAACCCGGCCGAGGACGTTGACCTCTATTTCGGGCAACGCGTTCTGTTGCCCTGTCGACGGTCGCAGCGGTATCTTGACCTCGATACGCGCGTGCGTGATCGTCTGGCCAGCGCTCGGAGGCTGAGAAGGAGACGTAGTCCGAGGCCCATCTTGACCCTTCAAACACAGTATGGCAAGCTAGAAATATTCACATTGCATTTTATCACAAACAAAAACTGTTTTAATTTTAATTTCTATAATATGCATGAGTAGACCTTTCTCTACTCATAAATCTCGGTAACCTATACTGTTCTTTCTTTCCCTTTCACCCAATTTAGTCCCGGTATTACCAACGTGGGAGTAGTTCCAACTGGCAGATAAAAGTTGTTATCACCATGGTTACCTGTGATATTTGTTTTCACCAACTCTCAGATAACTGCTAAGTGGACTTGATAATATCGGGTCTATTATATAAATAGAACTATGTTTGTTTTTGAATGACAAAAATGGTGTGATTGGGTCTTGTGTTGGATAAAACAAAAATCAAACACGTATGTCTATATGAAAGCTAAAATGTTATGCTTCTGGGCTTCTATAATATAATATGAGTGACCTTTGCAGATGTTGCTGTTTGCTCAATTGTCAAAAATTGACTCAGAACAATTTTATCACAGAGATAGTCACAGCCTATGAGATCTTAAATCCTAGGCACAGTAAACCAAGGCACAGTATACCAAGGCTCATTTTCTACCAACCTTCAGACTTGCCATGTTGAAGGCTCTCTATATCATGGCATATATTTGGGGGCTCAGTATCCGAAAATGATCAACATTCTTCGAGGCACAGTGAATCAAGGCCTACAATACCAAGGCTCTGTTCCACAAATGCCAAGGCTCGCAATACCAAGGCTCGCAATATCAAGGCCCACAATATCAAGGCTCTCAATAGGTTGACCACAAGATGCATTGAGGGTTGCGTTGGTTTGCCGGTTGGAGACATTGACTTCAGTAATTCGAAAACTGCACGCTCCATTTCCTGAGTACTTTTCAGAGAAATATTGATCACTGCTCCATCTAGTGTTGTTTTGTAGAAATGACTGATGGGCTGGCAAACTTGATGACAGCATGTTATTAGCTGAGCCGACGAGAACGTAAAGTTAATTCTTCTATCACCACTTATCTACGCACGGTCAATAGTTCTTGAAACGTGGCCCATGAATTGGAACATATTTTCAACATGGGAGGGATAGGAAGTGAGGATACCATCTCCAGCCGGCAAACCAACGCAACCCTCAATGCATCTTGGTTGGCCATATGCGCTCATGTCGCTAAACGTTTGTGAAACACTTTTAATTGTATAATCTTTTTTTTTTTATATATATTTTTTAACTCATTTTATTTTCATCTTACACACTTTACAATTTTCTTTTTTTTCACAATTTTTTTAATGAGGATAAGAAGCCCACATATAGAAAATTCTCTGTGTGTGGGCTAAAATTTGAAAATAATAAATTAAATGTAATATCCAAGATGACAGTATTATAGTAATGGAATAAGTGGTAAAATGACATAATAATACCATTAGATAAATATATGGTCAATATTCAATTTCTTAAATTTGAAACAATTTTTGAAGACTTAAACAATATAAACATTTCTTATACATGCTTAAAAATTTCATGTCAGATAATATCCCAGACACAGAGGTTTCAGGTTTGAAGTTTGAAACTGATTTTAGACATTTACCAGCTGTTTAATCCATATCTTTACCTTACTTTTAAACATATTGAAACTCTTGAGTGATCTAATTGAGAATGGTAATTGATTGTAAATTTTGGGTCATCTTCAATCATCTTCAAGTTTGAATGTTCTTAATTAATAGATATGTATTTAAAGTTGAACAACCATTTCTTGAAAATGATTTCTGTCAAATAAAGGCCCGTTTTCATGACTCGCGGCAGGCGGCAGGCGGCAGGCGTTTTTTCTCCTGGCCAATCAGAATGAATGAAATCCCTACCGCTTGCACTTGTTGCTCTCTACCGTGAGACATGGAATAAATTCAACTTTGGAAAAAAACGCCGCGGTTAAATACCCTCACTCATACAAGTGGTCATACAAGTGGTAGGGTTATGTCAGAATATTACTTCCAAAACAGTACTTTTCAGATATACACCATGATGGTTCTTGCGTGCCACGTCATACGATACTAAAAATCACTTGACCGCCTGAATTGAACAAGAATTACATATTTAAAATCTCGAAGTGAGTGTGAAGAAACGCGACTGTGAACAGGGCAGACGGCAGGCGTTTTTTAAACACTTGCCGCCTGCCGCCTGCCGCCTGCCGCGAGCTATGAAAACGGTCCTTAAGAGTTTCTTTTTACATCAATGAGAATGGTTTCTGGAAACAGCCTGTTGGTCAAATGACTGATATAATCCACCAAACCAATTTTTCAATTGATACGTTTGGAATTTCATTTTTTTCAAATTTTCATCATTGTTATCAAGCTATAGGACCTATTATGAAATTCTCAAATTAAATACCAGTGCCGCTTTGCAGTTGGCAAATTGAATATTTGGATTTACCGCACGATTGCTGGAACGTATTAAAATATAAAATATTATTTCAACATTTAAAAAATCCAAATCTATTATTTTTTAAATTTGTAATTCTGTTGCTCGTATCATCTGAAAACCTTGGAAATATAGATAGAAATCCAATTTTGACCAGAATGAATTCGGCTTAATGACCTCGCTGTTGATGCGCCTTTAAACCCTAATATTCATTCATTCATTCGAGTAGTTATGGCAAAGGTAATTTCACTGGACTTACACAAGTAAGAAATTGCAACATGAATTCAAAACAAATTATAAAAATGTGTCTTATAATTTCAGTCTAGTTAAAACCAACTTTTAATCTTAATTGTATGATATATCTATAAATATGTCAATCTCATTTTTGAATTACCGTACCATCGCTTTCCGTTCATTTATGAAATTTTTAAGGTTCAAAACTTCTTGGGACAGTTTATGTACTCGGTCATCCAACTTGAGAAGCGAAGGATCTAGTTTTAGAAGGAAACATTAAAATAAATTAGTTTCTCATATTAAAAGCTGGATTTCCATGCACGCGATTCTCACATCGCGCGATACCATGTCGCGCGTCATGGCGGCTCAAAGTCGTGAGGCGGCAGACCACTGACCAATCAGGGACAAGTCGCGAAACGCTTCACGAAAGTTGAGGTTTGTTCAACATTCGAGCGCGCCGCCATGACGCGCGATACCATGTCGCGCGTCATGGCGGCGCGCTCGAATGTGCGAAATGTTCGATATGAGAATCGTGTGCATGGAAATCCAGCTTTAGGGTTACTACTTACTAATATTGTACGAGTGTTCAATGACTTCAATTACGTATTGAATCATAAATGGATAAATAATCTCTCGGTTATTTATATTGTCTTATATTACAGCCCATAATACTAACCAAAGCTATTTGGCAGTTATTAGGCAGTGGTTTTCCCTGCTGGCAAACTAAGATTCATCTCTACTATCCTACTATCATGACAATGTTTATACAATTTTAATATTGTTCTTTAATAAGAAACGGCAATAAATACAAATACAAATACAAATACAAATACCATGTTGTATTTTATTTTGAATGTAATTTAATTTCAAACTACTTGGTAATTACTTGGATCACGAAACAGTGATATCAACCTATTTTACCATAGTATGAAGAAGGTGCTCCAGCTTGGGTCTTGAAAGTGAAATATTTCCGGGGTCGGTTCCCGAGTCCAGGGTCCCGATTGCTTGTAGCGCAACTATCGCTTTTATATCGAATTATATAAAACAACAATGATCAACAATGCTAAACACGGGTCAGTAGAATTTCAATTTTAGTAGTTGCATTTGTTTTTACGAAAATGATAGATTTTGTTGGTTCAATAATGTCACCGGTACCGTAGCCACTCTTTTCTACATCTAGTTCACAAGGGAATCCGCTGAATCGCGATAGACAATCAGGACCTCTGGCTCTGAACTGACCGCAAGAGACCACACATGCCGTCCATGTTAATTGTATGTGAGTTGGGGCACCTTCTTTATATTATGATGACGTATGTTGGTATCAATGGATCGTGCTTAGTTAATTAGGCCTAATGAAATTTTCATTGGAATGTGGGTAAACAAAAGCATATTAAAAATCAAGGTCAATACACCTGTACGTTGCCACTGACATATGTGATCACTAACCACAATGGTTGTATCATTAATTCCCTATTTCTATATCACACAGTGAAATCTCCAACGTCTTTCAAGGAAGAGGCAATGCAACTACAAAGTGATTTAGATAAAATTAATGAGTGGGTCAATACAAATCTAATGGGACTTGATGTAGAAAAATGTAAGGTAGTCCAATTCTCCAGAAGTAAAAAGAATAAAGAAGTGACATCATTTAAATGGGAGAA
The DNA here is from genome assembly GCA_964007535.1 of Brachyptera risi. Classification (NCBI taxonomy): domain Eukaryota; kingdom Metazoa; phylum Arthropoda; class Insecta; order Plecoptera; family Taeniopterygidae; genus Brachyptera; species Brachyptera risi. The sequence continues at coordinate 85,118,077 of OZ023326.1, forward strand.
AGCATACTGGAGGAGGTTGACGGTTATAAATATCTCGGATTATACATGCATAAAAACTTGGGGTGGGGGGATCATATTAGAAAGTTGTCAAAAAATGGGATAAGATCAATAAATTTTGTTATGAGACAGCTCAATTGGGGACAGGAATTGAAATTAAAAACAAAGCGTACAAGACACTAATTAGACCTACACTGGAGTACGCTAGTTCAGTCTGGGACCCTCGGGACACAGGATTAATCAAGGCTGTAGAGAGCGTACAGAGGGTTGCTGCAAGGAGGGTATGGGGAGAGTCAAGAGATGGAGGACCATTAGGGAATAGTAAGGGAGTGATACAGAAAGAACTGGAAAGACCAACCATAATGATTGAACAACTGAAATGGGAAACCCTGGAAGCAAGAAGACGAAGGACTAGACTGTGCAACTTCTTTGAAGCAAGACACAACTGTACCGGATGGGAAGAACTAGGCAAAAGAGTTGGAAAGGGGATCCAAAGAAATAATAGGGGAGGAAAAAGAATGGAGGTGGAGAGAGTTTACTCAAATATAGGGAAAAACGGTTTCGTCCAGAGGACGATAAGAGACTGGAATGAGCTGGAAGAAGAAGGAAGAACTGCAAAGAAATTATTAGAATTCAAGAAAATGATCCTATAGAATACTGTGCATCTAGCACATCTGCAAGAATGTTTACAAATACAAAATACAAATACAAGGGACCAGGGAAAATGAACGATCATACAGGAAAACCATCCTTCCAGGTTCTTTCAACTTTGGTTATATGGGAATGGGATGAAATAAATTGAATGATAGATGTGGGAAAACGATGCACAGAGGTTTCACTATATACATATATATATACAGTACATATATATATATATATATATAAATATATATATATATGTATATATATATATATATATATATATATATATATATATATATATATATGATTTCAATAGCTTCCTGGTTGACCACCAGTAGGTTATTATAATTAATGATTTTTAAAACTGTTTAAAAATTGCGACCTCCCCCGGGACTTGAACCCGGATCTCCAGATTGCCGGTCTGACGCGCTACCCATTACGCCAGAGAGGAAGATCTTCTTGAACAGTTTTATTTGTTGATATCTTTCGTACAGTCACACATTTCAAGACTTGTGGATCACACCCCAAATTGACAGGAAATTGTACTGCCTGATCGACATCTCCCAGCTATCCCAGCTGTTGGGTCATGTGATTTCAATAGCTTCCTGGTTGACCACCAGTAGGTTATTATAATTAATGATTTTTAAAACTGTTTAAAAATTGCGACCTCCCCCGGGACTTGAACCCGGATCTCCAGATTGCCGGTCTGACGCGCTACCCATTACGCCAGAGAGGAAGATCTTCTTGAACAGTTTTATTTGTTGATATCTTTCGTACAGTCACACATTTCAAGACTTGAAACTGAAGACTTGACGCAATTTTTAAACAGTTTTAAAAATCATTAATTATATATATATATATATATATATATATATATATATATATATATATATATATATATATATATATATATATATATATATATATATATATATATATATATATATATATATATATATATATATATATATATATATATATATATATATATATATATATATATATATATATATATATATATATATATATATATATATATATATATATATATATATATATATATATATATATATATATATATATATATATATATATATATATATATATATATATATATATATATATATATATATATATATATATATATATATATATATATATATATATATATATATATATATATATATATATATATATATATATATATATATATATATATATATATATATATATATATATATATATATATATATATATATATATATATATATATATATATATATATATATATATATATATATATATATATATATATATATATATATATATATATATATATATATATATATATATATATATATATATATATATATATATATATATATATATATATATATATATATATATATATATATATATATATATATATATATATATATATATATATATATATATATATATATATATATATATATATATATATATATATATATATATATATATATATATATATATATATATATATATATGTATATATATATGTATATATATATATATGTATATGTATATATATTTATATATATATATATATATATATATATATATATATATATATATATATATATATATGTTCATCGCAGTGACTTTTTTTACAACTGAATAACTATCAAATGTTGTCTGGAGCATGGGTTTACGGTCAAGATTCATTTTGTTTCTTCAATTTGATCACAGAAACGAAAATATTTACACAAATGTTGTTTTTTATCAACTGTTTAGAAACCGATTTGCAGAAAAATTCTCACCTATAGGCGAACTGCTTGGAAGATACTACTTTCTCTGTATTTTTTGTCCCAGATTTTATTTCTGTGGATACGGTCACTCTACTTGTACCAAATACAAATATGTATTTGTCAATGTTTGTGTATTATATGACATCAGTACCAGTTATTCTTTTATCTACAACGAAAAGTTATGGTCACCGGCAGCGCAGTCCTGGTGTTGAAGATCATTAGTTTTAAATAATCAAAACGAGGTGGTAACATCGCCCTTGTGGTGCCCCGTCCAAACGATCCTATCTTTCATCCATAGCCTTAATTGGGGAACAATGATTTTGTATCAAGTTTCGATGTTATTAAAAAAAAAAAAGTTATGTTCTTTCCTCCTTCTTACCCTGAATCTATTTTGTGTTTGCTTATTGTAGTGCCTGATGTTTCAGATATGCGCTGTTGATTGTGGACAGTGCCATGGCCCTATATCGCACAGATTACTCGGGCAGAGGAGAACTCTCCGCCAGACAGATGCACTTGGCTCGCTTCCTGAGAATGCTCCTACGTCTAGCCGATGAGGTACGGAGCATTATTTTTGATGAAAACTTCTCTTTGTAATGCTAGCACATATTAATCGTCACTAATTACTAGTGATGACATTGATTCTCAAAATCGGGAATCGATTCTCTAAGCTCCAGAATCGATTGAAAATCGATTTAGAAAAAAAAATCACCCCCAAAAAAGTTGTTTCAAATTTTTTTCAACCTTCTCGTGGCGTTTCACATGAAAAATAGCTGCTAGAGACTTCTTTGAACTGTACTGTACCATTTGGGTATTTCCGTCAACGTTTGGCTGTCAGACGTAACCGAAGGGATAGCTTGTGTCCAGATAGTAAACTCTCGACAGTACAATATAATATAGACAACGAAATGAGCACGTATTGCGCCGTGAAGAACTAGGGCCTACAGCACTGACCCCCCCAAAAAATTGATTTTTCGATTTGAGAATCGTTTTACATTTGAATTGATTCTTGATTAATCGATGTTATCACCATAATTACCGTATTTACACGCATATAAGACGCGCTTTTTTCCATTTTCAAGTCATCAAAAAGTCACATGTTCCTTATAAAGGTAAACTGAGAAAAAAACGTCACATTTTGCGATATATTTTTGGCTGGATATATGTTTTTAGTTGGTGCCACAGCTTTACTGCTGCACAGAACTACCCGCAATCGTCGTCAGATTTGATGCTCGGGCGAAGCATATGGCGTACCCGCAATCGTCCGGATCGGCCCGCTGTGAAAAACTTACTGCTCTCTTGATCGCGCTGTTGCGCGAAATTGTTAATGTTTAATCATGTTTATGTTCAACATGATTAAACATGCACGTTGCTCGTAGCACAAAGCACGATAGTAAATGTACCTTAAGTCTTGCTTTATGGTACAGTTTGGCGTGGCAGTGGTGATAACGAATCAAGTGGTGGCGCAGGTCGACGGTGCTGCCCTCTTCGCAGCCGATCCCAAGAAACCTATCGGCGGCAATATCATGGCACACGCCTCTACTACCAGGTACGCCACACTTGCAATCTCGCTCGATATTTCACCGCAGCAAATAGTGGCTGCTAGACAACTAGTGTGCTTATGCAACTGATACTTCTGTTTTCAGTGGTTCATTTTCTGAGTTTTCTTGGAGAAACTTATGTAGTAATTTCTAGAGAGGTTTGCCGTTTGATGTCAAAAAGCAAACGATTGATCAATTTTCTTGTTATTGACCGATAATCAATTATTATAGGCCTATGACTAGAAATAAATCCATTGTTGATCGATTATTTGATTTCTCGAAGAAATAATTGGCAAAAATAATGAGAAAAATGTAATTGAAAAAACATTCACAATATATAACCGGAAAAATGGTCGGTGGGCCTCCTCATACGGAAAACTGTGTTACATTTGCTACAGTGTTTTGAACCGAGTATCAAAACATCAACAGATCACTTGTTTGAATTATTTAACTATTACTTTTTGGTCCATCATTCATCTTATAACATCCATTAAAAATTGATTTTCATTAGTTATTACTATTTGGGGAGTTTAATTAATCAATTAATTCATGTTTATTAGCAACATATGTGCTATCTGCACAAGATACAAGTCATTATAACACTTTACAATTTAATTATAATACTAACTAGGAAAACGCTATATACGCGTTGTTAGACGAGTGGATAGTAATAGTATGTCGACTTCATTGCCAAACTTTTGCCTAAATTCGCCAATAGGGTAACATTTTAGTTATAAATGGGTAAAAACGGCTTCTAGTGGTACCAATTTAGCACATTTCATGTTTTTTCTTCAAAATGGCTGACCCGATCAAGCTGAGAATTTTCAGAAATGTGTATCAAGATGTTATTCAACTTCACACAAAATTTCAATTTTTTTGAAAATAAAAATGTTTTAATTTTTTTTCCGCCGTGTTATTCTAATGAGTATTTTTGAAATTTCTAAAATTCATAAAAATAAAAGTTACCACCCGATAATGCCACAAAACTATACAGATCTAAGCTAGATGAGGAACCATAATGAAAAAAAGTTTGAAGTTGATAGCTGTAGCCGTTTGACCTGTGGAGAACCGACAAAAAAACATAAAAAAACAAACATAAAAACGAACACCAATTTTTTTCAGTATGTCAAATTGAATCCTCGCTAAAGCTCGTCTAATGACAGTCAACTTGGAAAATAATCACCCCATTCATTATTTTAGTCTTAATAAATAATACTACATTTAAATTCATTAACACTACAAGCTTTTGTAACATCACTTGGCTTTGGCCAAAGTGTTGTGTGTGGAGGTTTTGGACTTTGGCTTTGGGGTTTATGTAGGGGTGTGCGAGCACTTGAATTTTCGTGTTCGAGGTTCGTGTTCAAATTTAGCTGAACTCTAAAATTTCGAGTTGAATTTTTTTTTTAGATTCTCAATTTTTTCAAGATCCTTTTTTCATATATTCTCTGTACTTGTACTGTCTCGAATATAAAACGTGATTATTTTTTTCGAATTTCGAACTCAAAACTCGCGATGGTCTCAAACTCGGAACTTAAATTCTCAAACTCGCACACCCCTACTGTTTGGTTCAACCTTAGTTCAGTTTACCTAATCGTCACTCCAATACGTTAATCCTTCAACTTGGTGAATTTGTCGAGTTATCAAAGTAGTGACTTGATATGCTATTTTCCTCTCCAGGTTATCGTTGCGGAAAGGCCGCGGAGAGACGAGGATATGCAAGATCTTTGACTCGCCTTGTCTGCCCGAGACGGAAGCCATGTTTGCGATTACTGCCGAGGGAATTGTCGACGCGCAAGAGTAACTGTGACTTGCTGTTGAACGTAGCACGAACAATCCTGTTCAGTCGACGGGCATGTGTCAGAACGGAACGACCTGACATTTTAACATTCTCCCGATGAGAGCTGGGCCTATACAGTGGAACCTCTTTAGTACGTTTTTCAGGGGACCACAAAGAAAAAACTTACCAAAGTGAAAAAATTACTGAAGAAACTATTCAACATGTGGGAGCGTACGGATGGAATCAAAGAATAAAACTTACCACTTGGTGGAAAATAAACCGTCTAAAGAGGTTCTAGTGTAGATGCCTTTTTGGTTTTATTTATTTTGTATGCAACAGCTTTTAGTTCTTTCAACTTTGAAGTTTTTGATTCGACATTCAAATTCGGTTTGAATTTTTGAAACGAGTTCAGAAAACGGCCCGAGTTGAATGGATTGAACCAGGATGTTGGTCTGTGACAGCGATCAAGTGACACATGGAAAATGTTGTTTTTTATTTGCATTTCAATTAGTGATGACATCAATTCTCAAAATCGGGAATCGATACTCTATGCTCCAGAATCGATTAAGAATCGATTCTGAAAAAAAAAATATTCCAAAAAAAAATTGGATTTTTTTTTTTTCTCAAAAAAGAAGTGTAATTTGAAACTTTTTTTTCCAACCTTCCCAAGACGTTCACGTGTAAAATAGCTGCTGGAGACTTCTTTGAACTGTACTGTACCATTTGGGTATTTCTGTCAACGCTCGGCTGTAAGACGTAACCGAAAGGATAGCTTGTGTCCAGATAGTGAAATCTCAACGATACAGAATAATATGGACAGCAAAATGAGCACTTATTGCAAAGTAGAAAAAAAAAAAAAAATTTGAAAAATCGATTTTTTGATTTGAGAATCGTTTTACATCAGAATCGATTCTTGATTGATTCTCGATTAATCGATGTTATCCCTAATTTCAATAGAGTTGCATTTATTTGATTTGTTCTCAAGTGAAGACTCATCTTTATAAATTATTGAAACGATTGTGTACTGTCCAAGGTGATTGGCTTATCACAGGAAAACATAATCTCTTCTTCACGCTCTGTCTGTATTCTTGTTGATACGTTGTTCAACATTCATTGTAGAAAACAAAAGCTGAAGGTTCATCTTTTGAAAAGAGCAAAAAGCACCCAGTGATGATGATTATTCCAGTAAGATGACTCGTGCTGTGTATCTTATCCACATATGTATGCATTCATATTAGGGATGATATCGATTCTCAAAATCGGGAATCAATTCCTATGCTCCAGAATTGATTGAAAATCGATTTTGGAAAAGAAAAATTTTTAAAAAGTTTATTCTCAAAAAAGTATATTCTCAAAAAAGTAGTGTAATTTGAAACTTTTTTTTCAACCTTCCCAATGTGTTCACGTCAAAAATAGCTGCTGGAGACTTCTTTGAACTGTACTGTACCATTTGGGTATTTCCGTCAACGCTCGGCTGTCAGACGTAACCGAAAGGATAGCTTGTGTCCAGATAGTGAAATCTCAACGATACAGAATAATATGGACAGCGAAATGAGCACTTATTACGACGTAAAGAAATACAGCACTGAACCGAAAAAAAAAAGAAAAAAATTGGGGGGAAAAATCGATTTTTTGATTTGAGAATCGTTTTACATCGGAATCGATTCTTAATCGATTCTCGATTAATCGATGTTATCCCTAATTCATATCTTGATTGTTTATATGTGTGTGCGTGTGCGTGTGAATAGTTTAGTTTGAGCAGACGTATTGTCATTGATAGTTTATACCAACATGTGCCTACCAATATTTTAAGATTGTAAATAATTGAAAATAAATTGTAAGCTGTATAATTGACTCATTGAGATAATTTTATATTTTAAAACGAGTGCGTGATAGTTTATAATAGGCCTAGTGAAATTTAACGGGTCCACAGCTGTTTTTTTATATACCAGTAGTTTATACACTATTTACCTTATTTAGCCTGACTGGGATTATTGAAAATGTAGGAAGGGGACAAGAAATTGAGGCGTATATACGAAAAAGTCGTACATGAATGAGTCGTACAACAGAGGAAAATTAATATGTATTCTCATGGATAATGATTGGAACCACCTTAAAAGTCATATGAATGTACCTAAAAATCCTATAAATGAGAAATGTTTAAAAGAAGTTCTACTGTAATCATTTTTCTGATCAGTTACGGTAATAGTAAATAAGTTCTGGTTATACAGTGAAACCTATATGCATCGTTTTTCAAGGGGCCAGGAAAATAAAACCATCCATGCAGGAAAACGATCCATCCAGGAAGATTTAGCATTGATTATATGGGAGTGGGGTGAGAAATAATGAATGATACAAGCAGGAAAACGATGGATCCGGGAACGATGCGTAGAGGTTTCACTGTAGTCCAAAAGAATGCATGTGGTTCCTACTCCTTTATATGTTCACTATAGTTTGTCACAAGAACTATTTTTGTAAATAATATTGAAATTACTTTGAAGTCACGATTTTAGAACTTTCACATATGCCAGTCTGCCTATTCACTCTGATATTGACCATTGAACAGGAATATTCCCTTGGGAATTCTGCAAGCTATGCTTTAAACCTACCCTAGAGCAGGGTTCCCACTTCCCACTGCTTGCTCACTTTTATTCATTTATTCATTTTATTTATATTGGGTTTAATGACGTAGACTACTGAATACTGATGACCGCGATCTATTGACGTCGGTGAATGATATATGAGATGATGAGATGAAAGCTTATTTCATTTGGTGTTTTGGATGCAGTGGAACCTCTTCAGTACGTTTTTCAGGGGACCAGACCAAAAAAAACTTACTAAAGTGAAAAACTTACGAAAGAAACTATTTAACATCTAGAACAGGGCTTCCCAAATGGCGGCCCGCGGGCCCTCTTCACATGGCCCGCAGTATGATCTCATGAAATCACTGCAATTTATGATAGCATTCTGTGTAGTCAAATTGATAGTATGTTTGACAAGGATTGAACTGTTGTCACAAGCCAAACGGCAGGGGCGGCATCTGAACTGGCATTATAGTTGATAATTCCCGACAAAATATTAGTATTCTGTACTACCGTTTGGTTTGTGACAACAAGCGCACCCATTTGACATCCTCATAACCTTTCCCGCTCGCGCCACATCAGTTATATAGACGTAAATGAAGACATAAAGACGAGAAAAGCAATTTAAATAATTGAATTTTGATTTGGAAAAAATCTTGAGTGGTGAAAAGCTTGAATATGTGAGCATGAGAAACAGACCCTATGTTCTTTGCAAACTGGCGTACCATACCATATAGAAAACAAGTGACAAATGAATAAAATCATTGAACAATCGAACGTCTGGCCCATCTCAACTTTTCTCATGAAAAAATGGCCCTACGATATATCTAGTTGGAAAGCCCTGATCTAGAAGCATATGGATGGGAATAGAAAATGAAACTCACTAAGGTGAAAAATGTACTAACGAGAAACTTACTAAAGAGGTTTTACTGTAGTGGGAAGGAGTCGGTCGTGGCCTGTTGTTAAGGAATGATCCCAGTATCGACCGAACGACAGAGGGAAACCGCGAAAAACCCCTGTCAGGATGGTTGGCCATGGCGAGAATCTAACCCCGGTCTCCTGAATGACGGTTCAGTGTGTTACCACTCGGCCACATATCTTGATATCAAGATTATTTCTAAAAGCATGGCTCGTGACTACAGGAGAGAACCACTTTCATTGCAATATTTTAGTAGCCTTGTTTCTGGTCTAAGCTCGATTGAATTGAATCTCTGATTGGAGCTCACTGATTGGTTGATAGAATGGGTTCTGATCGACCTGTGTATACAGTCGATTGCTGTCGTTGAATTAAAGCCGTCGTCAACTACTATCGTGTTTTCACAATTCACAAAACAACAGGATTGATCAAATAAAATCTGTACGAATCTAATGTACAGACAGCTAAGAACAATTGAGATAACCGTGTTCTTCTAGATTAATTTGTACTTGAAAAATTTCATTATTGATATTTACTGTAATATACCTATCTTTCCGAGTCACTGAGCTTAAGAACAGAAAGTCTCCCGGTGCCGTGCCACCGTAACCTAGCCTTTGACGAGGTCATTGAGCAAATGGATATCCTTATGCGATAAGAGCGGCAGAGCTCTGGTTAAACAGTCTGCAGACCCTGGTAGTGCTACGCCTGGTACTCCTGCTAGGAGCGCTGTGGCACCAAGAAAAAGTCATCTGCTAGAGCTCTGTTGCGAGTGAATGCTGCTAGGAGCGCTAGTTGGTGAGGACAGGCACTGTCATACATTGTTCTTGTTGTCTATCTAGAGACTACTTTATCTACATGACGAGATCTTGAGCTTGAAGCATTATGGATAACGTCGATAAACATGGTTAGAAAATGTAGCGGAGAGTTTGTTTAAACAGGCTAGAAATGAGATGTACAGTGATTAGTCTATTCAAAATTCATAGTGGATCAATTTATTTATTTTATTTTTTTATATATATATATAAGTGGAAGAAATAGAGTGGGGTGGGAGAATAGAGAACGATGGAGGGAACTCGTAGGAAGAGAAGAAGAAATAGAGGATAGGCCTAGCAATAGTGAAGAAGAGGAGGAAGAAGTCGGAACTGGCAGGAACCGATTGATTTGAGAAGTCTGCCCTAGTAAAACTGGTGGAAACACCCCCTGGCCCAATTTAATTGGTTATCTGGGTTTGAGATATATATATATATAAATATATATATATATAAATATATATATATATATATATATATATATATATATATATATATATATATATATATATATATATATATATATATATATATATATATATATATATATATATATATATATATATATATATATATATATATATATATATATATATATATATATATATATATATATATATATATATATATATATATATATATATATATATATATATATATATATATATATATATATATATATATATATATATATATATATATATATATATATATATATATATATATATATATATATATATATATATATATATATATATATATATATATATATATATATATATATATATATATATATATATATATATATATATATATATATATATATATATATATATATATATATATATATATATATATATATATATATATATATATATATATATATATATATATATATATATATATATATATATATATATATATATATATATATATATATATATATATATATATATATATATATATATATATATATATATATATATATATATATATATATATATATATATATATATATATATATATATATATATATGGAGTTTTAACGACGCACTGTACTGATGGCTACAATCTATTGGCGTTGGTGGATGATGAATAGGATGATGAGATGAAAGGTTATTTTACTAGGTGTTTTGGATGGTGGTAAGGAGTCGGTCGAGGCCTGTTGTTGAGGAACCATCCCAGTATCAACCTGAACGATAGAAGGAAACCACAAAAAAAAACTGTCAGGATGGTCGACCATGTTGGGAATCGAACCCCGGTCTCCCGAATGACGGTTCAGTGTGTTTTACCACTCGGTCAGGCGTCTCGGTGGATCAATTTAAATAGGTGCCTAAATTGGCCTAGTATTTATTGAACTTGGAAAATAAATTCATATATCACTATATATATACGGTCTTTCGTGAAATAATGTCGTACCCAGCTCTACATCAAACAATTTATTATCAAGTACAAGACTGATTTGATTTAATTTAATTGGCCAAGTGGTGTCGGTAAGACACCACTCTGCCTAACAATATACATTTCATTTCAACGTCACCTCTGTTGGTGTGCGTTGTACAATCGTTGGGTTTTCAAGACGCTCAAGGATTGTACGTAGCCGAACCCGTTGACATTCGCCGACCTCCGGGTCCTAGAGCGTTGATCGTTATCGTGAACGTTGTGTTCATATTCATTTCGGGTACAATCGCTATCGTACGCGTTGCATTGTCGATGTGTTGCTTTGGTTCGCCATCCACGCAGATCTGTTCATAGCAAAGACAAAAATGATCAATATATTCTATTTGTTTCTATATGAAACATATATGTTTCTATATTGTATTCTATATGATAATTGTTCTAAATATATTGAATAGGTAGAGACATGTAAAAATAGCAATTGCTATAAAAGCGATGAAATCTAAAAGTGCTTTTTTAAATGTTTTTCTAATATTTCATCATGTTTCAATGCATTTGATGTTGTTCTATCATGTTTTTGAAAAGGCGACAAAGCGCTACAAACGTCTGAATCTGCTACGTTTTAATGTATTGGCCATATAGATGCTATATTCGGAATAGAAGCATTATAGATGCTATTTTTTACAAAATTATTTCAATTGAGGTGTAAACGGGTGAAGTTGGTTGACGAATTTGGAAAAAAGTGGAGTTGAAAATGCAGGCGGCAGATGAGGCGTAGGTTTAGCCCGCTTGTGGACGCTATTTTTCTGAAAAATATCAATTGGAGTGTTTCTCTTGTATGTTTATTGTATGTTATCTAGTGGTTTTACCGTACCATACTGTGGTTATGCTACAGAACGTTGTTGCGCTACTAAACACGAAGTTTCAAAAAAATAGATGCACCAAAGTGCTATTTTTCAAATTCTAAACGCTATGAAAAGAAAAAATAGAAGCTATATTTACATGTCTCTATGAATAGGTGTAGTGTAGTATTAAATAATTATTTAAATATTCAGATTTGTGAAGTGTAAAATTTAAAGTAGAGTTCTCTTGTTGGCCAATAATTTTGAAAGAATATGTTGGGCAATCGCTATTTTTGTACGTTTTTATAATGGATACAAAATGTAATACGCCTACTGTATCAAAAAATACAATAGGGCCTATATTATAAATTTTAACCATTAGTTGAATACCCAATACATAATTGAAGCATAAAACAGATATTACGTCATGCAATGTAAGGCTAGAAAAAACGCTCTCAAATATAGAAAATATTTACAGAGTGAAATACGTTCTTTTTGTTTTAGAAACTTTATCTCTATATCTCTCTCTCTCTTGCTCTTTTTTTCATATAATTATTTAAGAAACGTTTGTATTTGTATTTGTATTTATTTATGGTTGTATGAAAACATGATTACATGTATAAACCAAGTCAGGATTGAAAGTTTTAACACAGTGTTGAAGACCATTAGTTTTAAATAATCAAAATGGGGTGGTAAGATCGCCCTTGTGGTGCCCCGTCCAAACGATCCTATCTTTCATCCATAGCCTTAATTGGGGAACAATGATTTTGTATCAAGTTTCGATGTCATTAAAAAAAAAAAAAAGAAAAAAAAAAGAATTGAAAATAAGTAGTCTATACAAATAGTGTTGAAATATTGCTCAGTATGCTTTGTCTTCAAACCTCTTGATAAGAATTATTGGTACATGAATGTGAGACTTGCTTCTATTGCATATTGGGAAATATATGAAATGTTTTATTTAAAGTTTACATAAAATCCAACTTCTGTTTCTTAGAAATAATAATTCAGGCGCTAAATGACCTCGCTGTCGATGCAAGGCTCTAATATTCATTCATTCTTAGAAATAATATTAAATTACATCAAATAAAAAAATTAGCAATGTTTTCAGTAACTTTTTTTAATTCTGTCAGTTAAAATATTCTTCCTTCTATAAAAAATGCTGTTTCAGTCCAGTCGTATAGTCATGCAACCCTCGGTAGCTCGGTCAGCTGAGGCACCGCTTCAGAAACTGTAATTAACGTTGGGTGTGGGTTCGAGTCCCGCATAAGGCATGGGTTTTTGTAAACGTACTTTCACTTATCATCACTTCATAGTTTCAAAATCACCTGCTCATTTGTACCCCCGTATAACCTAGCTGTTGGTGGGGTTGCTAAGCAAACAATAATCAATCAATCACTTTTCTCACTGAACAAATACAACGCAAGAACTATCCTCATCTAGATTTATGTGATTGATCGATTGTTAGTGTTTGAAGGCTCGTAGACAGCGAGGTCATTTTGTGCCTATATGGTCATGTCCGTGCACTTTGCCTTGGTTGTCGACGTTTATAGATGTTTCGAGCGTATGGAGGGAGCGGGAAAGAAATAGAAAAGTAAGTGAAGATGAGAAAAAAGGAAATGACAAAAAATGAAAACGCAACGCTCGGTGTCCCCTCCATATATTGCGGTCACCAAAAGGCTTCCACTTGACCGAGATAATCTGAACTTGGTCTGGGCCTCACTCCAGACCTTATCGCCATTAGTGACCCTGCTGACAACAGCTCTAAAGAGCACGGAGCCACGCAAGCCCCCACACCACGTCAAGATGTCCGGATCCTTCGAGGGGACTAGATTCATACGATATGTGATCGATGAGATATGAAAAAACAGATTTTGATTTCAATTATAAATTAATTGAACTTTGAAACTGTATAAGTAATTTGAGGGTTTTAGATAGAATTTCAATGTTATAGGTAGTGACTGAAAATATATTGTTGCTACTGTTGTTGCAAATTTGCATATATATCAAATTTTGAAACGTTACCTTCGAAATCACTAGGAAGTAAGAACAACCTCCCTGAATAACAGATGGGTGAACAAAAAATCCACTTTGGCTAGTCAGATCTGGTTAGGGGGGATGTGGAGGGGGTTGTGGTGCTAGAGCTAGCCTGCCAAACTCGTTTTAACATAAGTATCGTTGATTCATTAGTGCACACTTTCGATTTTTTGTCATCTGAAATATTTATCTAGGTTTTGCCACAACAATCGTTTGTATTTCTTTATTCAACGAATGTAAAAGTTTATTAAATTTCAATATAAAATTATGTATAGGAGAAACCTATCTTTCTTGATTATCAACAAAAAGAAGAAATCAAATTGATACCTAAGTGAGTTTGTGGCATGAAAACTTGAATGCCTAAAAGTAGAAAAAAATCTGTCTTAGAAATATATATATATATATATATATATATATATATATATATATATATATATATGTAGGCCATTATATATTATATATGCATCACATTTTATATTAAAACACCTTCTGGATATCAGAAATTGATCAACATAATTTTTTTTTAAATTCAAAATGACGTTGAATTTTTGTTAACTCGACCTTGCATTACCTGGTACCCAGTCACATTGCCACTTTCTGGATTTGGATTTTCCCAGCCAACCAGAACGCTTTGTTCACCAACCCGGCCGAGGACGTTGACCTCTATTTCGGGCAACGCGTTCTGTTGCCCTGTCGACGGTCGCAGCGGTATCTTGACCTCGATACGCGCGTGCGTGATCGTCTGGCCAGCGCTCGAAGGCTGAGAAGGAGACGTAGTCCGAGGCCCATCTTGACCCTTCAAACACAGTACGGCAAGCTAGAAATATTCACATTGCATTTTATCACAAACAAAAACTGTTTTAATTTGGTTTCTATAATATGCATGAGTAGACCTTTCTCTACTCATAAATCTCGGTAACCTACTGTTCTTTCTTTCCCTTTCACCCAATTTAGGCCCGGTATTACCAACGTGGGAGTAGTTCCAACTGGCAGATAACACTTGTTATCACCATGGTTACCTGTGATATTTGTTTTCACCAACTCTCAGATAACTGCTAAGTGGACTTGGTAATACCGGGCCTTATATAAATAGAACTATGTTTGTTTTTGAATGACAAAAATGGTGTGATTGGGTCTTGTGTTGGATAAAACAAAAATCAAACACGTATGTCTATATGAAAGCTAAAATGTTATGCTTCTGGGCTTATATAATATAAGGTAATTTTATCGTTCAACGTACCATCGCTAATTTTCCGATATTCTTGTTTGAGGTGTTTTCTGATAGATCTTGTTTGTATGTATGATGTAGTGTTTGGACTTTTTGTGTTTTGTTTGTTTCAATATGTTTTTTACTCACTTGAAGTTGATGCTTTGTGATCTGACTAAGATGACAAATGTGGACAGAAGGTTAGGTTAGGGTCAGGTTAGTGTATAAACCTCGCGTATACCGCCGGCAGGCGGAAAGGAGCTTATATACTTTAAAACAAATGAAGAAAAAATTGAAAAAAATTGAAAAAAAAATGGCGTGGTACGTTAATCAGTAAATTTACCTAATATAATATGAGTGACCTATGCAGATGTTGCTAATGTTTGCTCAATTAAAATTGTCAAAAATTGACTCAGAACAATTTTATCACAGAGATAGTCACAGCCTGAGATCTTAAATCCTAGGCACAGTAAACCAAGGCACAGTATACCAAGGCTCATTTTCTACCAATCTCCAGACTTGCCATGTTGAAGGCTCTCTATATCATGGCATATACTTCGGAGCTCACTATCCGAAAATGATCAACATTCTTCGAGGCACAGTGAATCAAGGCCTACAATACCAAGGCTCTGTTCCACAAATGCCAAGGCTCGCAATATCAAGGCCCACAATATCAAGGCCCACAATATCAAGGCTCTCAATAGGTCAACCATAAGATGCATTGAGAGTTGCGTTGGTTTGCCGGTTGGAGATGGTGACTTCACTAATTCGAAAACACGCTCCATTTCCTGAGTACTTTTCAGAGAAATATTGATCGCTGCTTCATCTAGAGTTGTTTTGTAGAAACGGCTGATGGGCTGGCAAAGTTGATGACAGCATGTTATTAGCTGAGCCGACGAGAATGTAAAGTTAATTCTTCTATCACCACTTGGCTATGCACGGTCAATAGTTCTTGAAACGTGGCCCGTGAATTGGAACATATTTTTAGCTTGGGAGGGATAGGAAGTGAGGATACCATCTCCAGCCAGCAAACCAACGCAACCCTTAATGCATCTTGGTCGACTATATGCGCTCATGTCGCTAAACGTTTGTGAAACACTTTTAATTGTATAATCTTTTTTTTTTTTTTTTAACCTCTTTTTATTTTCATCTTACACACTTTACAATTTCCTTTCTTTTTTTCAAAATTTTTTTAATGAGGATAAGAAGCCCACATAGAGAAAATTCTCTGTGTGTGGGCTAAAATTTGAAAATAATAAATTGAATGTAATATCCAAGAAGACAGTATTGTAGTAATGAAATAAGTGGTAAAAGTTACTTATGACATATCAATAGCATTAGATATATGGTCTATGATATATGATATATGGTCAATATTCAATTTCTTAAATTTAAAACAATTTTTGAAGACTTAAACAATTTAATCATTTCTTATACATGCTTAAAAATTTCATGTCAGATAATATCCCAGACACAGAGGTTTCAGGTTTGAAGTTTGAAAATGATTTTAGACATTTACCAGCTGTTTAATCCATATCTTTACCTTACTTTTAAACATATTGAAACTCTGGAGTGATCTAATTGAGAGTGGTAATTGATTTTGAATTTTGGGTCATCTTCAAGTTTGAATGTTCTTAATTAATTGATATGTATTTAAAGTTGAACAACCATTTTTTGAAAAGGATTTCTGTCAAGTAAGAGTTTCTTTTTACATCAATGAGAATGGTTTCTGGAAACAGCCTGTTGGTCAAATGACTGATTCAATCCACCAAACCAATTTTTCAATTGATACGTTTGGAATTTTATTTTTTTCAAACTTTCATCATTGTTATCAAGCTATAGGACCTATAGTTTAAAATTCTCAAATTAAATACCAGTGCCGCTTTGCAGTTGGCAAATTGAATATTTGGATTTACCGCACGATTGCTAGAACGTAACAAAATATAAAATATTATTTCAACATTTGAAAATCCAAATCTATTATTTTTTAAATTTGTAATTCTGTTGCTTGTATCATCTGAAAACCTTAGAAATATAGATAGAAATCCAATTTTGACCAGAATGAATTCGGCTAAATGACCTCGCTGTTGATGCGCCTTTAAACCCTAATATTCATTCATTCATTCGAGTAGTTATGGCAAAGGTAATTTCACTGGACTTACACAAGTAAGAAATTGCAACATGAATTCAAAACAAATTATAAAAATGTGTCTTATAATTTCAGTCTAGTTATAACCAACTTTTAATCTTAATTGTATGATATATCTATAAATATGTCAATCTCATTTTTGAATTACCGTACCATCGCTTTCCGTTCATTTATGAAATTTTTAAGGTTCAAAACTTCTTGGGACAGTTTATGTACTCGGTCATCCAGCTTGAGTAGCGAAGGATCTAGTTTTAGAAGAAAACATTAAAATAAATTAGTTTCACATATTAAAAGCTGGATTTCCATGCACGCGATTCTCATATCGCGCGATACCATGTCGCGCGTCATGGCGGCTCAAAGTCGCGAGGCGGCAGACCACTGACCAATCAGGGACAAGTCGCGAAACGCTTCACGAAAGTTGAGGTTTGTTCAACATTCGAGCGCGCCGCCATGACGCGCAACATGGTATCGCGCGATATGAGAATCGCGTGCATGGAAATCCAGCTTTAGCGTTACTACTTACTAATATTGTACGAGTGTTCAATGACTTCAATTACGTATTGAATAGTAAATGGATAAATAATCTCTCGGTTATTTATATTGTCTTATATTACAGCCCATAATACTAACCAGAGCTATTTGGCAGTTATTAGGCAGTGGTTTTCCCTGCTGGCAAACTAAGATTCATCTTCACTATCCTACTATCATGACAATGTTTATACAATTTTAATATTGTTCTTTAATAAGAAACGGCAATAAATACAAATACAAATACAAATACAAATACTATGTTGTATTTTATTTTGAATGTAATTTAATTTCAAACTACTTGGTAATTACTTGGATCACGAAATAGTGACACCAACCTATTTCATCATGATATAAAGAAGGTGCTCCAGCTCGGGTCTTGAAAGTGAAATATTTCCGGGGTCGGTTCCCGAGTCCAGGGTCTCGATTGCTTGTAGCGCAACTATCGCTTTTATATCGAATTATATGAAACAACAATGATCAACAATGATCTACACGGCTCAGTAGAATTTCAATTTCAGTAGTTGCATTTGTTTTTACGAAAATGATAGATTTTGTGAGTTCAACAATGCCACCGGTACCGTAGCCACTCTTATCTACATGTAGTTCACAAGGAGATCCGCTAAATCATGACATGCAATAAGGACCTTTGGCTTTCAACTGAACGCAAGAAACCACACATACTCTACATGTTATTTGTATGTGAGTCGGTAAACCTGCTTGATATTATGATGACGTATGTTGGTATCAATGGATCGTGCTTAGATAATTAGGCCTAATGAAATTTTCATTGGAATGTGGGTAAACAAAAGCATATTAAAAATCAAGGTCAATACACCTGTACGTTGCCACTGACATATTATGTGATCATTTACCACAATGGTTGTATCATTAATTCCCTATTTCTATATCACACAGTGAAATCTCTAACGTCTTTCAAGGAAGAGGCAATGCAACTACAAAGTGATTTGGATAAAATTAATGACTGGGTCAATACAAATCTAATGGGACTTAATGTAGAGAAATGTAAGGTAGTCCAATTCTCCAGAAGTAAAAAGAATAAAGAAGTGACATCATTTAAATGGGAGAAAGCATACTGGAGCAGGTTGACGGTTATAAATATCTCGGATTATACATGCATAAAAACTTGGGGTGGGGGGATCATATTAGAAAGTTGTCAAAAAATGAGATAAGATCAATAAATTTTGTTATGAGACAGCTCAAGGGGACAGGAATTGAAATTAAAAACAAAGCATACAAGACACTAATTAGACCTACACTGGAGTACGCTAGTTCAGTCTGGGACCCTCGGGACACAGGATTAATCAAGGCTGTGGAGAGCGTACAGAGGGTTGCTGCGAGGAGGGTATTGGGGAGAGTCAAGAGATAGAGGACTATTAGGAATAGTAAGGGAGTGATACAGAAAGAACTGGAAAGACCAACCATAATGATTGAACAACTGAAATGGGAAACCCTGGAAGCAAGGAGACGAAGGACTAGACTGTGCAGTTTCTTCAAAGCAAGACACAACTGTACCGGATGGGAAGAACTAGGCAGAAGAGTTGGAAAGGGGATCCAAATAAATAATAGGGGAGGAGAAAGAATGGAGGTGGAGAGAGTTTACTCAAATATAGGGAAAAACGGTTTCGTCCAGAGGACGATAAGAGACTGGAATGAGCTGGAAGAAGAAGGAAGAACTGCAAAGAAATTATTAGAATTCAAGAAAATGACCCAATAGAATAATCATATCTTGCCACTGTGCATCTAGCACATCTGTTAGAATGTTTACAAATACAAAATACAAATACAAGGGACCAGGGAAAATGAACGATCATGCAGGAAAACCATCCTTCCTGGTTCTTTCAACTTTGGTTATATGGGAATGGGGTGATATAAATTGAATGATAGATGTGGGAAAACGATGCACAGAGGTTTCACTATATACATATATGTATACAGTACATATATATATATATATATATATATATATATATATATATATATATATATATATATATATATATATATATATATATATATATATATATATATATATATATATATATATATATATATATATATATATATATATATATATATATGTATATATATATATATATATATATATATATATATATATATATATATATATATATATATATATATATATATATATTTATATATAGGCCTATATAGGAGAGTAAAAATTGCTTCGTAGCCTAGTAATTACTTTGGAGACCTGGATTACCAAGGTTATCTGTTTAACTGGTTTTTAACTTTCGGGTATCTGTTTAACTCATAGAATAAGGCTAACTGGCCTTGGTAATACCAGGTCATGGTATGGTAATTTTATTTTAAATAAAATACTATCACACAATTGTCTCTTTATTTTCTTCATACGTAGAAAAGTAGAGATACGACAGTCGAGATGAGGTATCACTTACGGCAGGGACAATGCAGAAATCAAGCCGCAGGAACATTAAAAAATAATTTGTTTAGCAATATGACAAAAATGTGCTTACATTTGGCAAATTAAATGACTCGTGAACGCTCGTATAATTTGTGTATGTTTGGTGAGTAATGGATGAAATGATTTAAAAAAACAAACAGTATAATGTAGGGTTTGGAAATATTTCCGGGCATTGCTATTGTAATCTCGGCCAAACAGCCTCATCTGATTTAGAGCAGAACCGGGATTATTCTCCGAGCTTGAAAATGAGTCCCACATTCAGGCAACTCGGTACATATTGTCAGCTCTCATAGTAAAATATAATAATAAAGTGAAATTGAGTAATTGCAAGATCTTATTCAAGCTTTGCTGGGGTTTGCACCTATATATTTATTTTGTTGGCTTGACAATACAAAATGAAAGTTTCATTTTACTTGCTTTTGAGTCTTGGCCAAATTGATCTTATTGTATAATTGAACCGAGAGTGTCAAATTAGCTGCGTTTATCGTCGGAATTCAACAAATTATGTTCAAACAAAATCGGTATTATTGATCATATAGAATTTTAGAATGACTGTCGACTAGTTATAGGGATGTTGGAAGGGTTAAAATTTCCTTAGTTCCTGTATTCAATAGTATACTAGGAAAACGCTATATACGTGTTGTTAGACGAGCGAAAAGTAATAGTATGTCGACTTCATTGCCAAACTTTTGCCTAAATTCGCCAATTGGGTAACATTTTAGTTATAAATGGGTAAAAACGGCTTCGAGTGGTACCAATTTAGCACGTTTCGTGTTTTTTCTTCGAAATGGCTCACCCGATCAAGCTGAGAATTTCCAGAAATGTGTATCAAGATGTTATTCAACTTCACACAAAATTTCAATTTTTTGGAAAATAAAATGTTTTTTTTTTCCGCTGTGCTATTCTAATGGGTATTTTTGAAATTTCTAAAATTCATAAAAATAAAAGTTACCTCTTGATAATGCCACAAAACTATACAGATCTAAGCTAGATGAGGAACCATAATGAAAAAAAGTTTGAAGTTTATAGCTGTAGCCGTTTGACCTGTGGAGAACCGACAAAAAAACATGAAAAAAAAATAAAAAAATAAAAACGAACACCAATTTTTTTCAGTATGTCAAATTGAATCCTCGCTAAAGCTCGTCTAATTAAGTAAGTGATGCAATAAATAGGTTTTGCACTAGATTATGCACACTGTAAACGGTATCTTCAAAATCTGAATAACATGTGTAACTGTAAACCCATAGTAGATAATGTATATGTCACCTAATTTTGCTGGCGAACCCTTCTTTGGCTCTTGTTGTTTGACTTTTTGCGGAGTTGAAATGTCAACACTTTCTTCAGCTGATTCATAGTCCAAATCATCGTCTTCTTCTGCACATTTCTCACATCGGTCGTCCGTGCCGTCGTCATCATCACACGCCTCGCATTGCGCCTCCACTTCGCACATACACGGATCACTGTCGTCAGTCCAAGGCTCTCGTAACGCAGGAGGAATGTTTTCTACTTCGCCTACACGTGCGTCAACAAATACTACTTTTTCATCGTCAATGTCAGAATCTTGAACATATTCATCAGATTCGGATTCTTCCATTTCACTTTCACTACGTTGTTCTAATTCTATGTTCTCATCTTCTTCTGGTACTTCAAAAACAGATTCCGATTGTTCTTCTGATGGTTCATCGGAAACTAATTGTTCTGATTGTTCTTCTGGCTCCACTGGTACCTCTACTTCTTCTGGTTCCACAGAAACAAGTTCTTCTGTTGGTTCTTCTATTGGTTCGTCAGAAACCAGTTCTTCTGTGGGTTCTTCAACCGATTCAACAGAAACCGGTTCTGCTGTCAGTTCTAGTGGTGCTTCAGAACTTGGTTCCTCGATTTGTTCTTCTACGGCTTCCTCGCCTGGTTCTTCTACGGCTTCCTCGCCTGGTTCTTCTACGGCTTCCTCGCCTGGTTCTTCTACGGCTTCCTCGATTGGTTCTTCAAGAACCGGTTCCTCGATTGGTTCTTCAGGAACCGGTTCCTCAGTTAGCTCTTCGGGTGCTTGGTTCTCGTCTTCTTCCACATATTCAGTCTGAGGTGGTTCCGTTGTTAACTGGTCAGTCATAATTTGTTCAGAGCCTACGTATTCTCCCTCTTCGTCAGTTTCATCTTCATCGTCTTCCTCTTCGTCATCACTGTCAACGTCCTGGTCTTCGCCCCGACTGCCTTTAAGAATTGATGGTACTTTCTTCTTCTTCTTCTTACTAGGTTTCGGGGGTTCAGGTTCTGGCGTTGGAGTGTCTAGTTCGAGAATGAATTTCATATCGGAAGAGCCTTTTGGTACTTCGATTAACAACTCGATTTGATGTTTCATAAACGTTATTCTACGATTCACAGGCTTCTGCTCTTTTGGTTCTTCTGGTTCTTTGTCCTCTTCGTCTTCTGGGGGCTCTGACTCTCCCTCCCCATCTTCCGGAGTACCACAATAGCATCTCTTTTGAACTTTCTCCTTTGGTGGTGTTCTACATTTTTCATATTTAATAGGGTCTTCCTCTGATTCAACAGGGTTGTCGTCGGACAAAACCATCGTGCCATTATTATCGGTGCTACTTTCCGTATTCCCTTTGAGGATATTCAAGTCTTTTCTTGTTGCTTCCAAGTCATTACTAGCTTTTATAGATGCTTCAGCCAAGTCATTTACAACAGTATTCAGTTTGTCTAACTTTTCATCAATTGCTCTCTCTTTCTCTTCTAATAGTTTGAGTCTATCGTCAACGCTGCCACCGGTTGCCCTTGTTCCCCACCCCCAGCACCACGATGCCCAGCCCCCCGTACTTGTGTCTTGTACTGGCAAGTCCTTACATGACGGCGAACCGCAAGCACAGGGCTCGTTATCGTCAATCGGCACAAAGTCTTCCTCATCAATCGACAGCGAGTCTTCTTCATCATTTAGCTGTGATGGTTCTTCATCATTTAGCTGTGATGGTTCTTCATCTACTTGCTTCAGTGGTTGCTTTTCCTCTGGTTTGCTTTCTTCTTTGGTTTCTTTCGGCAACGGTCTACATTTACATCCACTTTTACGACCGCCTTTACTTTTGTCCTCGTCATTATCATTATTATTTGACTGCTGCGAGTTTGATTTGTTTTCTTGCTGCTCGATGTCTTTTGACCCTCTCGGACTGTTTCTGCTGCTTCCAGTACTCGAGGATAACCCTTCAGATTGCACTGAATCACCTCTAACTCCTGTGGATGAACTCTCTTTGCTATGATTCCTTTCTGCAACTTGTATTTTCACACTGACCATAAACAAGTTCAACTTTGTTGATCCCAAATCGTTATTTAGCTGCAATGCTGATATCGCAAGATCGTTGGCTATTTTCTTCAGCAAATCTAATTTTGCATCAAAGGTGTCACGTACGTTTTCCAATCTATCAATTCTTTCCTCTGAACTTTTAGATTCCGTCAATGGCTTATAAGATGTTATAGAATGTGTATATGGATTGGGGAGGTTGAACATTTCTTTACTGATTATGTTTATGTTTTCTTTCTTTTGTTTTGAAACATCTTTATTCATTAGTGGATTTGCATTTTGTGGCCATCTCTCTTTCAATTTCAAATTTACCATGAGCATGTATATTTCACTCATTGTTGATCTCAAGTCATTATTAAATCTGAATGACGTATCAGCTAAATCTTGTATGATATTCTTCAACAAATCTAATTTGACGTTGACAATTTCATCTCTCATTTCCAGTTGCTCTATTCGATCACGACAGATTTGTAATCCAGTCGGAGGCTCGTAAGCTGTCACTGCTAACGAGGTACGACTAAAGTGTTGGCCACTTTTAATATCTCTCTCCCATTGTTGTGCAACATAATGCATGAAGTTGTCTCGCCTCTTTAGATCGTTCAACTTCACCTCGCTCGGATCATCTTGCCTGCTTAGCAGCTCGTTGACAGTATTTCTACGATCAAACCTGTGAGTTGTAGTTTGAAGTTGATTATTTTTTATTGCCTCACTCAATATATCCAACTCGATATCATCCAATAGATGTATTTTTGTATACTTTGTATCATTGTTGACTTTTAGCTCAGTTTTTTTTATCCCTGATTGATCTTTTTGTAGTTCCTTCTCCTTGCCTTGTCCAATTGGAATTTCACAAGCTGTGCATAGATACGTAGGTTCATTTTCTTCTGCGTTAAGTAGTTCAGCTACCGTAACGTTTTTGGATATTCGATCAGTTTTTGTTGTTTCTGTAATGAGAAGTGGTTTTCTTGTTACATCACTCGGTGCTTCATTGCGTTCCTCCTTATTCACTCCATGTGTAGCAAGACCACGACCTTCTAAACGTAGTTGTATATTATTTGTTGAAAATTCATCCACACCATCTTTACTGTCACGTATCGGCGTCTCAAAACACTTGACAGTTTGAGATTCTAAATACATTTTCTCTTCTAGATCCGAAAAGTCGAAATCTTCGGGGACCTCTTCAAAAGTGTTGGGTACACCACAAACTTCCAAAGATAATGCAGCATCATTGAATATATCCTCGGCTGAATATTCTTCAAAGTACGGTTCAGTTTCTATTTCTGTAGTAGAATTTCCAGCCTGGTAATTATTATCTTGCGCTTCTTCGTCTAGAATTAATTCCAAATCACCGACAAGTTCATAGTCTTCAGTTAGAACCTCTAAATCAGCGTACTCGTGTTCATGATTCTCGGGCGCTAAAGTTGCTCGACAAATACGGTACACAGAAGACAAGCTTGTTACATTCTCTGTTTGCGATGTCATGTCCATCGTTAATGACGAGTTATTATCTTTTTTCTCAGTTGGTAAACATTGAACTGTTTTCCGGCAAGACGCTGGTGTCTTCAGTAGTTCGCCGTCATCTATCACTGGTAATTGACAATCGGAAATAAGTTCGAGTGATATCTTCTGGGAATGTAACGATTGGATTGCATCATAATATGAGTCTACTGAAACTTCTGCAGACGGTAATAATTCCGATAGATTTTTGTTAACCAAGGACGGGTTGCTCTTTTCAAATACCGATGCAATGTCGACAGAACAAATATCTTCGTCAGATGGCACCTGCGAATCACCATCTATAGAAGGAAGCGGTTCGTGCCACAAAGCTGGACAAGGTTTATCAATGTCCAACGCAGAAAATGTTCTATTTTCGTCATTTTGTGGAGTGCTTGTTTTTGAAATTGGAGATTCTACGGTGCATTCTATCTGGGATTCATCATCGATAACAGAAACGGCATATATGTCTTCAACTTGCCTCACTGATTTTGTATTGTGATGTTGTGATGGTTCTATAGTAGTTGGAGGAACCTGCACATATTCTTCATGAATACGTGTGCGTGATAAGTCTGGCAGAATACCATCTATTAGTACGTGAGTTTGCAATTCGCTATCGACAACGTGAAAGTCTTGTTCGCAATCGGCACACATGTCGTGGTAAAAGTTCTGCGTTGGTGGTGTGCGCTTCACACTGTATTGTTGGTTGACGTTATTGTTTGCTGTTGATCGATCCCAAGCAACCTGTAAAATGTATTAACAAAATTTTATGTTCATTCTACTCGTGCTCAATTTTTTTTTTGAGGGGGGGGGAGGGGGAGGGGGAGGGGGGTGCCACCGACAGCATGGTCATTTCATCACCCGTTTTCATACTAATACTTTCAAATATTATTGTTCAATACAAATGTTGATAGTTTATTATATGAGTTTGATTAAATTTTATCTATTGAATTGGTTTGCTTTAGGAAAATGAATACTTTGTTAATAGCATTACTATTATTGGCCAAAACTTTGGAAATTGAGTCTTCAAATGCTAGTTGTTGTCTTATATTGTTATATTTAGTACATTTTAATAATATGTGTTTCATGGTCAACACCTCATCACATGTATCTCAGAGAGGTAGAATTTTGTCTGGTGTGAACAGAAAGGTATGCGTGAGCAGTGAATGCCCAATTCGCATACATGCAAGAACGACTTCTTCTGTTCGCGACCCTCGAAACAAGGAATCCCAAAGGTCAATTGTAGGTTTAATTTCATGAAGTTTCTCTTTTTAAAGTTGAAAAGAGAGTCCTTGTGTCATCTTGAATGGCAGGTTTTGAATTCTTTTTTTTTTTTTTTATATTGGGTCTTTAACGACGCACTGTCATGATTACTAAGATCTATTGGCGTCAAATGAATGATTACTGAGATGATGGGATGATGAGATGAAGGTTTTTATGGGTAGTGGGAAGGATGGTGGGAAGGAAGCGGTCGTGGCCTATATTGTGGGAACCATCCCGGCATTAGCCTAGACTATATACAGAGGGAAACCACGAAAAACCCCTGTAAAGATGGACGGTGGCGGGGATCGAACCGGGTCCGATATGTCCCTTCACCTTCCGGGTCACATGAAGCAAGTGAGCTAACCACTCAGCTATTGTGCCGGTTTTTTGAATTCTTCACATAATACGGTATATTGAACCAATGAGCAAGTTACAGCACCGACCCTATGTTTTTATAGTCAACAATTATTTTACTAGACGACCAATAATGAAGATTCCATTTCATGTGCTGGAGGGAAAGATGCTTCGATGGTAAGTAATTTTTTGGGAGGTATTTATTCTTGTGCGTGGGCTATACTACGTGAAAACTTCTTCTCTAAAGTATGTGAATATAAAGTATGTAGTTAAGTGCAAAATCAGTGGAACCACTTTTGAGAAAAACCAGTAAGAAATTTAGAAAAGCTCATCATAATGAACAACAGGGGATAGATTGGAAAAAATGTCAAATTTTGTTTCCATATTTGTAGATTGAACACAATATTATTGCAAATTTGTCTATAAACCGGACCATTTCAAAAATCTTTTTGAATTAAATTTTCATTCAAATGTTCAACAGGTAAGGAAATCAAGATACAGTGAAAACTCGATCCATCGTTTTTCAAAGGACCAGGAAAATAAAACCATCCATGCTGGAAAACGATCCATCCAAGAAAATTTAGCATTGATTATATGGGAGTGGGGTGAGAAAAAATGAATGAAACAAGCAGGAAAACGATGGATCCGGGAACAATGCATGAAGGTTTCACTGTATATAGGTTGAGTCTTGGAGACTAATAATTCGAAGCAGATTTCTACATTTGAGGGTTGGGTAACTCATGCCGATTACGCAACACGTGTACTGAGTTTTCCTAGTATGTAAAAAAAGTTACTGCTCTGAACAATAAAAACCAATCGAAACCAGTTTTACTATAGGGATTTGTATTACTGATGTGAATGATCCAAATCAGAGACCGAGACACGTGGCCGAGTGGTAACACATTGAACCGTCATTTGGGAGACCGGGGTTTGATTCCCGCCATGGTCGACCATCCTGACAGGTATTTTTCGTGGTTTCCATCTGTCGTTCAGGTTGATAGTTTTTTTTTTTAATAACATCGAAACTTGATACAAAATCATTGTTCCCCAATAAAGGCTATAGATGAAAGGTAGGATCGTTTGGACGGAGTACCACAAGGGCGATCTTACCACCCCATTTGAGTTATTTAAAACCAATGAACTTTAGCACCAGGACTGAGCAGTTTGTGAACATAATCTTCCACCGTAGATAAAAGTCCTTCAGTTTCCGAAAGTCCGGAACACATTATAAGTAAAAACGGTTGATACTGGGATGGTTCCTTAACAACAGACCACGACCGACTCCTTCCCACCATCCAAAATACCTAATAAAATGACCTTTCATCTCATCATCCCATCATCTCATTCACCATCCACCGACGTCATAGCCATCAGTATAGAGCCTCGTTAAAACCCAACATAAAAAAAAATCAAAGTAATACCAGAAATGGAGCTTTAAACTTGTTGCATAAATACGCATTTTGTTGGAGTATTTAATTTGAATATTTCTCCCTAATTGATTGTACCTTTAAAATTACCGGTAACTCACTTCTCGGTACTTTTCTTGAGCTGATTCTTCGTCAAGTAGTTGAAAGGTTTCATCTAGATCAGTCACATCAGTTATAGTGATGCTATCGCTCTTGGCAGACGCATCACTCATGTTGTGAAGTTGCTCAACGATCCGTTGTAGCGCAGGCCCAAACTGTTGCATACTATTGTCACAATTCTAGAAAAACAAAAACAAGCCAGAAATTGAATTTTAGAATCATTGTTCCACTACTCCTGGAGGTGCATTCCTGTACAATTAGTTTTATCTAGATAATCCTAGTCTAAGTTAATAACGTGTTGAGACTGGTTGTAGAGAGGTTTAACTTCGTATTCCTGTACGAGTTTTATAGTAGGTCTAAGGGAAGCGTAGGTTAGTACGTCGGTAAAACAGTTTTTTGACAAATGTTGTTACAAATCAGGTAAAAAGTACCTAAATCTCATCCAATTTCAACGAAACTTGAACTAAATCAAATCTCAGCGTAAAGCACAATTTTCAATGAAATTAAATAAGAAACAAAAAGTTGACTTCTGTGGGATCGAACCCCGCCCGTCTTGCGCTGAATGCAGCCGTGCTAACGATGCAACCGATCTTCCAAAATGAAATCCTGCTCTCAGAACAACATAAGTATACAAGCTTCGAAAAGAATTCTGGCAAATGAATCATTAATAATAAAACTAATGGTAAAATTATTTCAATACATTCACATTCCGTTGCCTTCAGTTCTTATTCTAGAAATCGCATTCCCGTAACGATATTCACTATATTAGATATTCAAATTAATATTTGAAATCTTGAAGTGGATCTTAAAACATGACTAAACCCGCTCTTTGGCAGGTTTAAGATAATCCTGCTTTTCTGGTATTATTTCCTGGTCTATCTTTTTAGGAATACCAAGTTAGTACCAATATCACTAAAACCGGATTAAATCGTACAGGAATGCGCCCCCTGATGTTCTATTACTTCTTTGTTTGTTATGTGTGTACTGATAGTGACAAAAATGTATCCTGTTTGATCGTAACGAGGTAAGCTGCTGGTTCAGAAAATATGTATCCGTTAAAACGCCGGTACTGGATTCTCGAGATTTGTGAAATGTGAGTTGTGATTTATGGAATGAGATGAGATAACCATTCCATCTCGTTTTCAGTCGTTTTGCTACAAACGAGTTGAAAAATCGTGATATATGAAATGGAATTATTTTTATTATGAGAGATACCCTTTGGGAGGCTAGCAGATTATAGCCAATAGCAGCCCGTGAAAATGTAAACAAATAGGAATCACTGCCTTCCCTATAGTGGCAGTGATGCAAAGCCATCTCGAATGCTAGGCACAATATTTTCCAACTCACTTTGACATTTCACTAACCAAATGGCTGTTGAGATTTTCAAGGGAAATGTGGAAAGACATGAAATTGGAAATAATAACTTCAGAAATACCAATCAGTCATTTTCAGTGGAATTATTGGAATCTCATCCAAATTTTACTCATTCCACATTTCATATAGATCTTGAGAATAAGGGTCCTGTGCAGTACATTAGAATGCTAGTACTGTACCGTACATTAGAATGCTAGTACTGTACCGTACATTAGAATGACGGTACAGTACCGTACATTAGAATGCCGGTACTGTACCGTACATTAGAATGCCGGTACTGTACCGTACATTAGAATGCCGGTACTGTACCGTACATTAGAATGCCGGTACTGTACCGTACATTAGAATGCCGGTACTGTACCGTACATTAGAATGCCGGTACTGTACCGTACATTAGAATGCCGGTACTGTACCGTACATTAGAATGCCGGTACTGTACCGTACATTAGAATGCCGGTACTGTACCGTACATTAGAATGCCGGTACTGTACCGTACATTAGAATGCCGGTACTGTACCGTACATTAGAATGACGGTACTGTACCGTACATTAGAATGCCGGTACCGTACCGTACATTAGAATGCCGGTACTGTACCGTACATTAGAATGACGGTACTGTACCGTACATTAGAATGACGGTACTGTACCGTACATTGGGATGCCGGTACTGTTGTACGATATTGGTGCCGGTACTGATATTTTCCCTTCATAATATAAGATTGGTACCCCCCCCCCCCCCCCCCCCCATAGAACCTTTTCAGTAAGTTTCTCTTTAGTACATTTTTCACCTTAGTAAGTTTTATTTTCTAATCCCATCTATATGTTCCTACATGTTAAATAGTTTCTTTAGTAAGTTTTTCACTTTAGTAAGTTTTCTTGTCTGGTCCCCTGGAAAACGTACTAAAGAGGTTCCACTGTAAATAGTTTATGAAACTATGACAGAATCATTATTTATTTGGCATAATTTTTGATAACAAAGTCTCGGATGAGTAGGCCCTCTCTTAGGTACCGCCGTACCGGAACCATGGCTCCAAATTAAGATGGGTAAACATGTCACTGTTTGGTGGTACTATTAAAAGAGGCGCTGAAGAGCGCACACCCGTATACGGATACCACCACGAGTGAACGCGGGCTTGGCGCTTAATAATGCTGTGAGAGCTATTATCTTGGGGCATTTTTCACCGGTTATTTGGATCAGGTTTTGATCGTTTCCTCAAATAGGTGCAACCTCTCCATTCACTTTCACATCCTCTTTTTAATTGAACACGCCAATCCAACATTCTCTCTTGGTAGTACCCCCGTATTCTAGTATGCGCTCTTCAGGCGTATGCATATTAAACTGATTGCGTATATCAATTCAATTCATTAAAAACATATCAAGACCCAATTTTGATGAATGAATTGAATTAAATATATGCTCAACATGTTCAACTAGAAAATGAGGAAAT
This sequence comes from Brachyptera risi, assembly GCA_964007535.1. Classification (NCBI taxonomy): domain Eukaryota; kingdom Metazoa; phylum Arthropoda; class Insecta; order Plecoptera; family Taeniopterygidae; genus Brachyptera; species Brachyptera risi. The sequence continues at coordinate 85,149,507 of OZ023326.1, forward strand.
CTACTCTACGGATAGTAGACAAAACGTGAGATGAATACACACCTGTACTATCTTGAGTGCGATGCTCAGCTTCCTCGTAGCGGAAATCAGTCCCGGACTTGACTGTCGTGCTGGTTCGTGCACGACCGTCGCGCTCTGCCTTGCCGTCTCCTTCGCTTGTTCGATGCGCTGTCTCCTCGCTTCGCCGTGCAAGCTCACTCGTAGCAGGAATAGCTCTGTCTTCGTCGTCTCCACTTCGTTGTTCAGTTGCAACGACGTTTCCGCCCAGGTGTTGATCGTCTTATTTAATGATTCCATTCGATTCTTAAGTTCTTGTTTGGATTCCTCGAGCTTCAACAGTCTGTCGTGCATATCATCTGTTTTTTCCTTCATGTCATTCTCGGTCGAAATGAAAATGTTGCCATACATATTTTGACTTGCCTGTGTTTCAACATTTTCTTCATTTACCTTCATTTCGAATAATTCTTGTTCAGTATTGTCGAACTGGTAATTTAATTTCTCTGAATTCTCTGCCAAATTATTTATCTCGGCATCTAGTAGTTGTAGGTGTAATTTCAATTCCAGCTCGTTTTGATCCAGCACTTTCATCCGGTCCGTTCGTTCATCATCCTCTTTGTCAGGAGGATTTGTTGGTGTCGTAGGTCTACTTTGCCATTCTTCAAACTCTTCATCCTCTATCGTGTCCAAGTCAGATTCCGCAGGCCTATCCTTGTTCCTCATCAAACCGAGTCCTAAACTCTGTAATCCAATCTTTTCAAGTTTATCTATCAAACTATCCTCCCTCGATTTCATTCCCTGGATACGTTGCTTGTTTTTCTTTTCGGTCACTATTTGTTCCACCCCTAATGCTTCACTTCTTCCCACTCTTTCTGTACACTCGATTTCATCGTTGACCCTCATTTTTACTTCAAGCTCTTTGATTTTTTCCATACATATTTTCAATTTTTCGATTTGATTCTTCCCTAACATTTCCAATGTTGTTATTTTAGTTTGTAAAACATTTTCCGTTAGAAAATTAATGTCTTCGTCCTCGGTTAGGCGACTGTCCAACTCGGCATATAAGCTGTCATAATCGTGCCACTTCATTTGGTTTCGCTTACCTCCTGATCGGAGTTGATCTGTTCGTGGTCTTGGTCTGAAATAATCTCGTCTTCTGGGAGAAGGATTTCCATGAACCAAATTCGCCGTCTCTTCATTCCGCGATACATTGATATTGTCTGGATAAAGTGTTGATGTCCCGGCACCAACTGAGGTCCTAAAAGGATAGCTGATGGTGTTGACATGATAAACGGCCGCTGAATTGTTAGAATCAGCGTCATTTCCTCGGTTACTATTAGCAACCTCTTGAATATCTGAATTACTGTGCGGATGAAGGGAAGGTAGAAAAGTTTTTAAAGCTTCCAATCTGCGATATTTCTCGTACATTATAGAGTCCAATTTTGGTTTACGTTGTCTGTGATTGTAGAGCACTTTGTTCAAATAGGGATTTACTTCTTCGTCGTTCATTTCATCAAAGTCCTCCATTATTGCATATCTAATGGAAAAAATGGGGATTACTTTTAAGCTTCACATCTATAGAGTAGTAATGAGAGTCCTATTGTATGATGCATTACTCATTTCATTTGTTATGATATAATTCATTCAAAATGTTATGTAATACAAAAGATTGATGAAAATCTTGGGGTGGAGTCCCTTTTTAGCCGTGGTTTTTGTACACAACCTTTCACGTATCATCACGCCATCATGTAATTATATCATTCTTACCCCCGTTTAACAGCTGTTATTGAGGTGTTGAAGTATCGTAATGGAAAGAGATCCTGCTGCATTAGTTTTTCTTACTCAAGAAGATTAGTAGTAGTCAAGTTTTATTTCCATTAATTGTACATTACATATGACACAGTGTGAGCACAAATGACAAGGTATGAACACAAACCCTTTAGGATATATACCATTAAGGGTGTATGGAAAGGTTTTTTACCACATATAACTTATTAAAAAATAAGTTAATAATATAATACAAGATAAATTATAATAATCATAACAAGTTGGTATAATATACTGGCATGTATATTATGCACCTTGTGATGTTGTGCATTTACTAGATAAACATATTGGAATATTTTAATACTGTTTTAGTGAAATATTAATATTGATAAATACATGCTAATAAAATTTATATAGTTAATAATGATAATAATACAAACTAATGCCAACATCACGCTATTTAATATTTATAATAGCTATAATAATGATTTGTAGGATTAGCCATTTTTCACAATTTTGTAGGATACAATTCAGTTCACTTCCTGTAGCCTATCATTCAATCATTCTGAATAATCGTCAAGATATTCTTCTACTGTATAATATGCTTATTGCATGAGTATTGTGTACTTACACTTTCTCTCCTTCCTCCTTCCTATGTGTTTCCAGGCCGGGAATAAGGATAAACCTCAGGGTACTGATGGTATTTTTTCTTCTTCATGAATATTGATAATTAGAATAATTTTGTCAACAGTTCCTCCTAAAAGAGGGATGAATATCAAACGTCGAGATTTTGAAATTGTACAGAGTTACTGATTATAAAACCAAGGTCAAACTTTGACTCTAGTAGTCGAATGCCAGAAGAGCGTTCAGCTCAAATGGAATGCAGGCCTATAATTTGAAGGCAAAATTAGTTGCAACACCATTTTGAGAGAAATGGGGTTGAAAATTGGAAAATCCAAGTAGGCCAAAGAATAATTCGAGATTAAAAACTTAAAGGACAAATATGAATTTTCACCGAATATAAGAATAGCATTAGGAATAAACCCAGCAGGCGTAAAATCGATAGAACATACTGACCATTATGTGCCATCCTTTACTCTTTGTAAGAATAAAGTAGTAAAATTCTGTAAGATTTTCTGAACATATCACCTTCAATTACCATATTGATGTATAATATAAATTTATTGATATAGATTATATATATAATTTTTCCATTATTACTCTCGGTCCTTATTTTCCTTTTATCACCGACTCGATGGTCATTTCATGAAACAAACATATTGACTCTTTGGAGAACAAGTATGCAAATGAAATAGTCACTCTGCATAGCTCAGTCAACTAGCATACCGCTTTGAAAACTGAAGTCACTATTAGGCATGCATCAACCGTTCAAGTCCAGCATGAAGGCAACGTATCATCTTTTCATAGTTTCATAATCACCTGCTTATTTGTGTCCCCAAATAGCCAAACTGTTGATGAGGTCGTTAAGCGCAAAAAAACACAAGAATTGTGACTGTTTCGTGACTAGTTTACGTACGAGTAGAATTATGAAGTCCTTTTCACAAAATTCACGACTGAGAAAGAATGAGGTGAACCGTAAGTCATATTTTTAAAAATTGTTTGTTGATGAGCAGATAGAAGTACAATTTTTGTGCACTGAAAATTGAAATTTCATTCAAATTGAAACTGCTCCAATAAGCTACTACTATAAGAGCAAAATACCATTTTACTTTGAAGATTAAGGTGAAACTGATCTATTCCAAGCTAAAATATTATTACTAAACGCAATGAGAAACGTAAGAAACGTTACCGTAACTTTCTACTGCTGATTGGTATAATTGTACTTCAATAATTAAATAATAAGAATCGGACTGAAACAGATGATTTACCTTCAATATCATCTATAATTTATCAACTAAAATGGATTACATAATTAAAATAACCTTAAATTTTAAGATTTTTCACTTGGTCGTATCCATAGATTTGATTGATCGAAATTTCACTTGGAGAAATTTATTTATTGTCGTATAATATCTTTGACTATCAATAAGACAATAACGTAACAATATATAATAATTATTTGTCAATAAATTTTATGAACCTTGATGGTTTCTTGGGATTTTGTAATCTCTTTTTTTTTAATAACATCGAAACTTGATACAAAATCATTGTTCCCCAATTAAGGCTATGGATGAAAGATAGGATCGTTTGGACGGGGCACCACAAGGGCGATCTTACTTTTGAGATAGATTGAGATTGTAATCTCAATCCAATTTTCAATGATTTGTGTGGTTCTATACTTTCTTCCATGAGTAATGGCAAGAAGTTTACGCAGCCTAGCCTACTGCTGCATGGTGTTATTTATACTTTCTAAACGATTTGATCCATGATCGTACCAAGGTGTAACTTGTGGCATGACGTATACTGTATACTTTCATATATATAATATATAGGCCCCTATAAATATATTCCATTATATCAGGTTTACGATGCATTGCAATGATAACTGAAATCTATTGGCATACAAAATATTTATAGGTCTGTAAATATAATTTATATTGGGTTCATCAATGCACTGTAATGATAACCGCAAGATTTATTGGGATGTGTATATATTATATATATTATTACGCCAATGTTCACCACTGTACATCAAGGTGTACCACAGTGAAACCTCTATGCATCGTTCCCGGATCCATCGTTTTCCTGGATGTATCATTCATTTTTCCAGCCCCACTCCTGTATGATCAATGTTAAATTTTCCTGGATAGATAGTTTTCCTGGATGGATGGTTCTATTTTCCTGATCCCTTGAAAAACGATGGATAGAGGTTCCACTGTAATACACTAATAATGTCTATTAAAATTTGCAAGTCGATTGGTTACTTTGTTCAACCTCTATGCTACTTCCAAAAACAAGTTACATTTTTAAAATCTGTATACGATCTTTCCCACTGGAATCTAATTATAGACAAGAAAATGTTGCAATTCATGTACCGGTAGATAATTTGCCAAATATAGCAAAAAGCAGTAAGTGCGTTCTCGATTTCAGTATAATCCTTGCAGATATCCACGAGGCACTGTGGAATTATTAATTAAATCAGCCGCCCTCGGTAGCTCGGTCAGCTGAGGCACCGCTTCAGAAACCGAAGTCAGTGTTGGGCGTGTAGTCTCGTTAAGGTATAGGTTTTTGTAAACGACTTTTCACTCACCATCACTTCATAATTTCATAATCATCTACTCATTCGTACCCCCGTATAGCCTAGCTGTTGGTGGAGTCGTTGAGCAAACAATAATCAATAGTTATAAGTAACTTAAAAAACGTACGGCCAATCGTGATCAACATATTGTATTTCTATTCATCTTATCTTCGTTTTTTATAATATTTGTATTATTATTCTAGTAATATTAAATGAAATGTTTGAAATGTTATTTTTTTGTGCATATTTTACAAGCTTCAAACGTAGGCCTGTGGACAGTTATATTACTTTGGTACAGTATACGTTTGTGTTCTCCATCTTATTTGTTTGTGTTGTTTATTGCACATGTGATACTTGTTATTAGAACAACAAACGTATGTAATGAAATTTGTGATTTTCAATATTGGTGTTGTATTTTATTTATAAGCCATACCTACTTGAATAAAATGATACCGTAATTCAATTGACTGGTTCTGTAGTGACCTCATCGGTCTTGTTGATTGCAACTCCACTTCAACTGTCATCCAATTCAGACATGTTTTACTTTTGCCGTTATCTATTCATCTCAAGTACGCACAAATGGCACGCGGTAATGCAGGCCTCGAGTGTTAACCAAAAGTAAAGTCAGTTTTCTGTTCTGTCAAGTAGGTATCTCTTGAATCCTATGCAATATCACCAGGCTGACTGTTCTTCAATTTATATTGGGTTCAACGATGTCTACGATCTATTGGCGTCGGTGAATGGTATGGTCGGTGATGGTGAGAAGGTTTTTCTATTACGTGTAATGGATAGTGGGAAGGAGGCGGTCGTGGCCTGTTCAGTATTGACCTGAATGACAGAAGGAAACAATGAAAAGTCCCCGTCCCTTGGTCTCCTGAATGACTGTTCAGTGTATAAACCACTCGTCTCAGTGGCCGACTGGTTCCCATAGAAAAATGTCTTGGACCGGCACAGTAGCTGAGTGGTTAGCGCACATGCTTCGTGCGACCCGGTAGGTGAAGGGACATATCGGACCCGGTTCGATCCCCGCCACCGTCCATCTTTACAGGGGTTTTTCGTGGTTTCCCTCTGTAGTCTAGGCTAATGCCGGGGTGGTTCCCACAATATAGGTCACGACCGCTTCCTTCACACTAACCTTCCCATTACCCATAAAACCTTCATCTCATCATCCCATCATCTCATTATTCATTCATCCAACGCCAATAGATCTCAGTCATCATTACAGTGCGTCTTTAAAACCCAATAAAAAAAATTTAAAAATGTCTTGGCTTTAGCTATGATCCGTAGGAATTAGAACTAGCATAGATGCCACTTGTTCTTAGTCAAAAAGCTCAATTGTGGACTAGATGATTTAGATCCTGAATATTTGCATGCACCAATTATGAAGAAAGTTATGCAGTCACGCTTGCTATAGTTCATGTCGTATGTTTAACCCACACTGTAACGATCAAACAGATTACTATACACACGCAATCCTACTCAACAGTGTGAAATAGGCAGGACTATGAAAATAATTTAAATAAATGACATTAATTATTCGACACTTGATTGTTGTTTTTATTATGAAAAGTGCAAAAATACTAGTATTATAAATACTGTTCTAAAACAATAAAAAATAACTACGTACGTACAACTTGGTAGGCAGGCCTATTGTATTTAATAGGTTTTCACTTTTCATTTGTACAAATTTGAAATTTACAATACAGTATTATTAAATTAAATATTGTATAAATATGGTATTAAATCATAACATGCAATTCATTCACATTTGAGAAGAACAAATTAGGTACACACACATCATCAACACCTTGCTCTTTGGGTTCATAATGCCTTGGCGGATAAATAATTAGCACAACTATATGTACAAATAGTTAATTAGAAAAATAGTACCCTTTTTTTATGCATTCGATTGATGGGATCTTTTGACTGTATGCCACATTTGTCCATTCATAAAATACAAGGCTAGAAAAACAAGTATTATTGTAGGGCTTACGGGTTTGTTAACACTCGGACATGTTATTTTGTATTGAAGAACAAAGCATTGGATCACAAATTTCTTTCAACAATTACGTAGGTTCACTTATCCACTTTGCAATAATGTTTTCACCTAGATGGCTAGATTATTTCCACGATAGCAGCGGTGCTGAAGGAATTACTCCGAGACGAATCGCATTCTTTTAATATCAATATATGGTCTTAAATATCAAATGTTCAATGACACCATGTTTGGATAATTATCAAATTATTTGACCTTTGAAGTACTGGCCTCAATATAGAACTGATCCTATAACGGTTGGGTAAAATGATTTTGCACATTTTGAAACAAATTCTAAACTGCTCAATAAAAGTAACATTCAGGAACTTATACATTATCAACAGCATATTATACATGAATTCTATTGTCATTTGTTCTACATGCAGTACATAAATATTAAAAATAAATTTTTTGGAGCAGTTTTAGATACGTAAAAGCCAAATATTTGATCAATTCCTTGTTATCATTGTTTATTAAATCTGTCATCACCTGTTATTATTACTTTTATTGTTACTTGGAAAAATGGCCGTTTGCGGAACCGGTCTCCTACCCAATGATTTCATGAAAGTGTCCAATCGTTTGACATAGCTCGGGTCTTGGAACCACTCGGGCTGCATCGACGCCCCGGCGCCCCACAGACGAGCCTGCATTTCCAGCTGCTGTCTCAACGCTGCCGACTCGCTCATCTCTTGCGCAGTGCCCACCCTGGAAGTGCTCGGAACATCTTGAATGTTTTTCTGATCGTCTGAAGAAGATTTAGGACTTGCAGACGATTGGACTCTGCGATGGTCTCTCAACGGCGAAGAAATCATTCTATTTCGGAAATCACCCGGTAACGGAGGACCTATGCGTTTCGAATCGTGTGTCCTTGAGGTAGTAGGGTTATCGAGTTTCACATCTTCCTCGGAATGTCTTTCCACAGGTGGTGTTGGGTCTACTCTTTTAGAATCAGTCTGTGGCAAGTTTCCCAATCTGTTTTGGAAATCAGGCCGACGTAATTTAGCAGGCGACCCTCCATCTAATTGGGGGCTAACCCGGTGGTGCGTAGGACTGGGTAACGTCGGCCTTTGTTGAGGTAACCGAGATAGATTTGGGATTTTCAACTGAGTAGCCATTGGGCTGATTGAGTGAGAAGGGGCTGGGAATAAGGGGTGCGAACTAGGGGACAATTGTGGGGGGGAGGTGAATGTGTGAGGGAGTTTGGATGTTTGCGGAGGATAGCTCATGTAGTGTGGCTTCGTTTGAGATCGCGCAGTCAAATCCCAAGCTCCAATACCATCTTGTTTCGGGTCCAGGCGTACGTCTTTACTAGTCTGCGGTTTACCTTTTTGTACATTTACTTTCGCTGAATTACCATCCACTTTTTTAACTCCACTTTTAGGTATTTCAATGAGTTTTGGAAGCGGTGTCATAACCTTATTTTCGGTTTCTTTCTTTACGTGGGAAACTTGGGGATGTTGTGGATTATTCATTACCGGTACCTCGTTGTTTATAGTAAAATTATCCCTAGCACTCGATTGGGTACTTTTCAAATAACTGTAAGAAGGTGAATGATTAGAAGTTTTTTTGTCACTGGTACCAACATGATTAACTGTCTTACTATCTACCAAGTGTTGTTCTTTAGTTCTGGTTTCAATTACACTAGTCTGTTTGTTCACACTCTTCAGATTAACATGCACGGGCTTGGGAACAGGTATTGTTAATTCAGTCTTACTTATCGAAAGTTTAGTTTGTGGCTCTAATTTAATTGTTTCTTTTGCAGGTTTGTTAAATATTTGATTAGGCACAAGTTTTTCCTCACTGTTTCCAGGCTCTTTATTGGTGGAAGCACTAGACACTGAAACCACCGCAACTTGACTCGCTCCGCTGCCACTCGGCTGGTTTCCCCCTACTTCGTTCGGACGAGATTTCTTGAGCGGGATTTCCGACTCGATTTTAGCCTTGGCATCTTGTAGACGTTTTACAGCTGATATTATACCCGGCTTTGAAGTAAGGCGACTCTTCTTTGTAGACGTCACGGGTTTGTTTTTGTTCATCGAGTCGGAACTCATTTGGAACTTCCTTTTCATAGATTCATTACTAAACTGCGGACGTTTTTGTGGTGCATGAGGCTTGATGATTTCTTCATTTTTTGTAAGAATTTGTTGGTTTGGATTTTTCTTTGAATTCTGCACAAGAGTCACAGCCTTGTTAGGAGATGTTTGAATTGTCGCGCCAGTACCAGTATTGCCAACGAGGGATCTTATTTCCTGCGCACTCTTGCTATCACGGCCATCTTCATCAGTTCGAGTATTAACCACAGGCTTCGAACAATCATCCTTTGTTACCGAACAATCAACGCTAGCAAACTGTGCACTTTTACTATCGCTTATGTTTGTAGGACAAATGTCACTAGCCGATTTGTCTTTCAAAGTTTTGTTTCCGTCTGTCTTACTCGACGTTTCCGTACAGCTGGTTTGTTTCGTTACGGTTGCAACGGACGGCTGGCTGGGTGGAACACTTGTATCTGATGTTGGTGTCATCAAACTTGATACAATACGAGTCACATTTTTCAACTGTTTATCAAAAGTCTTCAATGGCGAGCTCTCTTTTGGTGACTTACTCACTACATTTGTGCTTATTTTTACAGAGGTAGTCTTCACTTTAGAAGACGGATTTACGGGAATATTTTTGCCTTGTTCTTGCCGGCGTTCCTCGCTGGAAACAGCTCGACTAGACGTTGAAGGTTCGGAAGTGGGGAGATTCTTGACCGTACTCGACGAAGTGGTTATGTTATTAGAGTTGCCTTCTTTAACGTCAGGTTCTGTTTTAGTGAGCTTGCCATCATTAGCCACGGCTGTTGGTTTATTATCTCCGCCATCTTGCTTTTCAGATTTCACCAGAAGCATCGCGTGATCCTTGGATGTTGCCGGTATTGCCGACTGTTCCTGTTTACCGTCGTGCAACATGTTCTTTGAAACTTGTTCTGGCTGTATCTTTGATTTTGCTGATTTCAACTGCTCTAGTTTCATTTTAACCGTCATGGGTTTTGTCGGCTGATCTTGTTGATTTTTTATTAGCGGTGCGGAGGATTTAGGAGATTCCGCTTGAATCTTGGTCTTTGCTTCTGCATTACGTTTTGCACTGACCGCTGCTTTGGAAGGTCTCTGTGTTTTGACAGCAGGTTTCGGCATTTGTTTTGATATTACTTTGGAAGTTGATTCCGATTGACTTCTGAGGGTCGTTTTAAATTGATCCTGTTCTCTTGGCAGTACTTTCGACGGTTGATCTGTCTTGGTATTTGTTTTCAAAGTGTGGTCAACCTGCAGGGCAGTTGCTCTAGAAGTGCGTTCCGTTGACGGTTGAGTTATAAGTTCTTGCTGAGCTGCACGAGACAACGCTTGACCGGGCAGTTTTTGTTGAACTTTCGGAGTGGGTAATGTTTTAGATGTTTGTACTACTAGTGGTTGAGTCTTAGATGTGGAGGCTTTGGAATACTGATCTTCTTCACGAGTATTTGATGTCGTCGTTGACGTCGCAGAAGTAGCGGCCTTGTTTTCAGTCTTTTTTATCGTACGATTAACGTCCACGGTGGTCGAAGCCATCTCGATCGGAAGCGGTATTGAATGTGGCTCGGGCGGCACTTCTGTGATGCGATAGAAGAAACGCATCGGCCCGCTCTGAAATACAAACGCACACAAATTACTGGGAGTTTGGATCGGACACTTCAAATCAAACTGGCTTTCAAGAGAGTGTATTTTCACCAAACACGGTACAACAACATAGAAAGTACACTCGTGTTCGAAGAAAGATATCAAATTACATAGTGACAACTAGAAAACTACACGATATAGGCCTACTAGGTCCTAATGATTTCAAACTGAAATATTCTATATTTTTACAGCTCAGGTAGATTGAAGCAACGGTAATTCCTAAAGTTCTGACTGTATGCAATATTTTCATGTTTGAAATCTGATGCTGCAAAATTACGTCATTCATCTTTTTTTAAAATTAGTAATTAAAATTATGTAACTGACAATTCAAATCATTTGGAGGAAGTTTTAGATGAAAGGCAATAGTCTGAACTTCATAGTGAAGATTTAAAACCTGTAGTCAGCTTACAACTGGCTTATTATTCATCAACTCGTTGACCGAATTAATTTGACTTAACGTGATCGGCAAAGGGCTATGAAAAACAGTGAAACATTCGATTGGACAGAAAATGAAATCCAATCCAGCCAAACGTGGCTCCTCCAGCACCAGCTACTAATAATCTCTTCGACAACAATGAATCATCTCAAGGTGCGTTCACACTTCTGCTTTGTGCTAGACGCAACACGCTCTGAGCAACAGGCAACAAGCGCGCAGAACGTTACGGATACCTTAACTGTTGAGCGCTGTGACGTCGCCAAACTTGGACTTCAAATTGTGGTTATGTTACCACGAAAAGTTGTTTATACATCCACCAAATGTCTCCAGCCAAACTGCATGAGCTTTATATTGTTGGACCATTAATTACCAACATAACAGTACCAGAAACTGACACAACGTCTCGTGCGGATCGGTTTGTGAATAGCAGTCGACAAGTTGGGCCCGACAGTTTATAGACAGGTAAAGAAGTCTTCCCGTTGCACTGCGGGCCACAGCCACGTTGCAAGTGGCTCACAGCAAGTTGCGCTCAGCACACAGCAGAAGAGTAAACATACCTCAAGGGAACATTGACAGCTTTTTTTTTCACCAATTGGATAGGCCTACTGCAAGAATTACCAAATTATTCGAAGTGGTTCTAATTATACAGTGAAACCTCTATGCATCGTTCCCGGATCTATCGTTTTCCTGGATGTATCATTCATTTTTTCTAGCCCCACTACCATATAATTAATGTTAAATTTTCCTGGATGGATAGTTTTCCTGGTCCCTTGAAAAACGATGGATAGAGGTTTCACTGTATTATTTCTCTCACATTCAGCACTTTGTAGGCTCACTTCTCACATTTCCGTATGATTAACTTTTATGCTGATATTTTCAGATGCAGTTGTTTCAAAATATTATCTTTTCCATCGTCGGTACCCGACTCTCTGAAACCATTGAAGATAATCACTCCACATTTTTACGACATGTAGATATAAGTATGCCAGACTTGTGTACAGATATTTTTGTTACTATGTCAAATAACGTCAGAAGGAAAAATTGTTTCATGTAGGCCTACTTAAAATTGTGGTATTTTTTAGACATATTTTAAAAGAAATGAAAATAGGCCTACTAACATTTTTTTCCAATTAATTTCCCAGTGCGTATGTACAAAGTAGGGATGACTTCGATTCTCAAAATCGGGAATCGATTCTCTATGCTCCAGAATCGATTGCAAATCGATGTAAAAAAAAAAAAATGTAAAAAAAATGAATTTTTTTTTTGAAACTTGAAACTTTTTTTTCAACCTTCCCAAGGCGTTCACGTTGAAAATAGCTGCTAGAGACTTCTTTGAACTGTACTGTACCACTCGGGTATTTCCGTCAACGTTCGGCTGTCAGACGTAACCGAAGGGATAGCTTTTGTCCAGATAGTAATATCTCAACAATACAGAATAATATAGACAACAAAATGAGCACTTATTACGACGTAAAAAAATCCAGCACTGAACCCAAATTTTTTTTTTTTTTTTAAATCCGATTTTTTTATTTGAGAATTGTTTTACATCAGAATCGATTCTTAATCGATTCTCGATTAATCGATGTTATCCCTAGTACAAAGGTTGTACCGGTATATAACAAGTGTGTGTCAAAAATGTGTGCATGTATCTTTCATAGTTAGTGAGAAACAGGTACCAAGAAAGTCCATATTCAACATTGTAACAGGTATAGGGCTGTCGACGTTCCTTAACAAGACAAAGTTGAGCTTACCCCTTTCCATGTGTATATATATGCCACGTCCAGTAGCGTATACTCGTTGGCCAACGAAACTCTTCTATGGAATACCTCTACCTACAAACAACAAGATCACGCTGCGTTAGCACAGAAATGTTCAGAGTAATACGCGTTTCCAAGCAAGGGGTCTGACCTCTGGTGGCAATAACTTGTACCTGCTAAGCTAAGATGCAGGTACCATAGATTTATATCACCAAGATACGTTACTCCTCCAGTCGGTAGCGACATATACTCGTTACGATCTCGGCGCCCATATTTGACATTTACAAATACGCATATAGAATCTTTTTAAGCAAGCTATTCTATATTATCACTGATGTCAAATATGGCAAAAACTTCCCGGTTTGAAAAGCGGTGTGAAGCTACTGCCAAGGCAAAAATATCAACGCCTTTAGCGTTGAGTAACGTATCTCGGTAATACATATCCACGCAGATACTAAAATGGTCGTCTTTACATTCTATTAGATACGACGGTAAGGGTGAAGTCATTTATTTTTGAAATGTATAATATGAAATGATACTATATTCAAATCGCTGACAACGATTATAAAATCATGCTCTAGATAATCAATCCTATTTCTGATTTTTGAGAGTTGATAGTTGGACAGTAATTTAGGCGTATCATAGCCTATGGAAGTAATATTTGTGTTAGTAAAGTTATATGAGGAACTTTACTAAAATGTTGGAAATACTTAACTGTGGGCAGGTTGAGCACCTTTTCACGAGCGGACGTGAATGCAGCGCATCTATTTAAGTGGGCTTGCAAATTGGTCGTACTGGTAGCATATTCAACAGGCTAGGGCCCATCACAATGTCAACATTAAACTTGCTTCATCAACTACGTCTTGTCTTACGTCGTTTAGTAGCACATCAAATCCTACGTTATTCTACACTTCAATGTGAATTTTTTTTTTTTTTTATATTGGGTTTTAACGACGCACTGTAATGATTACTAAGATCTATTGGCGTCGGATGAATGATTAATGAGATGATGGGATGATGAGATGAAGGTTTTTATGGGTAGTGGGAAGGATAGTGGGAAGGAAGCGGTCGTGGCTTATATTGTGGGAACCATTCCGGCAGTAGCCTAGACTACAGAGGGAAACCACGAAAAACCCCTGTAAAGATGGACGGTGGCGGGGATCGAACCGGGTCCGATATGTCCCTTCACCTCCCGGATCACACGAAGCAAGTGCGCTAACCACTCAGCTACTGTGCCGGTAATGTGCAATTTCTGTGGGGGTAAATAACCAGCACAATTACTCAATTAGACACTTACTCTGTGCGACGGCGTCAAGTCGAACTTCATGCGAATGAACTTCTTCAGTATCGCTATGGTGACGAGTGCTGGGCATTGGAGGTAACGTCGCAGAGGAGACGGCGGCTGCTGTAAACACGAGCTATCGTAAGACTAACGGCATTCACCTTATTCACAACGTGTCGGCACTCATTGGCTCCGAGTCTCGAGCACTATACGTCAATTATAACGTTCAACATAGTGAAACCTCTATCTATCGTTTGAGAGCCCGCATCTTAGCTGAGAATGTTTCTCTTCAAAATGCTTGACCCAAGTTTGGTGTGCGTTAAAAAGTTTGGTTGTGGGTTGAAAAGTGAAAAGGGGATAATATTGAAAGAATTCCAGTAACTACTGCTAGATGGAGGAGTTTTTCATTTCAAAATTGGGACAAAATCTAGTTACATTATACATTTTGGCCAAGGAAATTGAGAAAACTGTGAAATTACAGGCAAATCAGGATTTCAAATATTGATAAGCAAAGTTGAACTTAAGGATGTGCGTTTGTAAAATTTTATTTCTACCATTATTCGGTAACCGGAAATTAAGCAATGAAAACCATCAAATTAGGCACATTTTGATTCAATTATTGCTCCAAAATAAAATTATTCTTCAAGTTTTGACTAAGCATATCCAATTGTGAGGGTATTACCTATTCATTGTATTTTACCGCAAGTCCGTATTGTTTGTAGTTCTTGAGATATCTGTGGCGAAAGTACACCCTGTAAATCTGTCTAAGATGCGGGCTCTTAAGGAACCAGGAAAAATTTACCATCCATGCAGGAAATTATCCATCCAGGGAAATCAACCATTTTTTTATATGGTGTGTATAGGAAAAAAGCCTTAAGCTGAATATATTAATTTGGTAAAAGGGAAAGAAAGAACAGCAGCTTACAAAGATTTATGATTAGAGATTCATAGTGGAGAGCCCGTAGATAGAACACAGAGATGAAAGGTACGCACGAAATTCTGACGTTTCGGCTATTGCCTTGGTCACAGTACTCTACTCTACTGTGACCAAAGCAAAAGCCAAAACGTCAGAATCTCGTCTGTACTTTTCATCCGTGTTCTATCTACGGGCTCTCCACTATGAATAGGCCTTTCTCTAATCATAAATCTCGGTAAGCTGCTGTTCTGTCTTTCCCTTTTACTCAATTCATACATTTTTTATATGGGAGTAGGGTCGCCCAAAATGAATGATACATGCGAGTAAACAATGGATTCAGGAATGATGCATAGAGATTTGACTTTAATTATAATGTTGCATACCATTTTGTAATACTGAAGTATTAAAAAGTTCAGTATATCTACAAAAAAATAATTTTTATAATTTGAGCTTCTCACACTTGAAACTTTTATAGGCCCTACGAAAGAGCTGACATTTCGCTGGATTGCCTGCAACGCAGTCTCAAATGGATTTCATTGGCATTAACTCTAAATCTAGTAGGGATGACATCGATTAATCGAGAATCGATTAAGAATCGATTCTGATGTAAAACGATTCTCAAATCAAAAAATCGATTTTTCAAAAAAAATTTTTTTTTTTTTTTGGAAAAATTTTTTTTTAAATTTTTTTTTGGTTCAGTGCTGTACTTCTTTACGTTGTAATAAGTGCTCATTTTGTTGTCTATATTATTCTGTATTGTTGAGATATTACTATCTGGACAAAAGCTATCCCTTTGGTTACGTCTGACAGCCGAACGTTGACGGAAATACCCAAATGGTACAGTGCAGTTCAAAGAAGTCTCTAGCAGCTATTTTTCACGTGAACGCCTTGGGAAAGTTGAAAAAAAAAAGTTTCAAATTACACTACTTTTTTGAGAAACCTTTTTTTTGATTTTTTTTTAAATTTTTTTTTTTGATTTTTTTTTTAAATTTTTTTTTTTCAAAATCTATTTTTAATCGATTCTGGAGCATAGAGAATCGATTCCCGATTTTGAGAATCGATGTCATCCCTAAAATCTAGGCAACAAATGCAGTCTACTCTGCCATGAGTCTGTGACCAAGGCAACAGCCGAAACGTCAGAATCTCGTGCGTACTTTCCATTTCCTCCAGCTCTGTTCTATAAACAGGCTCTCCACTACGAGTAGGCCTTTCTCTACTCATAAATCTCGGTAAGCTGCTGTTCTTTCTTTCCCTTTCACCCAATTCATATACAGTTAGAGGGTGCAAAAGATGATACTAACGAGCTTAAAATGAACCGAGATCAAAGTCTCACCTCCGTAGAAGAGCCACTGTCCGTCGCTCCACTCTCCGAGCTCTGACTAGATGAACTCTCTCTCTCTTCTCTCTCTCTGTCCCTAGAAATGCAAGAGGAACGATTAGACTTGATTCACTGACTGAATTGACAACTCGAAATGGGCGTGGCTTTGAAGCAAGACACAACTGTACCGGATGGGAAGAACTAGGCAGAATAGTTGGAAAGGGGATCCAAAGAAGTAATTGGGGAGGAGAAAGAATGGAGGTGGAGAGAGTTTACTCAAATATAAGGAAAAATGGTTTCGTCCAGAGGACGATAAGAGACTGGAATGAGCTGGAAGAAGAATGAAGAACTGCAAAGAAATTATTAGAATTCAAGAAAATGATCCAATAGAATAATAATATCTTGCCACCGTGCATCTAGCACATCTGCAAGAATGTTTACAAATACAAATTGATTTCACCAGTAGGCCATTTGGATCATATCATTTGAAGTCATTTCAGGATACCCCAATTGGACATTTGAATTTGACTACAGTTCTTCTAACAGCCCTGTTGATTGGACGGTATGATTTGTGACGTCAAGGAGGCGGAGACTGCAAGTCGTCAATTGGTACCGTATCGATTATTAAGTATGACGCATGTATGGGCAAAAAAAGAAAAGAAAAATGGAGAAGCTATTTCACTGAGTGGGTGGATGCACGGTGCTTATACAAATTGAAAAAAGTATCTTCATCATTTTCTTCATTTTTTCATTGTCACAAAATCGAAACTGGAAACCCTGTTTAGGCAGATAATATATTGTCTACCATTCCTAAAGCACTGTGCGCTGTCATTCTTTGATCGTGAATATAATGGTATGCAGGCCTAGGTAGTGACGGGTACATTTCCAGAATCTATAATCAAGAAAATATTCCAGGGAATTTTCAGGGAATATTTGAAGGGATCAGAAGCAAAGTGGATCAACCAATTTTTTTCTCAAAATGATCTATTTGAAGCACTTCATTTGTATTGTGTTATTTTTGTGTTATTCTTCATTTTTTATTTTTTATTTTTTATTTTTACACTAGTTTTGGAGATTTAAACATGTGGACCAAGCTTTCTGGCCCCCATTATATTTTGGAGCAAAACGGACCAACCCACATTGGAAGTGTTTTGTTTTGACTTTTGGGTTGGTCCACTTTGCTTCTGATCCCTTGATTTGTTCAATGTAGTCTAATTGAAAAAAGGAAAACACTGACAAAAATGAATAGGCCTAGGCCTTCCAAACTACAAACATTTATTCATTTTTTTTATAGCCTTATATTGACCAAGATATTTTAGGGTAGACAATAAACTTTTGAATAATTATTCATCATTGTTATCGTCCACTTCCAAGCTATGACAAAATATTTGACTTATTTCTACCCACGATTGCTTGGATTTTTGCCCTCGCTGTAAAATAACCTCAAAAACACCCCAAAGATTTTTTTAATCTCGAGATTATAGCTAGGCCTGTTGTTCCACAGCCTTGCAACTTGCAAATATTGTTTGGTGGCTAGTTCCAGAGCAGCTGTCAACCCAATAACCTCAGTTATCAGGGCTGGCAACTTATCAGATTGAAAACAAAAAATCTCTATAGGCCTATATTTGGGAATTTATTTGAACACGGGTAATATTCCTTTGCGCCCATCACTAGGCCTAGGTATTCTATTGTATACCGTATTGTCCCGGATGTAAGCCGACCCCCCAAACTTTTAGATCAGTAATTGAAAAAAGAGTTTCTCTCCTTTTACACGTAAATCATCGGTCTTCCTGGGTAGAATTTAGTTAATTTCGTGTTGCGCGCAAGAGAAAGCTATGCCACCGGCCGAAACGACTTGCGAGAAACCGGTGAGGGGCCTCAAGTGATAAGTCATACGGCCCGTTTGTATTGGCACTCTGCAGTCTCGAGCCAGACGAACGAGTATTTTTCACGGTAAACAGTCTCGTGCTCGTCAAGGTCAGACCTAACCACCAAGTTTAACCACCACGCTAACAGCTCAACGTGCTTATTTTTATTATTACACGTAAAATGAAAATGATGGAAATTGAGAAAATGATGCTTCTTCATGATGAAACATTCATTAAACGTGTTTTTAGTGGAATATCTCGCAGTTTCTGAACGATTCCGTTGTTGTGAGTGTGCGGATGTAGTACCCCCAATTAAAGTCAGTCAAAAACGTATTTTTAACCGATTATAGGCCGAGATTCGCATACAAGCCGAGAAAAACTCTCAGCTTATATTTGGGACAATACGTTACTTCATAGTTAGATGAGCGTAGCGAAGTCTCCATCCCACTCTTATAGGGCTTTGTCTATGTTTTTTTGTTTTTTTTTGTGGGCACTGCACAGGTCGCAGGGTTTGACTGATCAACATGAAACTTTCTTTGTACGGGCCAACTTTTACAACTTAGAACTGTATAGTTTTTGAAATGAATCGGTCGATAAAATTTTGAGAAATATCAAGTCAAAGTTTTTAAAAACCCCATAAGATTAGGCTGGGTGAGAAAATTTGAAAAAAATGAAATTTTCTCCGAGTGTTTAAACATAAATGATACACATAACCACCATTTTGTAAGCAATTCGAACCAGCCGTTTCGAAGAAAAAAATTCAAATAACTGTTTTTATACTTCAAATATATGGAAATGAGAAAAGATTCACTGCTTCCTAGATTCGATATTTGCCCAAGCATTAAATATCCTTCGAATTCGTCAAGGTGTGTAGAATACCAGAGAAGATGAAGTAGCAATTCGTGATCAAAAGCTAACCAGGTGGCAGCACTGTCGAAGTGGGCGATTGGCCGTCGGGAGGCAGTTAGGCCAAGATGTCGTGTTGTTGTATGCTTACACACATTATATTTGTAATTAATATTGTGATTTTGATAATTAATAATTTTAGTAATTTCAATTTTGTATTTTATATTGTAATTACGCATTAATTAATTTGTATATAATTTGAAAGTATCTGCCTCCGCCCAGTTCACTAAAACATCCCCAGATGTCAGCCACTTTGCTTTTAATCGCAAATTAAATGAGGGACAATGTGTGTAGAATACCAGAGTCGATAAAGTAGCAAATGTAGGACTGTTATTATACCTTATCCAGATATCTCGCTCATCTTACAACGCATATTTCGCGTTCGCGTAGTTTACAGTACATACATTCTGCACATTAAAATCAGCTCTACGTACATTTCCATCAAGTTGAGCTGACAACGGCTGGGTATTTGACTTGATTGCAATTTTTACTCTACTAAATTTACATTTAATTATTTGTAGGGGTGGGCACTGAATCGATTTAATCGATTACGCAAAATATTTGATTAATCGATATTGCTATCGAATAATCAATATCTCCGATCTGTACCGTATTTTGAAAATGCCGCTTTTCACGCGCGCGCAGGTTAGTAGGCCTGCTGGTTAACGAGGTATTGATACTGGCCTAAATAACGGAAGTTTGAGGCCATCACAAAAGCGATTCAAGTAGTTGCTAAAGATAGCGTCTACATCTAGGAGTGGGAAGAAAACGCTGTTTACGCCTCCGAATTTGAGAAGTGATGTGTGGTTGAATTTTGAGTTTTGTGCTAAGAATCAAGATTCAACTTCACCTCAAATCTTGACTGAAGATTTTGTGTACTGCCACCACTATGAACGAGAGATAACATACTGTTCTAATACATCTAACCTCAAACAACATATTACGCGATGCATAACGAGAACTTTCAACAACCAATGAGAAGAAAGAATTCGAATTTAAAATCGTGAAATAAGCGGCAAACTACAGATATACGAAAAACTAACTTTTTCGAAACTTGATGGTTTTAATCGATTATTTAATCGATTTGACCATATAAAAAAAATCGATAATCGATTTCGATTTTTTAATCGATGCCCATCCCTAATTATTTGCATTGTGTACGATATATTGTCTTCCTTGAAACAGTTATACTCACACGTCATAGTACTCCAGCGACAGGTGAAAACTATCATCGGGCGAGTAAATAACCCGATCTGCTCCGACCCCGCGCTCTTCAGGGCTCGCCAACCGAGCTGGAACAAATAAACGCTGCGTCAGAAAAAAGACACAAACACAGTTTGGAAGAATCGAAACACTTGACAATTCGATTACTTGTCGTGCTTGAACGTCAACGTCTGCATGACAAGTAGTCCAACATTTCAACACGATGTAGTGATACCAACCTATTTCACCATAATATAAAGTAGGTGACCCAATTCCCGTAACGATAACATGGAAGGCATTTGTGGTTTCTTGCGGTCAGTTCAGAGCCAAAGGTCCCGATTGCCTGTCACGATTTAGTGAATTCCCTCGTGAACTATATGTAGATAAGAGTGGCTAAGGTACCGGTGGCATTGTTGAACTAACAAAATCTATAATTTTGGTAAAAAAAAAACAAATGCAACTGCTAACCTAATACAGTGAAACCTCTATGCATCGTTTTTCAAGGGACCAAGAAAATCCATCCATGCAGAAAGATGATCGATCCAGGAAAATTTAACACCAATTAAATGGGAGTTGGGTGAGAAAAAATGAATGATACAAGCAGGAAAACGATGGATCCAGGAACAATGCATAGAGGTTTCACTGTAATTCTATTGAGCCGTATGTAGCATTGTCGAGTATTGTTGTTTTATATAGTTCGATATAAAAACGATAGTTGCACTACAGGCAATCGGGACCCTGGACTTGGGAACTGACCCCGGAAATATTTCACTCTCAAGACTCGAGTTGGGTCACCTTCTTCATATTATGATGAAATAATTGGTATCACTGCATCGTAACTTCAGGGCCTGCCCGGTGATTTTGGCCTCTGCCTTCGCTGACTGCGGACAGCTGTCGAGTTGTCCCCGGGGAGAGTTGTGCACAGAGTTCTTCACAAAGAATTCAAGAAGAAAAAGATCCAGATTGGAGATCTTTTCTCCCCAATATGAATGTTTGAATTTTCAACTATCCCTAAAAATTAGAGATGGGTTGATGACCGGCACAGGTAGCTGAGTGGTTAGCTCACTTGCTTCGTGTGATCCGGGAGGTGAAGGGACATATCGGACCCGGTTCGATCCCCGCCACCGTCCATCTTTACACGGTTTTTTCGTGGTTTCCCTCTGTAGTCTAGGCTAATGCCGGGATGGTTTCCACATTATAGGCCACGACCGCTTCCTTCCCACTATCCTTCCCACTACCCATAAAAACCTTCATCTCACCATCCAATCATCTCATTAACCATTCATCCGACGTCAATAGATCTTGGTAATCATTACAGTCCGTCGTTAAAACCCAATATAAAAAAAAAAAAAGATGGGTTGATACCGATTCCGATTCTACCGATTCCTACGATTATTGAGGAATCGTAACAATCGCAATTCTTCTAATTTTTGCTCACTTTCAACGATTCCGATCAATTCGAAAAACGCGCCAAGCTGAATGAAATGTTTGAAAATTTAAACCAATCAGTGCAGCTGTTCAAGCTAGGAGACTTCTTATTGGCTCTGGGACATGAACCAATAAGAATGATGCTACTGTCAGCCATAGATGCTAACAAACAACATGGCTGTCACTCAATCTTTGTGGCTGCATCTTTAGGTTAATACTTAGGCCTAATATTAACTCGTTTTGTGAGTTTTTTTTCTATCTGTTGACTTGATATAAGTTATGGCATCCACAATAAAGAAAAAGAGAAGTGAAGTATGGGATTTGGAAAATCACAATCGGTCAAGAATTGGAATCGTTCTTAAAAATTCAAGAATCGGAATCGGAAAAATCTGGAATCGGCTCATCTCTACTAAAAATATTATCTTTGTTATTTTTTTAATCAATATTTTTCATTAATAGGCCTTTATTACACTCGAGACTTGATGAAAATGACCGACCCAACTTCTATTGCAATACTTACGTGTAGGCCCACTACTGTTGTAATACTTTTGTGCTGTACTGTGGCAAGTTATGTTTTCGTCAAGTTTTCGGTGACAGTTATGGTGATCAACGGTGGTGAATTTGATAAGTTTAAAATAACAAAGGCTCAACAATTGACGACTAGTGATTGACCAGCCCATAAACGTCATAAAAGAAAACATCCAATCAAATGGGCTTAGTTATGGTATGTGGGAAATTTCACATTTACCTATCAGAGTATCTCTAAATTCCCACATGAAGTATAGATCAAGGTGGCGATTAGCCACGCCTATTACTAGTGGTCAATTAGTAACTAGAGTATTTTTAGAAATAATGAATGATTCGGTGTCCAATATAATTTGTCAACTAGGCCTAGAATGAATCCAATATTATGTCACTTTGATAATACTGGGATTAATACATAACCTCAATTTTTAGAGAAGTCATTTTCTCTTTTCTTCATCTAAAAAGTTTGGGGTGACCTAATATTTAGCACAATTTGTAGTACCTCTAATGGCAAAACCAACAGTCAAGTTTATGTTTGGTGCATTACATTTACATTAGGGCTTCATTACACTTACATTTCTGCGGATGTTTGAGGTAGAATTCCCTTCGTCTCCTCATCTCTGACCGGAAAAGACCAGGAACCAGTTTGTACACAATGTCTTGTAACGTCTTGTCTGGCCTGGCAAGGTAGAGAAATAATTGTTTAGAATCAAAATATATATAAACTAGGGATGACATCGATTCTCAAAATCGGGAATCGATTCTCTATGCTCCAGAATCGATTAAAAATCGATTTTGAAAAAAAAAAATTGAAAAAAAATTTGAAAAAAAAATTGAAAAAAAAAATTTGAAAAAAAAGTTTATTCTCAAAAAAGTAGTGAAATTTGAAACTTTTTTTTCAACCTTCCCAAGGCGTTCACGTGAAAAATAGGTACTAGAGACTTCTTTGAACTGTACTGTACCATTTGGGTATTTCCATCAACGTTCGGTTGTCAGACGTAACCGAAGGGATAGCTTTTGTCCAGATAGTAATATCTCAACAATACAGAATAATATAGACAACGAAATAAGCACTTACTACGACGTAAAGAAGTACAGCACTGAACCGGAGAAAAAAAAAAACATTTTTTTTTTGAAAAATCGATTTTTTGATTTGAGAATTGTTTTACATCAGAATCGATTCTTAATCGATTCTCGATTAATCGATGTTATCCCTAATATAAACGATCTATAGGCCTACTGCCAGGAAGATCAATACGCTTACAATTTACAACTTTTACCAGCAACAGTTTCACAAGTTCCCTTTTAGCAGGTGTGATGCAAGCAAACAATTGAGGTTATACAAACATTGGAGGAAATGAATGATTCATGATTATTGTTTGCTTAACAATCCCACCAACAGCTGGTTATACGGGGGTACGAATGAGCAGATGATAACGACACTATGATGTGATGATGAGTGAAAGAACGTTCACAAAAACCCATGCCTTATGCGGGGGACTCGAACCCAAGCCCAACGGTGACTTCAGTTTCTAAAGCAGTGCCTCAGCTGACCGCACTACCAAAGATGGCATGAATGATTCATCTTTCATTACTTTCGTATTTACGCTCGAGTGGTCTCATTGTGATTTTGAATTTTATATGGCATATTTATTCTATCTGGAGCCTCGGCTGCTGAAATATTCACGAGCCGCGCCAGCTCTCACGTTTACGAGTCACTTTTATACGGATCGAGTTCAAAGATTTCCATTTGCACGGCTCACAATTTCCAGGCTATCGATCAGGTAGAAGTTTGATTTGAAAAACTGGCATAGACTATTGGGATAATTTTCGTTTCGCAGAGCTCTATGTTTTCAACCAATTTTATTACGGTTACGTAAAAGGTCAAACTCGGAGCAGACAGCCTATACTTCAGCATAAGTCTACATATCTGATATGTTCCGATCATTCACGTATAATTCAAGATTTATTCATGAGTGATTAGAATGAACTATTATAAAAGATACCAAGGTTACACTTCGTAAGTAGAATATAACAAATCACTCAATGTTTTTCTTTTTTCTTTTTACTTCAACTACCTTATTACTTTCAAGGTTTGAGAAATACGTCCGAATTTGAATTGTTCTTAGGGCCGGTATTATCAACGTGGGAGTAGCTCCAACTGGCAGATAAAAGTTGTTATCACCATGGTTACCTGGGATATTTGTTTTCACCAACTGTCAGATAACTGCTGACTGGACTTGGTAATATCAGGCCTTATAATTCACTATTGTAACCCACAGTTGAGACTTTTTTGAAGGGCTTTGTGGATGTTTTTTTTTGTTGTAATTGTGTTTTTCTTTCCGTATCAGTGTATGTGACCAATAAAAGAAAAAAACAAAATGTACAACAGCCTGAAAAGGCTGGTCACATGCAGGTCTACCATATGAAGAAAACCATACCATTGTGCTTAGGCCCGGTATTACCACGGCCAGTTAGTATTTATCTGACAGTTGGTGAAAACAAATAGCATAGGTAACCATGGTGATAACAAGTTTGAACTGTCAGATAAAGGCTAACTAGACTTGGTAATACCGGGCCTTAGACCCAGTATTACCACGGCCACTTGGTATTTATCTGAGAGTTGGTGGAAACAAATAGCATAGGTAACCATGGTGATAACAAGTTTGAACTGTCAGATAAAGGCTAACTAGACTTGGTAATACCGGGCCTTAGACCCAGTATTACCACGGCCAGTTGGTATTTATCTGACAGTTGGTGAAAACAAATAGCATAGGTAACCATGGTGATAACAAGTTTGAACTGTCAGATAAAGGCTAACTAGACTTGGTAATACCGGGCCTTAGACCCAGTATTACCACGGCCAGTTAGTATTTATCTGAGAGTTGGTGAAAACAAATACCACAGGTAACCATGGTGATAACAAGTTTGAACTGTCAGATAAAGGCTAACTGGCCGTGGTAATACCGGGCCTTAGACCCAGTATTACCACGGCCAGTTGGTATTTATCTGACAGTTGGTGAAAACAAATAGCATAGGTAACCATGGTGATAACAAGTTTGAACTGTCAGATAAAGGCTAACTGAACTTGGTAATACCGGGCCTTAGACCCAGTATTACCACGGCCAGTTAGTATTTATCTGAGAGTTGGTAAAAACAAATACCACAGGTAACCATGGTGATAACAAGTTTGAACTGTCAGATAAAGGCTAACTAGACTTGGTAATACCGGGCCTTAGACCCAGTATTACCACGGCCAGTTAGTATTTATCTGAGAGTTGGTAAAAACAAATACCACAGGTAACCATGGTGATAACAAGTTTGAACTGTCAGATCAAGGCCAACTGGCCGTGGTAATACTGGGCCTTAGTATACAAATTAAAAACTCAATACTATCTGGGGCAACTGGATACGATGTCTCGAGTTTTTTTCGCAGCATAAGTGCACTCTGATGAGTCTAAACTCTAAATGCCCATTATTTTCAGGTTTTATAAAAAAGATCAGAGCTGTTTTGACCTGTATACAGAGGTACCGGTACATATGAACATGGTAACACCCAAAATTACTAAAAACTTAATATTTTTGGTAATCTACGCCTTACAAAACGTAAACGGAATCTTTACATAACACACCTAAAGCCCGTATTACACGGGGAATGGTTGCAATTGAATGCAATCATTCGGTTCCTCAAGGTCACTCCAAACAGCCGAATGACCTATTACACACAACCAAATGGCCGGGCTGGTTGAATGGTTCACAGCCTCCTTGAGGCACCGCCTGCTCGTCACGATTTAGAAAAAGTTAAGAATTGTTCGAATTGTTTGAACAAAATTGTCCAGAATTGATCTTTATATTCTATTATCATGATATAATTTCGATCACAAACTGCAAAATAAAAGGAATTTTCAACTTCAAACGTCACTGATGACAATATTGACTGTTGATGTAATTTGACAAACGTCAATGTTTTGACATTGAGATCAGCTGTTTGCTATTTGGTTTCCTATTGGATGAATCCGATCATGTGGGCTCCATTCAGTGAATGCAACCCGAGAATATACAACTATTTCCAATTGCGTCAATTGAACTCGATTCAAACAGCCGAAAGGAGGTGAGTTATCTGCGCTTGCGCGCATCAATTGCAACCAACCCATTCGGGCTATTCATTCCCCGTGTAATATGGCCTAAACAGCTACTGTAGGCTATAAGCTGTGGCTAAGTAAGATGTATCTATTAGGGCTGTGTGAGCAGAGCCTTTAGAGTTTGAGCGAGATTGACTTTTTTCGATTGATTTTACTTTGAGCGAGTTCAAGAACCATTTTGGTTCGAGCGAGTTCGAGTACAAATTTTAGTTTGAGCGAGCTCGAGCATAATCTTAGTTCGAGCAAGCGAGCTCAAACCCTCTTTAATCCGAAATGGAAGAGACCCGCTAAGAGTGAAATCTTTCGATTTACAAAAGTTCAAATTAAAGGGGGGTCTCAGGTGAAATTTTCATTTTTTCAAGCATTTTTTTTTTTTTTTAAATAATTATTCGTTGGGATGTTTATTTGAGTCGTATGTTTCAAAATATTGAAAAATATCAATACGTAATACCTGAAATAAATTATTGGATGAGCAAAGCGAAGACTCAATTTCGCCATACCCGAAAAAAAAGTGCCTGTTTTTTTTTTTGTTCGCGCTCTACAGGTCAGACGAAAATTCAAAATCAGTTGAAACTTGGCACACACAAGTATCCTTATCTAATTCGATACTGTATAGTTTTGAGGCGCGATCGGTTGAATCACTTCTGAGAAAACTCATTCCAAAGTTTTCAAAAATCCCATAAGAATAACCCAGAGGAAACAATTCGTGAAAAATATTTCATCCGAGAGGATTCAAATTCTCAGGGAATTTTGATCTGATAATGATACACATTATTCCGAACTTTCACTTAAATCAGATCAGCCGTTCCGATGTAAAAAAATATATAATGTAATTTGTGTTAATTATTCAAAGCTATTAAGATACCTATTAAATCAAAGCAACAAGTGTCACCACTTGATTGTAAACGATTAAAACAAAGCCTTCTTTATTATCATATAAATTAATAATGGAAAATAAGATGGCAGTGATGTAATGGTTTGGATCTCAAGGTATATATATATATAATAACCAATCCAAAGATAAGTTGATATGTTCCAGCTCATCCATCAACGCGGAAACACATAACGCGTTCGCCTAGTTAAATTAAATGAATGTGGCAATTTACATTGTCAATCTTGATAGGGCATTTACTGCAATACATTTTTTCTCACAAAATAAGAATTTGTTTTTTGTGCCACATCTATAAAAGTTGTTCAATTGTCTAGATTTTTTTGTGAGTGTTCATCATCAGTTTATCCAGGATTGGACGTATTGCTTATCTGATATCTCATCTAACAATGGAGATAACAAAAATTACTGTTTACATTTTATATAAAATTCAATTTAAAAAAAAAAAAACATTGTAAATGAAATCATATTTTGAAATACGGCCTATAACAGGAATACCAAAAAACAATATGACCAACCCTTGAACAATACTTCAGCAACATCTTCGTGAAAAAATTGAACTAAACAAAATTATTGTTTGAGAAAATCGAAAAATAAATTTCTCTGTTGAAAATTTCGTAAAAACCAAATGATCATGTCCATTGGTTTTTTCATTATTTAATTTTCGTTTTGGCGGTTTTAGCATAATAGTTGTCTACGTGCAAAATTTGAAGTGAATACAATCAATATTAAAAAAGATAGTCACAAAAATCATCACTTCCTGGTTAGAAGTACGGCAATTTCGTATAGCGCACGAGAGAAACTGAGCGAAACTACTTGATGAGTTCGCTACTGATGAGCTACTTGATCGGCTAGCTTCACAGATAGAAACCGTTGAGATCGTTATATTCGCTAGTTACGACCGGTTCCGACGACGCGCAAACTTTTTGCTATTGGCGCTCGGCCGTCCCGAGTCGTTTGACAATTCGGCGTGATGACGTTACGATCTGTCCTTGACAGAGTGTGGGTGTTCTGGAGAGGGGGAGGAACTAAGGAAGAGAGAGAGAGAGATGCATTTGCGTATCTGGTGGTTACCACGACTCAGCTGAATTCACTCACAGTCACACGGAGTTAGTCCAGTGACAGTATGAGACGACGATATGCGTTGTAGTCATTCAGCAAGTTCATATTCAAAATCAACTTGGGAGAAATGAAGAAACAAATCTTTTTCACAAGTTTCAGACACTGTAGGCCTCTTATCACATACCAATCTGTTCAATGATAAAAAGATGACAAGTTTATCACTTCCACTTTTGCTCGAAATAGTTTCAAGACACGAAAGTATTTCGAGACTCGAAATTTCGATCTGGGAAAAAATCTCGGTAAACTTGTGTTACTCGGTACCATTCCTAATTTTGTAAAAATTTTCCTGAAGATTGTGTTTTTGAATAAATAAACATCAAACTTTGTCAAAAACCACACCTGGCAACACAAATTACCGCCAAAACATTAAAAACCGAGTATATAAGCTCCGTTCCGCCTGCCGGCGGTATACGCGGGGTAAGTACACCAACCTGACCTAAACCACTTGATACGTCATCCCAGCTGTGACAGCATAGCAAAAAACATGGCGGAGTATACGTGATATCAGAAAATCGCCACATTAAACTAAGTCGCAAACACACCATAACAATTATAAACTTAAGGTTACTCCAAAACACACTTCAAACCTAAAACTGCAAGAAAACACCAACATTACCCACAAATCATAGAATCTGAATTTGGTACCGAGTAACACAAAATTACCAAAATCTTTTCCAGACTCGCACCGACCTAGTATGTATATGGGCCTCTGCCTGCCACAAACTACTTGACTGAACAAGTAATTAATAGGGCAGCAAAGCAGGCTGTGGCGCGGAAGGATAGGGTTCTAATGTAGGTTCATTCTTATGGGTAATAGCACGCACATGATT
Source organism: Brachyptera risi (assembly GCA_964007535.1). NCBI lineage: Eukaryota > Metazoa > Arthropoda > Insecta > Plecoptera > Taeniopterygidae > Brachyptera > Brachyptera risi. Next base: position 85,178,819 of record OZ023326.1, read on the forward strand.
TTAAAACTGTCATAACTTCTAAACTACTAACACTACGGCTAAACCAGTTAGCCTACAATGTTAAGTATTAAACTGTTATCTTTACGATGAGACACATACATTGTATCAAACGCCCGGTCAATTTAAACAATTAGATGATAAAAGACATGCTTTAATTGCAACGTCGAAAACTAACGATAGCCATGCGAGTAAGAGTGCACCCGCATGACGGTCAAAGCCTAATGTTGCAACATCTGTTTTGCGATGATGCCAAGCGATACCTAGCAAGCAGCTAGCAAGTTTCTTGAGAACACGGCCACTGTGAGAATTCCGATGCAACTATCTCTCTCTTTCATTCGCTTGGCGACATCGCAATTACAGCATGTTTTTTATCATCCAATTGTTTAAATTAACTGGGCGTTTGATACAATGTATGTGTCTCATCGTAAAGATAACAGTTTACTGAACATTGTAGGCTAACTGGTTTAGCCGTAGTGTTAGTAGTTTAGAAGTTATGACAGTTTTGAAATCATATGCGTGCTATTACCCATAAGAATGAACCTACATTAGAACCCTATCCTTCCGCGCCACAGCCTGCTTTGCTGCCCTATTTGCCTTGATGATTCAGATACGTCTATTGTGCAGCTATGTCGGGAATCTAAATTAGATAAAATCCTGACAATCGACTGATGAAGGGAACACTTACTTGATACTAAGCAACGGATTAGTCTTGTGGATCTGAACCTCACATATTGGACAGAAGATGTGGTTGTTGCTCAGATAATTGAGCAAGCAACTTCGGCAAACTGCAACACAAACCAAAAAGATTAGCTTACCAGTACCCAATTCATAACTGAAAGGTTGAACATTGAACCAGAATATCTGCATATGTAGGCTCCTTTATTCTATTTTCATGTAGTAAGAACGTATACAGCTTGGGCTAGGCCCACATTTGAAAGCACAAATCTAATGATTTGATTTCATTTAATTTTTAATTTTTCATTTTTTATTCATTTTATTTTATTGAATCCAAAGATTTGTACATTGCACAAATATAGGAAGTATAAAAACTAACAACTAGATATAAAAATGAGTAGATAGAAGAATAGATTAAAAAAGACAGAATGATATATACATAATTAATAGTACAATGATGGTCTAATGAGATTTTGAGGTTAGGAATTCGTTGAGGTCATAGAAGGGGTTCTGGAGTAGGAAATATTTAAGTTTGTATTTGAAAGATATGAGTTTGGTGAGGCTAGTTATATGGGCAGGTAGTTATTGTAAATGGTTGTGCAAAGATGGAGAGGGCTGTGTCTGAAAAAAGCGTGGGAGTGTGTTAGAGAACGGATAGAGTTACTGTGACTGGTAGGGTAGACTTTATGGATAGAAGCATTTTTGGGAAAGAGGCTGGAATTGGAGTGAACATAAGAACTGGCAATTAAGAAATCATGCAACCAAGTGGTTTGACCTACCGGTATTTACTCTACATGTTCACATGTACTTAGGGCTGGTATTATAAAGCTAACCTACCACTTAAGCTATTTGACCAAATAAGGATTTATTAGGTGGTCTCAGCACCGAATAGCTATTTGGCCAGTTTATGTGTACGTATAGTCTAACCTGGTGCTCATAATACTGCCAATAAGCTATTCAGACCTCGTTATGTGGCCAAATAGCGCTATTTGGACGCATAACTATTCTTTATAATACCGGCCCTTAGTCAGTTCTAGGCCTACTCACATGAATGAAGGCACTCGACAATGGTTGTGGCGTCTATAAGATATCCGAGACACAAGACACATTTCACATGTGGCCCGATCTCGTTCAGCTTCAAGCGATGCGTTGATCGCTGCATCTACAAAATCAACCAAAACATTGGGTTCGGTGAATTTCACACTACAGTACCAGTACGATCTTATTTACCGGTACACAAGTTGCAATAATTGTTCATGGTATGGTTACCATACCATTGGCATACGCACGGTACCCTATGTTATGGATAGCTGAGAAATCGTCTAGGTGAATCGATTCAGCATGGAACGGTTTGAGCTTGTGATAAATACATGTCGATTTGAAGAAAAACGATAGAAAAAAGTTCAAAAAGCAATTGGGTATTGTCAAATCGCATGTGAAATATATGAACACACGCGAATGTGAAATATATGAAGACTAAAAATGCTTGCAGGGGCAAGCCTGCAATTTTAGGCTAATAACAAGGTGATGTAAATAAACAAATGAGGCCTATGGTAAACATTTCCTGAATCCTAACTGTATCATCAAAATTATTCAGGCAATACACGCCTAATGCCAAAAAGCCGTTTCCAAACTATTTGAATCTGTGATTGGCCTACATAAGCATACATAGTTAACATGAGGTCTGTTTGTTTGTGTTGCACCAACCTGCACTAAAGTGTTGCTGGTGCAGGAAGGAAATGCGTCATATTACGGATTTGGTGCAGGAAATGATCCCTAAATGTTGAGGTGCAAACAAACACGATAGTACTAATTTCAACGGTTCCTGGGCGCGAATTTTGAAAATGGGAAAAGTAATTTGGGTAAAATCACGGAGACGTAATTTGAATGTCAACTTGCTTGAAAATAATTACAACCCTTATTCAAATATATAATTTTTCACTCTCAACGACACAAATTTAAGCGCCAACAACTTGTAAGCCAACATGGTATCCGCCTACAATTTGATTTTAGCGCCTGCCATCTTGAACTGAACCATTATGACTGAACTAAACACACCAGCTTCGTAGCTGGTGTAGAACTACTTAAACTAGTGCAAGTGAACTGGGACAAACAAACACGATAGTGTAGCTTTGGTGCAGCACCATGGTTACAAACAAGAAAGTGCAAGAGCTGAAGAACCAACTGGTGCAGGTAGTTCAGGACAAACAAACAGATCTATGAATAGGTCCTAGATCATATTTATATTTTGAATCAGATTCTAGACCTATAGATGATGCAAATTTGGACTCGTCACTTGTAATAAGATATAATAATAATAATTTAGTAGAGCCTATCTAGGCTATAAATGATAATAATGAGAGTAGTCTTCAAGGCAAAGCTGACCCTGACCAAAAGTTCGTAGCTATAGTTTTTAATGTCGTTGCAGTCGCAATCAAAATAATTGTGTCTAGGCCTATAGGATATCCTTGGATCTACGACAGTTCTTCTGTAACCACTTTGTAGGTTTATATAATGTGTCCCGTCTAGGCTGCACCCACAACAACTCTGTTCATTAATTGACATCCTCGCACGAGATTTGCAATGTTCCATAAGAAGTAATGAATCACCAACTTTGGTCCATAAATGCTTTTACGTTTCAAAACATCCTTGCAGAATTCGAAAAAAATGTCACGAGTAGGCTTAGATCTATAACGCTAAATTAGCAATCGAACAGAACATCTTTACGAATAGGGCCTAGGCCTAAACAGAGCCACCTCTCAACTAGGCCTAGGCGATGTAGGCCTAGAGGTCTATTTTGTAGTTTGGCCACAACTTGACTATACATTTGAAACCAGAATGTATCTTCGATTATTATTCAAGGTATCTACAGAGCGTTGCAAGTATGTTTATGTTTGCCTATACAGTGAAAGAAACCTAATGATATGAATATGGGACACTTCTAGGGTTCTAGGTTGGTTAGCCTACTTTGACATAGATTATGGCCTAGGCCTACCCTTGGCTTTCAATACCGTGTTTTATTACGAAAAAACTTATACTAGGCCTGGACATCTCCCTCAATCTAGTCGTAGGTTAGTAGGCCTACTTGTGCCTATGTACATATCACCATAGGACATTTATGTAGAGCCTACTCGGTGGAATCATCACCGAGTAAATAAATATCCAAGATCCAAAGTATCATCACCATTGGGGCGAATTCCAATTTGGAGGGAAATTTGGGCTTGTAACAAGAGAGTATACTGCACGGAAAGCATCAGGTAATATTTTAATGAAGGATAGTTCATAATTCCGGTGATATTACAAGTTACACTCCGATTAACTTACCTTTTGATTAAAATAAAGAAATGTTACATAAAAAATGTCTGTTCGACAGCATCAAACAACATAGCGAAAGCAACTAGAACCACTAGAACTAGGCCTATTTTCACGGTCACATCTATACAAACGCTGCTTGTTCAGAACTCAGCTAGCGGAAAAAATTGTTACATACAGCCAGGATAAAAATCAAAAATCCGAACTCGTATGGGGCGCTATATTTAAACTTCATGTATATTCTAAAATATCCCATATCGGTTTATATACAATAGAATCCATGTTTAATGCAAACAAAAATCTTACCAACTGGTATTGTGAAAATGATCAATTTACAATTTATACCGTTTTTTTAAAGATATCATATAAAACTACAACCTGTAGCTTCCTTTTTCTATACCGGTACACTATTGAAATTCTTCCATCCCCCAGAATCACTAATCATATGTTTAAATAGGCAAATATTTCAATATATTACCTAATAATCATCATTAATTATTATTAGAATTGGAAACACTTCCAGGCCTGCCTGGCGATTGTAGGTCTCTTCCTTTGGTGACTGTAGATAACAAGAGTTATCTCACAAAATTGGAGAACCCTGAGAAGTTGTCCATCGAGTCTTGACTATGGAGTAACTGTTGTCCCTGGCAAAATGTCTGTCCTCGATCCTTTTCTACATCGTTCATACTGGCTGATGGTTTTTCTTGGCAATTCCCTCAGTTCGTCAAGTGCATCAAGTGATTATTGGAATGGAAACTTCACAAATTTAAACAGTCACTACCAAATAATGAAGAAAGAAAGAAAATGAATGAATTGTATGTAATAGCCTAATGGGCCAAGTATACACATACCCTAATAAACATTGAAAGTAGAAATATGCCTGAATAAAAAGAAATGGAAATGAAAAGTACAAATATTATAATAAATACAAGAAATAATGATTTGAAAATGGTCAAGGAAGAAGATCAAGATGATAAGACGATTGGAGATTTTTTTCCTTCCCAATGCAAATGTTTGAATACGGTAGTTCACTATAACGCTGAAATTGTTACCTCAAGATTTATCATTTGTTGAATTAGTAATATTATTTATTCTTATTATTTATGGTAGAAAGATTGCCATTGTGGTGCCCTGCCCAAACAATTCTATCTTTCATCTTAGCCAATAATTAGGGAACAAAGATTTTGTATCAACTTGCAATGTTGATAAAAAAAATTATACTACCGGTATTACACAACATAATATAAATTATTAAGAAGAATGTAAGTAAGCTCTACGACCAATACTGACTCTTTCCTCTTCACTTCAACCTGGGAACTTTAATCAACTAACCAGGCACCTATGCGCTATTAATCACACGTTATCGGTAGGCCCAAGCGTTCTAGAGAATTTGAAGAGATTTATAATTAATAGAGATAGGATAGTTATGCAAATTAAAACCTCAAAACATGCAAGAACAAATGGCAAAACATGCAAAAACAAATGCCAAAATATGCAAAACATGCAAAATCCAAAAAAATAAGGTAAACAGTGGATTAGCGGGTAAAAAAACACAAATGTCTATATTTTTATCATTATGTATTCGGTTTTATCAACTACGTCAATACATATGTAACTGTTCACTTAAACCTAGATGCACAATGGCCAACTAAAATCATTTCGATATTCAGCGGCGTTAACCGATGCCGCCAATCTGATAGAATGTTTTTATGCTAGGAAAACGCGGGATGCGCGTTGTGAGATGAGCTTAGAAGTACGACAATCTAGAATGAAAAATAACTTGTCAGCTCAATTTACATCTACAAACCTTGATTTACTTCAAACGTTCAAAAACCTCACTTGCAACTTGTTGATATTAATAGTAACCTGCAACCTGTTGCATAAACACTTTTCAAAACCAATTGATCAAAATATTCAATAAAATGTACACGTTTATTGCGTTTTCTTCATTATTTCTCATTCGATTGTTGTAAAAATCTCTGAAAAGGTGTATAATAGTATTTTTCATATTCTGTGAGAATTTGAGAGCCATTGAAAAATTCTTGTTTTTCAAGTATTTTCCCTCCGGGTTATTCTTATGAGGATTTTCCAAACTTTCCGATTATTTTCCGGAAAAACCTTCCGACCGATTCCTCTGAATAACAATCCCAACCTATTCTGGTATGACACCAACGTTCAGAAAAAAAGTTTCAAGTTGATTGATTCATTTCTCTGACCTGTATGCCGCGTACATAATTACAAAAAAAAAAAGAACATAAAAACGAAGCCCATTTTTTTTCAGGGTGTGAAATGGAAAGCTTCGCTACGCTCATCTAATGAGAAGAACGATCTTTCAACATCACATGACGTCACTGGGGCATATTTTAAATTGCAAATTTGAGTGGGGGACAAATCATCTTCTCCAAAATCATATGTGCCTCCCGCCATAATTCTTTATAATACAGCATTTTATAATACTGTAATACCTCCTTACTCTTTCAAGAATCAATGCACAATGAGTGGAGTGACTGAAATGAGCTGATGAGTTCATTGTGAGAAGGGGATGAGGGGGTGGGATAATCCAGAATGCCAGGTAGTAACTAGACCCACATGCAGTCCTGCAGGTAATGAACCTGGTTTTATATTTGGAAAGACCCACCCACTTCCCTTCCACTTAAGACTCAACTTTGCAATAGCAAAATTCCTCTATATAGACAGATTTAAGGAGAAGATAAGATAACATTTCATTCATAGAATGGGTTGAGAGGGTTGGGAACTAGGTATTCCCAGGTAATTACCTATTTACTGGTGTTATACTTGGAAAGTTCCCCCCCCCCCTCTCTCTCTCAAGGGCCATAACAAATAGATTTGATTACAAAAAATGTCATGACATGTCATGAAGAGAAAAAAGTGAAATTGTCCAAATAACTATTTCAATGTTGAAGATTTGAAAAATTCAATAAGTTATCGATTTTTCTCCTGTTGAATTTATACGGGGTACTTTGATATCATTTTTTATACGCATAATTTGAAAAAACAAAGAGAATTTTCAGAAGATTTGGCTAAAAGGCCAAAACATGCAAAAACATGCCAAATAAACCAAAAATTTGCAATTTCCAAGAAAAGTGCCCAAATATGCAAATCATGCGAAATAAAAGTGGTATTTTTAGAGCCAGGGAGTGATGAAATGGATATATCCACGTTTTTGCATGGGATTTAATGCATAAATCAAAACATGCAATTGCATAACTATCCTATCTCTAATAATTAATTATAAATACTAATATTGGTTGTATATAGTATTTCCCACTGTAGTGTACATTATTGTATTAATTAAGCCATTGATTACTAATTCCATTGTATTAACATTTTTGAAGATGCATATAATTACTTATGTGATTGGTGAAGATAGGTCTGGCACTAGAAAAATGCATGCAATAGTCTGTATGAACAATTATTATAGCCTACACGAATATAAAATGAAGTTGATAAAATAAAACTACACAGCAATCAACATTACATTTTTTTGGATGGCAGATTTGGACATGCTTTGCTATGCAATTCATGAAGAAGTTATTGTAAATCCTGCAACCTGATTGGTGAACACCTATAGATACGGTATGACTTTATTTGTCATCGCATGCAAGTGTACAATCAACAGGATAAGGTTTGCTCTTGTAACTGCTCTTCCACCTAACATTGTCCTTAAACTTACATAATAGAAACATGAAATAAAGCAGAATGGAGATAAATTATAATGATCATAAGCCTAAGGATGGACTAAAATATATTCTATACAATAAGAAAGCAATCAAAAATTATAATTATAATTAAATTATATGCTGACTTGAAAAAATATCTAAGAGGAAAATAATATAACATTGAATAACAAAACGTGAAGTTGTAGTGTTAAATATATATATATATATATATATATATATATATATATATATATATATATATATATATATATATATATATATATATAGGGTTTCAACGACGCACTATACTGATGGTTACGATCTATTGGCGTCGGTGTATGATGAATGAGATGATGGGATGAAAGGTTATTTTATTAGGTGTTCTGGATGGTGGGAAGGAGTCGGTCGTGGCCTGTTGTTAAGGAACCATCCCAGTATCAACCTGAACGACAGAGGGAAACCATGAAAAACCCCTGTCAGGATGGTCGACCATGGCGGGAATCGAACCCCGGTCTCCCGAATGACGGTTCAGTGTCTCCACTCGACCACACGTCTCGGTGCTAAAATGGAATAAAAACAACACGCAGCAAGCTAACTTTAGGTAGGTAGCCTACGTTACATTTATGCAAAACTCGGCTGTTTATTACAGTACAGGTGAGAAAATATAATTTCCAGCGATCAAGGTAACGTAAGTGAAACCGTATACTTGAACTACAAATTATATAAGTTTTTTGAAATATGATCATGAATATAATAACACGAATATAACATATAATTTGAATCATAGATGAGTATGAAACCTGAGGTAGGTTAATAACATTATTATTATTACAACTCTTACAGTTGCGCATAAATGCATATGGTGGCAAGTTTGCTATCCTTGGTCACAACTATTTGACTGCCTATACATTTCTGACGGTATTGTTTTACCCTTATTCCAACCACCTCGAATACACTTCCACTAAGCCCATTTCAGTCTCTACCTGTACTTTTTAAAAAAGAAAATTTGCCCACATCTGATCTAGCACCATTTAAAACTACCGCTCTATCATGACTTCACCCACCCCCATAGGGGCTGTCCAAAAATGATATCACACAATTTTAGGGTATATCACCCCCCCCCCCCATTTTGTCTGAGATTGTTACAGACATTACGATGCCGTCCCTTAATGATGTCACAATCCAGTCAATATTCACAGTACCCCTATTAAAATTATTTCTGCAAATTTTGAAAAAATTGGGATATCGGTGATATACGTTATAATCGCATGATTTAGGCCTCCTTGACATTTTCAAAAAATATGACCTCTAAGCCAATTTAAATGTAGAAGCAATAAACCTGACCAAACTAAACTCTCAGAACTCATGGTTCAAGCAGAAAACAAAGAAGTTCAATCACAAATATTAAAACTATTCAGTCACCTGAATTTTGAATTAAAATATAATTTCATTCAAATTATGTGGAGCCAACTGAATTATCTGAATATTAAAAGAAATGGATAATATTTAGTGTGAAAGTGGATGTCACACAGTGCATACCCCCCCTCCCCAAATTGTGGATGTCATGTAAGGACAGTCCCATATCCCGACTCATTCCTTTCAATCAACCTATTCAACTCCCCCCAGCCCCCTTTTCTCTCCATCAACAGTAAAAGTGAAAGGACTAATTTAAATTTTATAGCTTCACTATCTTTGTTTATTGAATGAAAATTCTTATATTATACTCTCATTTTAGTATACCTATTCTTATTGTTCTCTTATGTATTACCACTAATTCTATTATTATATATCTTATTCTCTATCTATTATATTATTATTAAACATGGTTAGTTGGAAGAGCGGCATCCCCACCGAACCTCGCCATTTTCTACTGAATACCAACGTAAACAAATGTATAACTGTGTTGTGTTTTAAAGAAATAAAGACTTATTATTATTATTATTATTATTAAAAGGATAAAAGGTGAAAGGATTTACAAAAACCCATGCCTGATGCAGAACTCAAACCAATACCCAATTTGGCTTCATTTTATGAAGCGGTGCCTAAGCTGAATGAGCCACGTGGGGCAGCATGGTTCAATTTCTTTACCCACAAAAGCATATGAGAAAGGTAAGTTGATGGTTTTAATATTTTTCTTGATAGCAATATAAGAAACTAAAACTAAATACAATGAAAACACATATCTATTTTTAACAAATTTTTATGATAATTTCTCGTAGTACTGCATCACCTAGCATGTCTTACAACTAGTCACTTAAAACAACAACAACAATAATAGAACACTGCACTGTATAATTACAAATGAATACAATACAACTAGTAATAGTTCAGATATTCTAGGCTTACACTACAACATCAGACTTATCAATCTAAAAGATCAAGTTTTAGGATTTATATAAATGAAAATGTTGACAAATATTGGAAAATTAAAAAAGGAGGCTATTCAGTTCAGTAGACTTACTACATTTTGGCCCCTAAACATCAACTGGATACTATCAACGAAGTTTATAACGCTGTGTTTACGTGACTGCAAAATCGCATTCAACGTTAGTTTCATGCGTCATTACCGTTCAATTCAGCAGGTGGCTTATGAATTCCTTCTTACTACGGTATCTAGACACATATTACGGTACATACGGTCTACACCAGTGGTGACCAACCCAAGGCCCGCGGGCGTTATTTCAGTGGCCCGCTGAGGAATTGTATGAGTTATATTACTATTTACCATGTGGAAATCAAATGGCCCGTAGGCCAATTAAGACGTGGGTGCATTCAGAGTGTCAAAGACGAGGTAATTCTCTAGCTAGCCACTACTAAATTAATAAAAATAATAGGCCTAATCAACGTTATGTGAAAACAGTGTATCGAAAACAGTACCACATGCGGGGACCGAACACGCGCAAAAGGCTAGCTCGCTACCACTATACGCTAACGGTGAGATTGGAAATGAAATCAAAGCACGAAATCACATTCACAGTGAGTGAGTCATTGTCCCTTGATCACTTTTAGTTTCATCATAAGTGTTGTGACGGCAAGTCGTGTTTCGGAGCGAAATAAACATTATGTCAAAGCGCAAAGCAACCAATAATGAATGTCGATTATTTTAGGAAAAGTAGACAAATATGTACTTCTTTACCTAATTCAAAGGCAAATCGGTGTGTTGTCCGTGATTTTGCTTTTAAAAAAATTAAAATACTTTGAGCAAAGGCCTACCATCAAAAACGTAATGTTTTTCTTTTTTTCCCGTGTTTTCTTATCTGAATCCATTCATATACGTTCCATCAAAAGTCAACAAAATGCACCTGAAATTAGGGTTTCAAAAAAATTCCTTGCGGGGTTTAGAATTAGAATAGGGTCGAGCCTTGACCCCCAAACCCCCCGCGGGTCATCGGCTTCGCACGTACTACCCTGTATGTGCTAATCGTTCTTATCAATAGTAGCATACCCAGCAAAATAATCACCGCACGCCGCTGATTGTATAATACATACATTTTTTTTAGTGAACTTGTGTGGCCCACGGTGATATTTGGAAAATTTAGATGGCCCCCTGCCCAAAAAGGTTGGTCACCACTGGTCTACACCCGACTCACTACTGCAGTCTAGTCATCATCAGCAACTGGGCAGCAGAATATGCTGTAAATGTCAAAAAGCTCGCTGAATGTTCAAAGTAAAACTATCGTGTTGAGGGCAACTTTCGTAGCCCATGACAACACTCGTCACTAACTATTCCAAACTTCAAGACGTTTGAACAAAGGAGAAGAAATTTTCAGTGCGAGAACGATTTCGCGGTGACGGAAACACAGCATTAAGTAGGCCTAGCATAGCTACCGAAGGTAGAAATACTTGAACAACTCCGTTATTAATTGCCAGTTATTACCATACGTCATTTAAAATAATTTATTAAAATTTATCATTAAAATATATATTATTAAAATATTATCATCATTAATATTGTTATTATAGGCCTAGTTATATATTCAAGAATTTTTATGAGAGATCTGAATAGCCAACATATGCTTCTTTCCTTTATTATGCTGCTCATAATTGGCTTGACCATTAATAGAAGTATTGCATAACTCACAAAAAAATGTATTTGTTTTCGATTGTTCTTTGATCGTCTTTGCTTTGCTTGCATCTTTGATTCGAGCTCTTTGATGAGTTTCCCCCATTACATGGCTAGTAATGTTGTCAGGGCCACCAGGGTGGTTAATTTGACACACTTTGCAGAATTCTATGGAATGAGAGGCCACACGCCAATTGCAATTGGCCAGAGATGTTTTCGAGACGAGGGACGTAGGAACTGTTGGTATGTTCTTGGCTTGAGGCGTTGAAACATTATTTGACTTGTTACTTGACTTACCGAGCACTGTTGATTGAACTGGACGGATTGCACTCTTGCCATGCACACAAGTATTACCAGCGCCACCGGAGAGTTTGGTCGTACAAATCTTACAGGATTCAGCGTTTTCTTTGTTGATAAAATGCTTCGATGTATTTGGCAAATTATTTTGACCTTGTAAGTTGGCTTTCTGGTTGCTGGACAATTTCATATTCTTTTTGTGGACTTTCCCTTCGACGTGACTTGTAATAAAAACTGATCCGTCAGGAATTTTCACATTACAAACAATACAGATTGTTTTATCGTTTAATATTTTCACTTCGGGAAATTTTTTAATGACGTCCGAAATGTTGGAACTGTCAGTCAAATTTTTCGTTAGAGCATGTTGTTCGTTTTCTTTAGACGTGGAAAGTACATGATTTGTATCTATTGTTCCTACATTTTTCAAATGTAGTGGTAACACTGGTACAGATAAGTTTACCGGCTTACTATCCGCCAATTTTTTCTGGTGCTTACTACCTTTCACATGCAGTGCAGTATTTTTAGCATCGCTGGGATGACTAATGTTGCAAATGTTACAAAATATTGCTTTGCAGTTTTCAACAATAGAAGTCGACGTAACTTCTTTCAAGTCATCAACGTGAAGGGGAATTGGCTTTTTCACTACTACTGGTACTTGTTCATTCAACTGTAACTTCTTTTCGTTGTGGTCATTTTCAACAATCTTAGCATCTTCAACAACACCATTTACACCAACGGTGAATAGAAGGCCATGGTTTTTCTTGTGACTTTTGCCACTGACATGAAGTTTTATATCATAAATCCTTGGCGGGACGTATTTGTTGCAAATTTTGCAGTAAATTTCATTATCTCGAATATCCATACATTTGAATTCTTTTAAAGCCGTGCTATCCACATCATTTAATTTTAAAACTTTGATTGATTTTTCCGCATCACCAGAAACACTTCTTTGTTGTTTATTGCTCGACAAACAATCACTCGATTGAAACTTAATGAAATCACTTTGAAGAATTGATCTACGTTCAAACAGCTCGACTCTTATTGGTCCATCAGAAATATGTGTCGCGATGAGATTATCCCGAAATCTACCCTTGAGAAAAACACGATGAATGGGTTTGAAGAGATTCGGCTTCTCCAACAAAAGTCTCGATAAAGATTCATCCATTGATATGTTATCATCGTTTAGATGACGAATACAAGGTACACTGTTTTTAGACAGGATATCTCCATTGCTTGTTTCTATAGGTATTGGATTATATTGCTTGAATCTATCAGCCTCACTCACACTGGTTTCAACTGGTTTTCTGGTTTGTTCGTGGTCTGCTGGTTTGTTGATTTGTATCGTGTTTGGTGCAAGGCTAACTGCCGACACGGTTTTCTTTCGTTCAGTCTCATACTCTTCAATTTTCTTGAATTGATTGTTCAAGATGACTTCCACCGTCTCAGTCACTGCGACGTACGCCCGTTGGCTAGTAACCACTCTACCTACGTGGATGTCTAGTTGTCGTTGAAATTGTATTACAAGAGAGTAAGTGAAACCTAGCGCATGCCGAGTGTTGTGAATATCATAAATAATCCTACTCCGGCATTCGTCTACTTGTTGTCGAAGTCGAATTTTTGCTCCGTGTGTTGCTTCTACCTGGCTGCAATGAACACTTGTTAGCTGTCGTGCCACCTCGTCAAGCTGCTGTATCATGAGCAGGACTTGATTCCGTCGCGGTTGTATCACAGACTGTTCCCGCATGGTTGCTTGAACACGGTGCAATTTGCCTCTCATTTCTTCTATGAGATCAACTGTAAGATTATATTCATCATCCGTGTTGTTCATTTCCGATCTTAGATGTCTAATTGTCTTTTCAGTTGTAGCAATATATGTTCGTAGTTCATTTTTGATTGCATCAGAAAAATCTGGTTCCGGTACCGCTTCGGGTATTCTGCTTTTCGTATTGCCCATGTCAGTTTATCGTTGAGGTACTGTAGGCTTGACCTGAGCTAAAACAAACAAAATTATATCGATAAGCCTACTGGTAGATATCAAAACTTCAGTTTAATCAGCATTTGAGAAATTATTTTGTTTTTATTTGAATGAGCAAGGCGAACACTCAATTTTACCGTACTAAAAAAAAACATTTTGTGGAGTTTTTGGGTCAACAAGTGAAACAGAAGCACAGATGGTGATGAAACTTGGTACGGTAGGGCATCGTCCAACTCGATACTAAATAGTTTTGAGGTGCAAACGGTTGGACCACTCTTGAGTAATACCATTTCGAAAATAAAAATAAAAGTGAGACGAATCCAGAGTGAAAATTGTGGAAAAACTAAATTCTTTGGACAAATTAATTTTTTTAGAAATTGACAAACAAGAATGATTCATATCATTGCAAAGTTCTAGAAGAATCTAAATAGAATGTAATTTTTTTGATAAAACTATAGGACTACAACTATCAGAAATTGCAACAGGTAGAACTAATTGGAGCATAAAACGATCAAGGTTACCAACAGGTCCACCAATGGGTGGTATATAATTAGGCCATGACTCGATAGTTTCAAAACTAATGTGAACAGGGGTGAACTGACCCACGCTCCACCTTGTTTATCGCGGTTTGGAGCCCTGAAACGCTTATGTAGCTACTGTATTGGGAGATGGAAGGTGACAGGTTGTGCACTAAATCATTATTTTATACTAGGAAAACGCAGAGTGCGTTGTGAGATGAGCTTAGAAGTATAAGACTAGGCCTGTAGAATTAGAAATATTCCATCGGATCAGTCTACTTCTACCGACCTTGGATTACTTACAAAGTTAGAACCCTACCTGTTATCTGTTGATAAGCAAACCTGTTGATATTTTTCTACTTGCACCACCTCCGTTTTAAAAGCTTAATATTCAATATAATGTACGCTTATAATACGTTTTCTTTACCATTTTTTCCAATTTATGCATAAATTACCAAGAATCAATCAGTAAAGATTTCCAAGTTTTTGAAGAATTTCTGTTTTTAAAATATTTTCCCTCTGGTTCATTCTCACAGGGATTTTCCAAGATTTTCGATTTTTTTCTGAAAAAACAAAAACAATCCCACCCTATTTTGGGTATGACACCAATGTTCAGATTTTTTTTGACTCGATACATTACTTTTACTTTAGCTAACATGTATGTCATGCTGGAAAAAAAGATGAAACAAAGCCTGATTTTTTTCTGGTAAGTGAAATGGAAGTCTTTGCTACGCTCATCTAATCATTTAAACGCATCATAAACGTCTAATCATATACGCGTTAAGTTTCCGCGTTGATGGATGAGCTAGAACATACCAACATATCTTTGGATGGTTTTATATATAGGTCTATCCACCTTGAATTAAAAAATTACATAACTGCCCTCCTGGTCTAGTCATTTTTCATTCTAATTAATTTCTTTAATAATAAAGAAGGTCTTGTTTCAATGCTCTTAATTAATTGGTGACACTTGTTGCTTGGATTTACTGCAAATCTTAATAGCTTTGAATGATGTACAAACATTACATTACATATTTTGTTGCCAGTACATCAAAACAGCTGATCCGATTTGAGTGAAAGTTCGGAATAATGTGTAGGTCTATCATTAATACATTGGAATGCCATGAAAATTTGAATCCTTCCAAAGAAAATATTTGTTATGCATTTTCTCCTGTTATTCTTATGGGATTTTTAAAAACTTTGAAATGAGTCTTCTCAGAAGTGGTTAAACCAATTGCACCTCAAAACTATACAGTATCAAATTAGAAGAGGACACTTGTGCACGCCAAGTTTCAACTGAACTTGTGATCTCGTTTGACCTATGGAGCGCGAAAAAAAAAAAAGAAAAAAAAAGTGGGTTTACTTTTTTTTTAGTACGGTCAAATGGAGTCTTTTATTTATATTGGGTTCAACGACCCACTGTACTGATGACTACGATCTATTGGCGTAATATATATTACTTCGCTCATCCAAAAATTCAATACAATTTATCGGGTCGAAGATTGCAATATTACGTACAGTGATTATAGTCTGTCTCACTTATCTGTCGTAAGTGCCCCGAGATCTTTGTAGCTTGCTCATCTATTGTCCAGTGATCTAGGTAAGCCTACATGTCAACCATATTTACAGACTTCATTGGATTCATACACAATCGTAATTTACTCAAATTATTAGACGAGCTTTAGCGAGGATTCAATTTAACATACTGAAAAAAATTGGTGTTCGTTTTTATGTTTTTTTTTTGTTTTTTTTGTCGGTTCTCCACAGGTCAAACGGCTACAGCTATCAACTCCAAACATTTTTTCGTCATGGTTCTTCATCTAACATAGATCTGTATAGTTTTGTGGCATTATCGGATGATAACTTTTTTTTATGAATTTTAGAAATTTCAAAAATACCCATTAGAATAACACATGAAAAAAAAAAAAAATTTCCCCAAAAAATGGAATTTTGCGTGAAGTTGAGTTACATTTATGATATACATTTATGAAAATTTTCAGCTTGATCGGGTAAGCCATTTCGAAGAAAAACTATAAAATGTGCTAAATTGGTACCACTCGAAGCAGTTTTCACCCATTTATAACTTGAATGTCACCCAATTGGCGAATGTAGGCAAAATTTTGGCAGAAAAATCGACATACCATTACTATCCGCTCGTTTTACAACGCATGTATAGCGTTTTCCTAGTATATGAGTTTTCTATAGAGTTCTGAAGCGATATAGTAACGTCGCACAACAACCCTTACTTAGTCACAAACTTGTCCTCAAAATGCACGAGAGAAGAGTTCCTTTGTAACTGTTGGAGTTATGATCGACATGTTTACCTATTCAGCAGTTAGGCTGATCGATGCGATAGCTACACTGATTGGTGAGACAGACTGTAAGTGATACTATACACGTTCACAGTATACGCCTTCACAGATCACGTCTTATTGGGATTAATGTTTTGAATGTTATTGTAATGTACTTAGGTCCCATTTTACAAATAATAAATTTGTTGATTAAGAGATGATTAGTGGATTAGCTTGTTATTACCCTCGGTGACCAATGGTATTTTTGTGCCTTAATTATGAAATTAGCTTAATTAACATATCTTTATCATTGGTAATATGGGGTCTTAGCAAATGTTGCAAGTTTACAAATTCATTGTCGTTTCATCTTTTGTATCTCTCCGGGACTTTTTCTCTTGGCCAACTTACTTCAGATAAAAAGAACTCTGCAGGAATTGTTCATGAAATACATTTATGGAATTGTAAAATATGCTATATTTGAAGAAAATTATATTTGGTCAATTGAAGTAAATCTGATCTAGATGTTGTCGAATGACCTTAGGCCCATGAAAGTTTGAAAACTTGTAAAAGTGGACATACAAACATAAAACATGCAAGACACTACATAATTTTCATGTTCTAGTCAGTTTAGGCCATGTTCGAAAACCAAAGCGTCAAACGGTTATCGAAATGTCGAGGTATCGTATTGTCGAAATACTTTTTTTCTTCGAATGTTCAAGTAGGCCTACTGAAAGAACGCTTTGTCAAATGGTCATTTTTTGAAAATTTTTGTTGATTTTTTTTTGGTCTTACAACATTCGACCAACTTACGGTAGTTCAAGTGTCAACTGGCAGGCTTGCTATCACCATGCCCTAACCCAAGTTGTTTGTTTTCACTTGAAGGAATAAGGCCAACTATGAACTAGACATCCATATCCACAACTTGGTATGTACCGGTAATTTAATATATACGTAATTTATATTAGGTATTTTATTTTATATATGTAATTTAATATAATATAATTTATAGTTCAAATCTTACCATAAAAAGTGAAAAAATATTACACCAGAGAAGATCGGTTAAGCGATATTCCGAAAACGTAACAAAGCTGATTTCACCCATATATTATTAAGCTACTTATTAAGGTAGGTTCCCATAGCGATTTTCTCTCAGTTTCATTCGTCAAAACATTGACCGACGGCAACTTTTGACCAGTCACGCGCAAAAGAAAATATTGTGGGAGGGAACAATTTTTGCCTGCCCAAGTAGAGCCATTTTCAACTTTTCATCGCCAGGACGAGACCTCGAGAGAGAGAGAGAGAGAGAGAGAGAGAGAGAGGAAGAAGAAGAAGAAGAAGAAGAAGAAGAAGGGACGTTTTGGGGAAGTCGTGTCAGAATACGATCATGTGGATGTGGTTCGATCGTCACATTACCATTCTATTTCGATATTAGTTCAATGATCAATCATTTTCATCATCTGAATTATTATTATTATTTTTTTTATATTGGATTTTAGCGACGCATTATACTGATGACTACGATCTGTTGGCGTCGGTGGATGATGAATGAGATGATGGGATGATGAGATGAAAGGTTATTTTATTACGTAGGTGTTTTTGGATGGTGAGAAGGAGTCGGTCGTGGCCTGTTGTTAAGGAACCATCCCAGTACCAACCTGAAGGACAGAGGAAAACCACTGAAAACCCCTGTCAGGATGGTCGACACCGGTCGAATTGGAAATACTCGGAACACCGTATACTCACGACTCCCGCCGCCTCCTAATCCCTTACTTTACTATTACTATAACGGCCGAGTGTTTCGAGCCCTTAGGTCACTCGACAAATGTCACTGGGTACCCATTGATGAATCTTGTTCGAGCATGACGTGACCTACAAAGGTATTACCTTATATAATCAGCTATCAGGTTGTATTAAGAAAATATCTGATCATAATTTATTCAAGCGGACATTAAAAAATTTTATTCGACAGAAATGCATAATAGTTTAGAAGAATTCAAGAATGGTTGTAAACACATCTGTGATTGCTCATGAACTACTGATTTTATGCTAAATGAAAATGTATATATACACTATGACATTTAGCGGAAATCAGACGATTTTAAGTTGACAATGTTTTTTTTTTACTGCATTATTGAGTGTATTTTACATTTATTATGATATTGACTATTCATATACTGGTACTTTATTGTAAACAGTCATCTGAATGAAAAAAATAAATAAATAAATAAATAAATCAAGGCTGAGTCAGATAGGTGTATTTATTTCTTATTTGTACTTATTTATTTGTATTTATTTGTTTTAAATTCCAGATATTATTCTGCATCTGATCTACGCTGACAAGCTGAACAGATGGTAGATTAGTTATTAATATAAATGAATGTTCAGGTCTGATTGTGAATGTAAAATGAGTGAAATGCGTGTTTGTTTGAGATGTAGGAAATGTTGCACTGTATGACGATTTACGAGCAGATAGTTTTGTGGCTGCGTAGCTTCATATTTAATGGCTCTCATTCAACTGCAGCGCCCCCCATTGTTCAGGTCACCGGCCGCCACTGATTTTATTATATTATTTTGAATCTTACGTTATCATGGTAATCTTATCGTTCAACGTACCATCGCTAATTTTTGTCCGATATTCTTGTTTGAGGTGTTTTCTGATAGATCTTGTTTGTATGTATGATGTAGTGTTTGGACTTTTTGTGTTTTGTTTGTTTTAATATGGTTTTTACTCACTTGAAGTTGATGCTTTGTGATCTGACTAAGACGACAAAGGTGGGCAGTAGGTTAGGTTAGGGTCAGGTTAGTGTATAAACCTCGCGTATACCGCCGGCAGGCGGAACGGAGCTTATATACTTTAATAAAATGAAGAAAAAATTGAAGAAAATGAAGAAAATATTGAAAAAAATTGAAAAAAAATGGCGTGGTACGTTAATCAGTAATTTTACCGTTATCACTTTTATTATCTATAGTGTATGTACCAATCTTATGTATGGTAGTGTATTATTGAATAGCGCACTGATACTAAATAAACGAATATTATTATTATTATTACTAATGACTGAGTCACTGATCTCTATCAGTGGAATGGGTCTGCGTGCATAAATTCCTTACTAGACCCACTTCGGTAAATTTACTGATTAACGTACCACGCCATTTTTTTCAATTTTTCTCAATTTCTTCTTCATTTTTTTTCAAGTATATAAGCTCCGTTCCGCCTGCCGGCGGTATACGCGAGGTTTGTACACTAACCTGACCCTAACCCAACCTACTGTCCACCTTTGTCATCTTAATGAGATCACAAAGCATCAACTTCAAGTGAGTAAAAAACATATTATTTAACAAACAAAATACAAAATGTCCAAACTACACACCATAGATATGAACAAGATCTATAAGAAAACACCAAAAACGCGAACATAGGACAAAAATTGGCCATGGTACGTTAATCAGTAAAATTACCACTACTTTATCTAGGGCATATCTAGGCCTAGGGCTATACCTGTGACCGTACCAATACAGTTCCCTTCAAAATAAGACCTGGACCATCCTAGGACATTGAATTTGTAGCCTAGGCCATTGAGTATATAATAGTGTAATGTATAAGGTAGGCCTACCTTGAAAGTCAGTCAACTTCTTCGTGAACACTGGAAAAGTTGAGAAATTTAACGAATATGAGTCTTGATAACTGCATATGATAAGCCAACAGCTGATAACTACTAGGGCTAGTCCTGTTCCAAATTAATTACGTCGCAAATGTTGTTATCAGCTGTCGGTGAATCCAACGGTGTGTACTTACCCTCCAGTCACAACAAGCGAAAGTCACGAAGGTCACGTTTTTATAGTCTTTATGGCAGACGAACTTGTTGGATTGGCAGACATGAATCCCACGTGAATGGCGATTGGACGAAAGTAGGACGCGGTAAAATAATTCGAAACGAGTCAAACTTGAAACTCGATTTTCATAACACACATACTTGATTTACTAGGCAAACGCAGGATATGCGTTGAAGATGAGCGAGATATTTTCATGGAATATACTCGATAAGTAAACGATAACTTTACACTTCTTGACGTACATCTTAACGTAAAAGTAAAAGTCTGTGATATTTCTAATATCTGGGCTGTAGGCAACTTGTCATACACGCTAGAAACTGGTGTAAGGGGTAGGCCTAGGCCAAGATTCAAAGTCCACATACAGGTATAGGCCTACTGATCGAAATGAAATAGCATTTACTGTATTTGAAGTGGTTTGATCTGTGAAATTTAAAATAATATTTCAATATTTGTATATCATTCGTATTGGGTTCAACTTTAATGTTGCACTGCACTGATGACTACGATTGATATCCCAGACTTTCAGAAAAGAAAACGAACTTTCACTTCATCGTCAAGCTGTACACTAAGGCAGATATATTATATAATAATTTATACAATGATTTGTGTGCTAGTTAATTGAAAATCTGGTAAAATTACTGATTAACGTACCACGCCATTTTTTTTTCAATTTTTTTCAATTTTTTCTTCATTTTTATTAAAGTATATAAGCTCCGTTCCGCCTGCCGGCGGTATACGCGAGGTTTCTACACTAACCTGACCCTAACCTAACCTACTGCCCACCTCTGTCGTCTTAGTCAGATCACAAAGCATCAACTTCAAGTGAGTAAAAACCATATTAAAACAAACAAAACACAAAAAGTCCAAACACTACATCATACATACAAACAAGATCTATCAGAAAACACCTCAAACAAGAATATCGGACAAAAATTAGCGATGGTACGTTGAACGATAAGATTACCGAAAATCTCATTAATTCTATAAAAACAATGTGAAATGAGATATTTTTGTAGAGCACCGTTAAATTCTTTTTCTGTAAACCTATGTCAGTGGGTGGGTGATTAAAACATCGTCTGCCCGATTGGATGATCCCCCTAGCAGTAGATGTCAATCTGCAGTACGCGTGCGCAAGATTTATCCCCTGGTATTGTGGTTATGGTGGCTAGCTGAATAGGCCTAGCTGCGGTTCTCCTTCTTTGCGACAACCAATCCCCTATTAATAAGCTTTTTGACCAGTCCTACTCGCCTTGCTTAAAGTTCTCCAATGATAACTAGAAGAGGCAAAGAGGTATTTTATTTGTTCAATTTGGTTAGTATAAAGGAAGCGTTCGTGACCGTTTCTCGAGAATAGATCCAATCTTTTATGATTGAGGGAAACCATGAAAAATTCCAGTCAGGAAAGTCTACCATAGTGGGAATCGAACCTCAGTCTCCAAAGTAACTTGTTAGTACATGTAAAATACTGCATACATTCATGTAATATTTTACTACATTCGTTTTCTAGTCAGATCTATGGAGAGAAGACCGACGGGTGTGAAGAAATGTTGAATGATATTCAAGAGAAATACAAGTTCAGTATAGCGGCAGATTTCGTCAACAGCTAGGAGAGTGTTTTGCCAAGAACTTGTTCACCGTTTTTGACAAAGAAAAACAAGATGGAATGCGTAAATTGTGCCTCACTACTTTGCAAAGCTTTTCTTTGATACAGAAAATGAGTCCAATGAATATAGTTTACAGTGAATGTCAAGTGCGTACATAATGTAGAGTAAACTTAAATTGGTACCCATAGTTAAATAGGAAAACGCGGGATGCGCTTTGTGAGATGAGCTTAGAAGTATGGAAATCTAGAATGAAAAATATTCTGTCAGCTCAATTTACATCTACGGACCTTGGATTACTTTAAACGTTCAAAAACCTCACCTGCAACTTGTTAGATGAGCGTAGCGAAGATTCCATTTCACGTGCCGAAAAAAAATGGGTTTGGTTTTTATGTTTTTTTTTTCTTGTTTGTAATTTTGTGCGCGGCATTCAGGTCAGGAAAAAATACCAATCGAATTGAAACTTTTTCTACATATTTTTGTTATACCAGAATAGGCTGGGATTGTTATTCAGAAAAATCGGTCAGAAGGTTTTTCCAGAAAAAAATCGTAAAGTTTGAAAAATCCTCATAACCTGGAGGAAAAATACTTGAAAAACAAGGATTTTTCAAAAGCTCTCAAATTTTCACCGAATATGAACAATACTATTATACACATTTTCAGAGATTTGCAACAGTCGGATGAGAAAAATCGAAGAAAACGCAATAAAAGTGTACATTTTATTGGATATTTGGATCAATTGGATTTGCAAAGTATATATGCGACAGGTTGCAGCACTAAAAATATCAACAAGTTGCAGGTGAGGTTTTTGAAAGTTTGAAGTAATTCAAGGTCCGTATATGTGGATTGAGCGTTCTTCTATTGGCGAATGTTCGATTATTGTTTGCTCAACGACCCCACCAACAGCTAGGTTATACGAGGGTACAAATGAGCATGTGATTATGAAACTATGAAGTGATGATGAGTGAGAGGACGATTACAAAAACCCATGACTTGTGCTGGACTCGAACTCACGCCCAACTGTGACTTCAGTTTCTGAAGCGGTGTGAGGTACCGAGCTACCGAGGGCGGCTTGATAAATGTTCAGTATGGAAGCAACTTATACCACTCAAAATACAATAATGAACAATCATACTTTTCACCAACCATTTTATTTTTGTAGATTCTTTTGATCAACATTCTTTTGTTCAGTATTAATGCATATGTTTCTCGTCAGGATTTTTGCCTCTGTAGAAGTGAGAATTAAAAAAAAACTCCAAGTAGGCCCATCAAAATTACCGATCATACTTTCAAGTTATTTCTGAGATTAAGTACCTCACTCAGTATCTAAAGGAAATGATAATGAATGATGAATAAAGAACAGTAAACCGAATGTAGATTTATTTAATACATATTTATACTACTTTGAAAAATATCGGTTTCGTTTTGTCTATCACTTTGGTTTTTATTATAAAAAAAAAAATATATAGGGCCTATAGGCCTATATTATGAAATGATTTGTGTTTTTGGCTAAACACTATTGGACTTGGTCAAGCGCAATATCTCCGTCTTCAGAGTGTAGGAAAATGTTCGAAATTGCAATAAAATATTGTGCCATTATCCAACAATGTAAAATATATAATTGCTGTAGAATTTATTGATTTTAAATCCAATTCATACAGAACAAAAATATAGAATTGCAAAATTTCACATTGATTTCAGGATTTACGTGGGACTTGATGTTAACGTTAGCAGATAGAGGGAGCACTTCATATATTACAACATGAAATGCAGTATAGGATTCAATTTATTTTGCGCTTATTTTACAATTAAAAAAATAGTTACTTACAGACAGTATACATACTTTATACATATGAAGGTACACGAGTCATCACTAGATATTACGTTTGTACATGATTAAAATATATATAAATTTACATAGACTTACGTACGTATGGACCTGTGCTATACAATACACTCAATATTTTGTAGAATTATATAGGCCTACTCCTGTACGAACAAACTTTTTTCAAAATTATCATTGAAACTTGATACAAAATCACTGTTATTCCCCAATTAAGGCTTGTAGATAGCTATAATCCTAGATTGAGGCTACGGATGAAAGGTAGGATCGTTTGGACGGACAAACTGCGCCGGATGGCAGTTGCTGCCCGGTCCCCATCATGTTTAGATTGTTATGGGGGCTCCAAGCTGTGGCTATTGGGAAATGTGAGTGGACGGACTGGGTCCTAGAATATAAATTTATATTACAGTGAAACCTCTATCCATCGTTTTTCAAGGGACCAGGAAAATAAAACCATCCATCCAGGAAAACTATCCATCCAGGAAAATTTAACATTGAATATATGGGAGTGGGGTGAGAAAAAATGAATGATACATCCAGGAAAACGATAGATCTGGGAACGATGCATAGAGGTTTCACTGTATTTAGAAAATATAAGTCTACTACAATGTATTCACTATTCAGGATTGGCAATACTGATTACAATATTATGTATCTACGTTAATTAATGCTATACTCCTTCACGGATCTCGTCTTATGTATTCAGTTTTAAAATTTCACTCTATAATCCTATTGTTTAGCTGTGCAATTTTTTCAAAATCATTTTGTCATTTCAATTTCTTCATCTCTGGGCCCTTATTTGTATTCACTGCCTGTGCCCTTTTTACCCAGTCCACCCCTGCATGCCTCATTATTTGAGTCTTTGAGAAGCCACCCCAATACGTCGCTCGACAGTTAATATGCATATTAATATGTAGGGACTATATGTAAATGTATGGGATATTTTTTCCATTTTTTTCTCGCATTTTACTTTGAATTTTTATAACTTCCTCGAAAGTCTTGAGAGAAAAATTAGGTAGCTACCGAGCTAAATTAAAGTCAAGATGAGAAAAATTGTTATCATCCCAATAGTTGGAATCAGGGCAGGCTCTTGGCGTAATACCTGAGCAACCGCTTCACATTGGAATAGGCGCCACTTTGAATTTTTACAATACTTTAATTATTCCACTGATAAATATTTAAATACAAATCGGTAAACCACTGGAACAGTAAATTCTTCACAGTGAGAATACTAGCTCTCGAAGTAAATATTCACGTACATTTGTGAGAGATTGAATGAGCTTGCATCAGTATTATTATTACCTATTATTTAGATTTCTTGCAGTTGCACATGAATGCACAGTGGCAAGTTCTCTACCCCTGTGTTCACGACATTTTGATTACCCCCTTGACCTTTTGACGGGATTGTTTTACCCTTATTTCATCCCCCTTGAATATATTGCTACTGAGCCCATTCCAGTCCCTACCAGTTCTATTTAAGAAGGAGAATTTACTCACATCCCACCTAGCTTCCTTGATAGCTACTACTCTATCATGCACGCGTATATATTACCGAGATACGTTTCTCAACGTTGAGAAGGCTTAGGCCTACATATTTGTATCTTGGCAGTAGCTTCACACCGCTCTGCAAACCGGGAAGTTTCCGCCATATTTGACATATATTAGTGATGATATAGAATGCCTTGCTTAGATTCTATTTGTAAATGCCCAATATGGCTGCCGAGATTGGAATGAGCATATGTCGCTATCGACTGCAGGAGTAATGTATATCGGTAAGGTAATATATATATATCTATGATGCTTCTAATAAATAACCGAATAAATGTTGAATAAATAAATAAATAATAGATTAATAAATAATAATGGATGAATAAATAATAGTAACCGAATGCTCTATCAGCTGGCCTAAAACACAGTAAGGCGCATCTGACGGAGAAAGTGTACAAACACAGGTCGAGGCAGCGTTAGGCGCGCATGTAATTGGTTAAATTTAGTTTCTATCCACTTACATTGAAATAACAATCCCAGATCATGTTAAATGTCAACAAAAAATATCCCAATCCAAAAAATACCAGGCAGGGCCTCTCAGAAGTGTTTTCACAATGAGAGAAAGAACTCGTAGTTGGTGCCGCTATAGTTACAAAGAAGTGTACGTTATATGGAATTGTGTCAATTACTACAGCCAAAACTTATGTTAACTACAGTGCTTTATCTACAAACATCTACATTTTGTTTACATAACCAATGAAATCATTTGGTTGTATTTTCACTTGTTGTATATACAGTGAAACTTCTATGCATCGTTCCAGCATCCATTGTTTCCCCGCTTATATCATTAATTTTGAGCAACTCTACTCCCATTTAAGTCATATAACCAATGTTACATTTTCCTGGATGGATCACTTTCCTTCATGAATGGTTTAATCTTCCTAGTCCCTTGAAAAACGATGGATAGATGGATACTGTGTATGGTGTAGCCGTTAGGACCATATTCATAATCATATTACGTAGTAAATGTTTTTTCCTCATGAATGTTTGATGACAGAGAAGAAAACTAATTCTCAATTTAATATTAGATCATTTCCTTCAATATAATGAAACTATTTGACGAGTTAAATGAGGAATTGACAAATAAATGAATGAAAAAATTTGAATTGAGAAAATTTTTTCTCTCAATAGAATTATAGGTCTACTTGAATTTTGCCGAAGTGTAAGAGAATTTGATACATAAAAATGTTCAAATTAACAATTACCGAGTTATCATGATTGCTTTATATTAAAT
Source organism: Brachyptera risi (assembly GCA_964007535.1). Taxonomy (NCBI): domain Eukaryota; kingdom Metazoa; phylum Arthropoda; class Insecta; order Plecoptera; family Taeniopterygidae; genus Brachyptera; species Brachyptera risi. The sequence continues at coordinate 85,205,690 of OZ023326.1, forward strand.
TTCCGAACCTTTACCCTGCGTAAAGGCAACATTTTAAACAAATTTTGAATGAAGAAGTTCATGTTAAGGAGGATTAGGCATAAACCTTGAGAGGCCTAGAAGAAACATATATAGTGTATCAAAATCTATAGAAAAGAGCTTGAATCAAGTTCAGGAATTATTTCCAAGTGGCAAGAAAAAACTTTTCGGGATGCCTTTTGTCCTAGACTCGGCAGAAGGTTGAATAATGCACGAATATTCCTGCTTTTTAAATTATTCAAACAGAATTACCCATTACTGTACTAGTTTGAGGTGCAATTATTCCGTCAATTATTATAGCTGCCTTATTCATACTCTGTTTTCAATAATAATAATAGTTATTACATAATAATAGTAACAGCTTCATCATCTTGAAGAAATTAAAACTATCTGCATTACTGATACCGCTAAATTTTGATATCTTATACCATTCGCGTATCACCAAAAAACTAATATTTTGCTAAATTCACTTCCCTGCACTCTTCAAGTCTTCTCAAACCAACAGAAAATATAGAAAAAACAAAGAACATTCCCTGCAGGGAAATTGACGACTCGCAGTATCCGCCCCCTTGATGTCACAAATCATAACATCCAATCAACAGGGCTGTTAGAACTGACGTGAGATTAAAATATCTAATCAGGGTGTCTCTGAATGATCTCAAGCGATCTGGATCTAGAAGGCTGACTGGTGAAGCCACGCCCATTTTGAGTCGTCAATTGCTGGGAAATTATCCCCTACTCTATGGTTTGACCATTTCAGATTCACTATTTGAGCAAACCTTGATATTTTTAAAACTCGACGCTTCTATGAAGGATCCTTTAAAAATAAATACGTATAACATTTTCACAGACCATTTGAATCATTTAGATAATAATTTTCTATACTTGTCTGGAATTATTTACCCATGGACTTCATAATTCTCTTCAAGGAGATGACAAATAAAATATGGGGAAAGGGGGGAGGGGGGGGGGGGGGGGGCGCAATAGTCGTTAGGTATAACTAATGATTATTGGCTACGGTGACTGCTGTAGGCATACCTAACTAAGTTTCATAACGTGCAGTTGCTTAAAAATGTACGGAAAATGTTGAATCATTTTTCCGCAGGGAGCCAGGCAAGATTTCTGTCCCCTGCTGGCCCATAATTCCTAGTTATGCCACTGCATATCAGTTGAGATTTATTCATTCATTCAATTTGCAATTGAATATAGGTGGCAAATGTCCCTATTATGATAAACTAGAAAAACGCGTTATGTGTTTCCGCGTTGATGGATGAGCTGGAACAATATATCAACATATCTTTGGATTGCCTTTATACAAATATCCACCTTGTGATCCAAACAATTGAATCATTGCCCTCCTATTTCCTAATCGATTTCTATGATAGTGAAGAAGGCTTTGTTTTAATCGTTTCCAATTAAATGGTGACACCTGTTGCTTGGATTTAATTGACCAGTATCTTAATAGCTTTGAGTGATTTAAAAAAATTAGATTATATATTTTTTTACATCGAAACAGCAGATCTGATTCAACTGAAAGTTTGGAATGATGTGTATAATTGTTACATTGAAATTCCCTGAGAATTTGAATTCTCTCCTCTGGGTTATTCTCATGGGATTTTTGAAAACTTTAAAATGAGTTTTCTCAGAAGTGGTTCAACCGATTGCGCCTCAAAACTATTTACCATCGAATTAGATAAGGACACTTGTGTATGCCAAGTTTCAACTGATTTTGAATTTTCATTTCACTTGTGGAGCACAAACAAAAAAAACTTGAAAAAACTAAAAAAAAATGAGCACTTTTTTTCGAATATGGTGAAATTGAGTCTTCGCTTTGCTCACCCAAAAAATAAAATGAAACAATGAAATTGACCATTAACCTAAGAAAAAATTTCTTCTATACATTTTTACAAGATGGGTAGGCCCAACTAAATAGAAAGAAATCAATTAAAATGTATATAAATAATGCAAGAAATGAAAGCTCTATGCTTAAGAGGCTACTTTACATCTCACAACTCACGAGTGAAACCTGCAGGGAATGAACAAAATAGGAAGAAAAGCGTCAATACAGGCCTTCAGCTCCCAACACATGGTGGGTAAACGGTAGGACCATTAATTAATTTTACAATAAAACAACAATGAGTATATCTGTGCCACTACGTTCACTAAAAATAATAATTTTCTATTAAATTACTCTTGAAAAATCGTAAAAATAATAAAAAACAGGTAGAAACATGTCGATTTTTGAAAATTATTTTGAAAAGGTTGAAAACATACCTCGAATCAAAGCTCTTCGTACGAGTACGTATTGAATACTAGTGATCATCTAACCAAAAACTATGAGTTAATACGGTGATTGGTTTTCCGTTGCCAACTTGGGCCCCGAACGACTGCAATCAAGCCGGTAGGCAACATGTAGAGGCCTCTTGAGAGTCCACAGGAGTTGACTTAGCAAAATGTCAGTTTTTTGGTGATAACTTCTAAACAGTATGATATATCGAGATTCTAATGCACGAGCAACACAGACAATTATAATATTATTGGAAAGTAGGACTTGATTTAAAGAATATTATTTTGTAATGGACGATATGAGATGAATGATTGATGATGATGCAGGTCAAGAGAAACTAGTGATGTGAGAATAATGAGATAATTATAATAGCGTCAAGATGATAGAAGTTATAACTATTTGAGTAATAGTATTTGAGTAATAAAAAACACATTTTTAGCTGTATATGCTTGATAGTAATGAAGATGACTTGAATAGTAATAAATTAAATCATCTTGAAGCTATTATAGTTATCTGTGTTTCTCGCGCATTAGAATTTCAAAATCTTATACCGTTCAAAAGTTATCACCATAAAACTGATATTTTGCTAAATCGACTCCCGTGGACTCTTGAGTGAATGAATGGAGAGAAACTGCTCTTGTTCACCTCATACAGGGCGTGTTCATTTTGTTCCGTATTTTCCCTCTTTCATACACCGACACATGTGAACGACAGTGCACTAGAAGAATTGTTTACTCATACCGGTCATAAATTGCAAGGTACCGAGACGCGTGGCCGAGTGGTCACACACTGAACCGTCATTCGGGAGACCGGGGTTCGATTCCCGCCATGGTCGACCATCCTGACAGGGGTTTTTCGTGGTTTCCATCTGACGTTCAGGTTGATACTGGGATGGTTCCTTAACAATATACCACGACCAACTCCTTCCCACCATCCAAAACACCTAGTAAAATAACCTTTCATCTCATCATCCCATCATCTCATTCATCATTCACCGACGCCAATAGATCGTATAGCCGTCAGTATAGAGCGTCGTTAAGATCCAGTAGGCCTATAAAAAAAAATTGTAAGGTGTTTTGATAATCGGATCAATATGAGTAATTTATATCTGTGGTTGATGTGTGTAGCCAACACGAAATAGGTCCATACCAAATCAGGCACTTTAAGAATAATATAACATCGCTACCCTACGTAATATACGCACTAAAAAATTTGATTTATTAGTTAATTTAATCAACAAAAAATAACTTATCAAATCTGTAACTTTCTAATTACGGTAATACCATTTTCTTTATTTAATACGACTAAAATTGTGTTTTCAATCTTAGGTATTCTTTTTTCTTACATCCTTAGCCTCGAAAGAACTTTTAGGCAACATGATTACGTGTGAATCTACCTTACAATCCGTTGAAGTGTACCTCCTAATCAACTCGGGAAGTTCAGATATTGACCCGGTTTCAGATTCTGACGACAAATGACTACCGTAACTCTTCCGCGTCCCTTCCGCTTGTCGAGCCGAGTTCACATCTGCATTGGTTCCTCCGAGGTGGCTACGTTTCGATTCCGATTGGCCCGATCCGATTGAGTCCACATCGGGAATGTCATCGCCTTTACTCGTCCCTTGATTTTCTCTCCGCCGTTGTTCTTCTCGCATTGGTTTATCCAACTGATGCGTAGTTCTTTGATTGATGATTTCTTCTTTCGGCTCAACTTCGACAGAACGTCTCTGGCCGTCATTCCGATTATTGGCAATACCATTAACTGAGCCTCGAAGTTTCGGCTGTGGTCGATCACTCAAACGTGAAGTAGAAGTTGGGTTATCGTTGTCGACATACGGTGAAGCATTCTTGACAGTTACATTTGCGAGCTCATCCAAGTTATTATCGGGCCATCCTGCAAACGTCTCTACTATTGTTTTATATGATGGGTCAGCTAAAACTTGTGAATTTGTCTCTGATTTATTCATGTTCATCGGCATTGCACTGTGTCTGAATTGTTTGATGTCTTCTAGATCACTGTTGTCGTTGAAGTTTATCGTGTCGTGCATCACGGAATAGAGGAGAACCTCATCGTCGAACCCGACCGAATCACAGACGTAGCCTAAATTCTCACCAGCGTCCGCAACCAACACACTCGAGGGAATATTACACTCTTTAAGACTACGATCTTCAGTCAAAAGTGCACTAGAAGCATCGGTAACTCTCGGAGAAATGTCACTTTTTTCTCCGTCCGCACTCCTCGAAGGAATTCGACTTGTTTGTTCGTTGGCAGGAATACCGTCTTTTATTTTTTCACTGTTTGAAATATTTCGTCCGAAAAAATTGATGGCGGGATTGTTCCCTATATGTGTCGTCATCACTGTTGTTACGTCTTTCTTCGATGTCGGCTCATCGCCTTCACTCGTCACTCTTTTACCATCGACAGTTGACCGCGGTTTCGGAATCGGTTTCAATTGCTCCGAAACTTTATTATTATCCTTTTTTACCTCGGCATTTTTTTTCTTTTTCGAACCGTTCCCCCAACAGCACATTGTACTTTTCTGTTCGAGCGATTCGGCGCTGGATTCGTTCACGATATCAGGCGACGTAGAATCTTCGTCCTGCGACTCGTCGGAACGTTGTTCAATATTGCGACCGTCTTCCTGATCGTATCGGCCGATGCTAGAATCGGGAGAGCGTCTGTCGGGACTCAGAACATGACCTAGGTACGGAGAGAAGTTGGCAATAGTGTCTTCATGTTTAGATTCGATGCTGTGAGGAGTTTCGTGAATCGACGTGTCTGAAGGGATCGTTTCAGCGGTGTCCACGCACGCGTCTTCCAGCGATGGGTGTGTGTGTAACTCGATACTGTCGTACAACAACGGGCGTGAAGAGACGTTTTCAACGTCCGAGTCGAGCTCCTCTCTCGACGTCGTACGGCTGTCGACGCGGGTAATACTAGTCATACTTTCAGTGGGTTCTGCGACACTCAGCTGCCTTCGAAGAGCAGATACTTCTTTCTGCATGAGGTCCTGAAAAAATCCAAATAAAACATTTTGGTTAAAAAAGTTACAGAAAATGACTGAAAAGGAATGAGAAGAAAATTAAAATGAATGAATGAAAAGAATGTGACGACAAATTCATGATTTATGATCTATAGTTTCGAGTTTTGGCCAACTGGGAAGGAAAGAGTTTCGAAATTCAAGTTCAAAGTTTCGTGGTTCATACCTGATGATAGTTTCAGACGATACAATATTACATCGTGAATTACGTCGTAAGCCGAAACGTGAGAATCTTGTGTATACATTTCATCTCTGTGTTCTTATCAACGGGCTCTCCACTATGAGGAGGCCTTTCTATACTTATAAATCTTGGTGAGCTGCTGTTCTTTCTTTCTCTTTTACTCAATTTATATATTCAGCCTCAGGCTATTTTTACTATACAGTGAAACCTCTTTGCGTCGTTCCTGGATCCATCGTTTTCCTGCTTGTAAAATTCATTTTTTCTCACCCCACTTTTATATAATTGATGCTAAATTTTCCTGGATGGATCGTTTTGGTGGGTGGAGCGAAGACTCAATTTCACCATACCCGAAAAAAAAGTACTTTTTTTTTGTTTGTTTTTTTGTTTGCGCTCCACAGGTCAGAAGAAAATTCAAAATTAGTTGAAACTTGACACACATAAGTGTCATTATCTAATTTGATACTGTATAGTTTTGAGGCGCGATTGGTTCAACCACTTCTGAGAAAACCTATTACAAAGTTTTCAAAAATCCCATAAGAATAACCCGGAAAAAAAAATTCAGGAAAAATATTTCATCCGAGAGAATTCAAATTCTCAGGGAATTTTAATCTGATAATGATACACATTATTCCGAACTTTCAGTCAAATCGGATCAGCCATTTTGATGTAAGAAAATATATAATGTAATTTTTATGAATCATTCAAAGCTATTAAGATACCCTACCTATTGAATCCAAGCTACAGGTGACACCACTTAATCGTAAACGATTAAACCAAAGCCTTCTTTATTATGATGCAAATCAATAATGGAAAATAAGATGGCAGTGAAGTAATGGTTTGGATCTCAAGGTGTATACATATATAATAACCAATCCAAAGATAAGTTGATATGTTGCAGCTCATCCATCAACGCGGCAACACATAACGCGCCTGCAAGGATCGTTTTATTTTGCTGGTCCCTTGAAAATGAGATTGTTACCCCTAGCACAATCGGCATGTAAGTAGATGGTGTAATGATCAAACCCATCATGAGAACAAGTTGATGAATCTGACTATGGCGTTGCGGTTCCTTTCTAATATCAATTGGGGATGGATGATACGAGAGATAAATGATTTCTTTTCAAGTCATAATTGATTCCTGAAATGTCATTTCATCCAAACGTGGTATTGGAATACCACTGATTTTGAGCTTGAAGATCGAGTCCGTTTCCTCATTCTTGAAACACATTATTCCATAGACGAATACCAGACTTATGATGACATCTAACAATATGATCCACACCAAAAAGGAAATAAACAAGAAAATAAACAACAATTTCAACACCAATTTAAAAACTAGCAAATTATGTGTCAATTTGTAGCTACAGCTGTTTTTAAACTACGTGTTTGCCCGCGGTCAGCTAGCGGTTGAAAATATTGTTGTGTTCACACAGTACACACCCTAGTTGATCCCGCAGGACCTTGAACCCCAGTGCAGGGTGGGGTTGAACCTGCGGGCAATAATTGCCCTCGGGCAGATGGTTCACTTTTCTCTCTCTCGCGTAAAGTTTCAAGGTTAAAGTTTCACTCAAGTTTCAGTATATTCTTGTCAAATAGATCATGAATGGAGACTTATATTTGCTGAACAATTATCTGCAATACACATGGAATCAATACTCTATATAGGAGAAAACGTCGAATGTGTCCATCATTTCAACGTAAAACTTCGAGTTGAATCTAGGCACAGCTGTCAAAGTGAATACACGAGAATAATTTGGCATACACGGCTTTCTATGGTGCTACTTATATTGGTGCGATATATACTGACACAATGAGGTCTATATATCAAACACAGTCTTCTATAAATCATAACTTTCTTCAAACAAGCAGTGGTAATTTATGTGAGTGTAAACAATCACCCTGTTGACCCGTCGTACAGCCAAGGGTCGAAAACCGGTGTTGAAACCCCGGGGTTAGCCCGCGGGTTTTCTAGGTAGTATAAAGACAGCTTATGTGTGTTTTGTAATTTTAAAGTAAGCTAGGAAAACGCCATATATGCGTTAGACGAGCGGATAGTAATAGTATGTTGACTTTTTTGACCAACTTTTGCCTATATTCACCAATTGGGTGACATTCAAGTTATAAATAGCCGGGTAAAAACTGCTTTAATTTAGCACATTTTATGTTTTTTCTTCAAAATGGCTGAGAATCCCAATCAAGCTGAGAATTTCCAGAAATGTGTATCAGAATGATATTCAACTTCACGCAAAATTTCATTTTTTTGGAAAATAAAAATATTTTCTTTTTTTTTCCGCCTTGTTACCGTATTCTAATGGGTATTTTTGAAATTTCTAAAATTCATAAAAATAAAAGTTACCACTCGATAATTCCACAAAACTATACAGATCTAAGTTAGATGAGGAACCATAACGAAAAAAAGTATGAAGTTGATAGCTGTAGCCGTTTGACCTGTGGAGAACCGACAAAAAAACATAAAAAAAAACAAACATAAAAAGTAAAAACGAACACCCATTTTTTTCAGTATGTCAAATTGAATCCTCGCTGAAGCTCGTCTAATTATGTGTCGTCTGGTACAAATGACATGCAAAAGAGTATCCTTTCAATGTCTGTAGGCCTACATCCTAGCATTTATTAAAAGAAAACTGATTCACTGCCCTATTTTACAAATGTAAAATGGATCAAATGACAATAAACATTAATAATCAATATTCTTTGTTAAATCTGTTCGACTAGTGGGTAACACACTGAACCGTCATTCGGGAGACCGGGGTACGATTCCCGCTGTGGTCGACCATCCTGACAGTTTTTTTTTTTATGGTTTTCCTCTGTCGTTCAGATCAATACTGGGATGGTTCCTTAACAACAGGCCACGACCGACTCCTCCCAACTATCCAAAAACACATATTAAAATAACCTTTCCTCTCATCATCCCATCATCTCATTCATCATCCACCGACGTCAATAGATCTTAAGTCATCAGTAAAGTGCATCGTTAAACCCAATATGAATGAATAAATAATCTGTTTGACACCGGCACAGTAGCTGAGTGATGAGCTCACTTGCTTCATGTGATCCGGGAGGTGAAGGGACATATCGGACCCGGTTCGATCCCCGCCACCGTCCATCTTTACAGGGGTTTTTCGTGGTTTCCCTCTGTAGTCTAGGCTAATGCCGGGATGGTTCCCACAATATAGGCCACGACCGCTTCTTTCCCACTATCCTTCCCACTACCCATAAAACCTTCATCTCATCATCCCATCATCTCATTAATCATTCATACGACGCCAATAGATCTTAGTAATCATTACAGTGCGTCGTTGAAACCCAATATAATAATAAAAAAAAAATCTGTTTGACTTGACTACAACTTAGGGATAACATCGATTAATCGAGAATCGATTCAGAATCGATTCTAGTGCCAAACAATTCTAAAAATCGAGAATCGATTTTTTTGCTATTTTTTTCTTGATCGAAACTGTACACATTTGTAGCATTTACGTCGACTGACGCACGTGTACCATCGCTCGCACATGTTCTTTGTAGCCCCTCCCATCTTTTACCTTCCCCTCCCGCCAAGTCCGGTCGAGAGTTTTCGTAATGAGACAAACGCCATTGGATCATTTACACGACAAAGGGCGTGGTTCAGCGTAGTGGGGAAGAATGTGTGTGTGTGTGTATCATGGAGGGGAGAAAGCTTCGTTCATGACCTTGAAGGCGCCACTTCGACAGAGCGGTACAGTTGATATAACACGATGTGCAACAGTTTTAGCTACATGAAAACAGCGCGGGAATATTTAAACATGTAAATGTACACAGACATTTTTTTTTTCAAATTTGAAAAAAATCGATTCTTAATCGATTCTGGGAAGTACAGAATTGATTCTGAATGTATAGAATCGATGTTATCCCTACTACAACCCAAAGTTGATAGCAATTACTGCAATCCCATTTACCAAATCCAACAAGTGCTTGTTCTCCTGGATGTGTCTGTTGAAGACGGCATTCATTCCTTTGTCCGAGTAGATTCCTCTCAACAAGATGTCTTGCGTGATCTCGTGGGAAAATGTGGCGTAGCGAAAATCGTCTTTCCTGAAAACGAAATGCCGTTAGGTAACCAGATAGTCTAGATCTGAAGATAATTCACTAGAATACAATACAGCAATTGAAACATGTAATTGTTGGCCTACTGTACATGAAGTGAGCACTATATTTTCCAATTTTGTAGCATACATTATTTCAATCTTTTCACAGGCTGTTTCAATGAGTTTTTCTAGAATAAGTGGGTAGGCTCTATTTGATCAATTCAATTCAATTCAACATGTGCTTTATTCTTATTGATTAGGTATTATACGACAAATATAAAATAAAATTACAACTCATGGAGATAATAACAGAATAAATATACATACAAAGTACAAGTAATATAAGAAAAATAAAGAAAAACTGCCATGAATGTACGTTGATGGAATAATAAGAAGCCAGTATAAGAACGACTTCTTGTGTGCTACCGGTATATCAAAACACAGTTTATAATTCACTTTCACTGATTATTGTTCAACTCACCACCGTGTTCATTTTCTAACATATTTAATTCAATTTGTATTTTATCCAACCTTGTTATGCATACTTCTGTTTCAATTATCGCATTACACAATATTCTTTACATTATTATTCTACATATAATCCACAGTCAAGCCTTATAGGGCTTCGTGGACATCACGTGACTCATCATTTATGTATATGTATGTTCTACGTTCTTTCGTTCTATGAAAACAAAAATACATTCTAAGAGTCGAGAAAAGCACAGCAATGAACGAAGTAACGAGAAGCAACTCACGGTAGCACCACATTCTCTTCAATATTTTCCGAAGCCGCCTCATTCGAAAACTTTTTCTCGGGCAAATACGGAGTGGGCTGAGAATCTTTCCGAGGCGACTTGCCCAAGCAGGAAAACAAGCCGGACTTGGCGACCGCCGGCACGGAAGTCGGCGCGTTGCCTTCGCCTGCCGAGCCGACAGGCGATTGGTCCGAAGACATCTGCTCGGGCGTCGACCCTCGGCTTTCTCCGGAAGACCCAACGGAGGGCGTCTTGGCCGTCGAGACTTGCTCGGGAGAGGCTCCTCGGCTTTCTCCGCCCGACCCGACGTACGCTGAATCGTGACTTCCTACTGACATCTGTGGGGTGAAAACTATTCGTTGGCAAAGCTATACATTTAATTTAATTTAATTCTTCATAATAGCTGATACATGTTATAAGTGAGGATAATACAACTAACAGAAGCCCGCGTAAGAACACAAGTTCTTGAGTGCGGGCTGTCAAAAGAAAAACATTAATAACTATTGTAGCTTGTAGCAGAGACGGAATACATAAAAAATATTTGATATTCAAGAGAAGACAGACAGAAAAAAATTGATTATAAATTATAAACACCAAGTCATTGTGGAGAAATGGATTTGTCCAGATTACGTATAGTATTTTGAATAGCATAGTGATATACATTAGTATATATTCAATCACGTGGTAGATTCGATTACATTTGTAATATATGGTAATAGTGTATGGTACAGTATATGGTTTAATAATATATGGGACTGGAACAGGGTGAAAATAGTTACGTATCTAATTAATTTGGTAAAGCATGTTGTGACAAATAATTCTCCCAGATGACCTCAGCCAATGGTCGATTTGTTTTTTTGAAAATTTGTTTTGATACAATATCATGAAGAGTACTAAAACTATATTTCTCATCAATTGGTATTAAGATTTCATGTACCACCTACACTCATTCTTTCATGTTTTATTAAGAACTCCCATTTAGCACATAGCCTACGACTTTGCAAACAAAACATTGTGGAAGTTTGTTCACTTCAGTTCATGTAGGCTCAAAATAGAGGACAGAACAATATTTAATTGCAACAATTCAGAAAGATTGAATAACTTGGCCCTATTCATTCACCCTTAAGAGCCCACATCTTGGACAGATTCACAGGGTGCACTTTTGCCACATTCATCTCAAGAACAACAAATACCACGAACTTGCGGTAAAATGCAAAAATAAATAATACCCTCAAAATTAGATATGCCTTATCGAAAATTGAAGAATAATTTTATTATGGAGCAATGACTGAATCAAAGTGTGACTAATTTGATGGTTTTCATTGCTCAATACCCGATTAACGAATGATAGTAGAAATAAATTACAAACGCACATCTCCAAGTTCAACTTTGCTTATCAATACGGGAATCCTGATTCGCCAGTGATTTTACAGTTTTCCTATTTTCCTTGGCCAAAATGTGCAATGTACAGTAAACCCTCGTTAATCCGAAATTCAAGGGACCCCAAAAAGTGATTTCGATTTATAAAAATTTGGATTAACCAAAAAACTCCTTTTCCACGAAAATCATCACACTTCCTGGTTAGAATTGAAGCAATTTCGTATCGAGCGCGAGAGAAAGCTTGTGCGAGGAACCGAATCACTGATCGTGTGTATTCGGCTATCTTCGACAGCAACCGAACGTTAGATGGCCAGCTTCCATTGGCGCTCGGCCGTTCCGAGTGATTGAGTGTTCCGAGCTTACCGCTCGTCAAGTCAAGGACAGATAGAGCGGCCAAAGACCTTAATATCTAACCCAACGAAGTTAGATACTAAGGGCTTTGGAGCGGCCCGAGCGCACTCGGAGTCGAATGATGTATTCAGTGGCAGCGAACAGCTGAGCTGGCTTCAGCCTATTGTTACGCGTCAAATAAGGATGGAATTTACAAAAATAATGATCAATTCAAGGAATTCACTCGATCTATTTCGGATTATCCAATCCGAAAACAGTGCTGAAGCAATTGAGGGGTCGAAATATTAGTTCGAATTACGGATAAGCCTGGAATTCGGATTAACCATATTCATCAACATTGAAATGCCTATACCTTCAGCCGGGGACTGACTTCAAGTTCGAAATATGTCAAATTTCGGACTAACCGAGTTTGGATTAACGAGGGTTTACTGTAACTGGATTTTGTCCAAATTAAAAAATGGAAAACTCCTCCATCTAGCGGTGATTACTGGAACTCTTTCAATATTATATTAGTATTACTCAACCCACAACCAAACTTTTCAACACACATCAAACCTGGGCTGATCATTTCGAAGAGGAACATCTCAGCTAAGATGCGGGCTCTCAAGTTCATAACGTGTATACCGGTAGACTGTACACTGGTCACACAATCACAGATTCAAAAACTTGTCTTTACATCTGCTATCAGATATATCGATGAACATGAGGTAGATAGGAGATGATCACCTTGCTACTCGGCTCCGCTTTTACTTCGCCTTTGCAGCGACACTCGACGAAAGTCTTGTTGGGCGGCCGATTCTCATCCATCTGCTTGTTGCTCAGAGCTTCTTCAAGAATCCATTCGACTGCCGGCTCGCAAATATCAACGGGCTGAAAAAATGGTTTGAATGAAGTTTGTATATTGAGAAAGCTACAAGGAAACACAATGGAATTACTGTTGGTATATCATTGTCACTGCGAAAGATCCGGCTTAGTCATGGATATATGTTACCTTGCCGAGATTACTGCAGCGGCGACATGTGCTCGTTCCAATCTCAGCGGCCATATTGGACATTTGAATATAGAATCTAAGCTAGGCATTCTATAGTATCACTGAATTATGTCGAATATGTGGGAAACTTCCCGGTTTGCAAAGCTGTGTGAAGCTACTGACGAGACACAAGTATGTACGCCTTCTTAACGTTGAGTAACGTATCTCGGTAATATAAATCTATGGCTTAAAATAAGAGAATTGTCTGAAACTTGTGAAATCTAGTATAGCTTTGGGAAGAGGCTTTTAAGAATTGAGTAGCGGCTGTCATGTCCTTCTGACAGCTGTCATGTCCTTCTGACAGCTGTCATGTCCTTCTGTCAGCTGTCATGCCCTTCAGACAGCTGTCATGTCCTTTTGACAGCAGTCATGTCCTTCTGACAGCTGTCATGTCCTTCTGACAGCTGTCATGTCCTTCTGACAGCTGTCATGTCCTTCTGACAGCTGTCATGTCCTTCTGACAGCTGTAATGTCCTTCTGACAGCTGTCATGTCCTTCTGACAGCTGTCATGTACTTCTGACAGCTGTCATGTCCTTCTGACAGCTGTCATGTCCTTCTGTCAGCTGTCTTGCCCTTCAGACAGCTGTCATGTCCTTTCGACAGCTGTCATGTCCTTTCGACAGCAGTCATGTCCTTCTGACAGCTGTCATGTCCTTCTGACAGCTGTAATGTCCTTCTGACAGCTGTTATGTCCTTCTGACAGCTGTCATGTCCTTCAGACAGCTGTCATGTCCTTCTGACAGCTGTCATGTCCTTCTGACAGCTGTCATGTCCTTCAGACAGCTGTCATGCCCTTCAGACAGCTGTCATGTCCTTTCGACAGCAGTCTTGTCCTTCTGACAGCTGTCATGTCCTTCTGACAGCTGTCATGTCCTTCTGATAGCTGACATGTCCTTCTGACAGCTGTCATGTCCTTCTGACAGCTGTCATGTCCTTCAGACAGCTGACATGTCCTTCTGACAGCTGTCATGTCTTTCTGACAGCTGTCATGTCCTTCTGACAGCTGTCATGTCTGTCTGACAGCTGTCATGTCCTTCAGACAGCTGTCATGTCCTTCAGACAGCTGTCACGTCCTTCTGACAGCTGACATGTCCTTCTGACAGCTGACATGTCCTTCAGACATCTGTCATGTCCTTCAGACAGCTGTCATGTCCTTCAGACAGCTGTCATGTCCTTCTGACAGCTGTCACGTCCTTTCGACAGCTGTCACGTCCTTCTGACAGCTGTCATGTCCTTCTGACAGCTGTCATGTCCTTCTGACAGATGTCATGTCCTTCTGACAGCTGTCATGTCCTTCAGACAGCTGTCATGTCCTTCTGACAGCTGTCATGTCCTTTTGACAGCTGTCATGTCCTTCTGACAGCTGTCATGTCCTTCTGACAGCTGTCATGTCTGTCAGACAGCTGTCATGTCCTTCTGACAGCTGTCATGTCTGTCTGACAGCTGTCATGTCCTTCAGACAGCTGTCATGTCCTTCAGACAGCTGTCATGTCCTTCTGACAGCTGTCATGTCTGTCAGACAGTTGTCATGTCCTTCTGACAGCTGTCATGTCCTTCTGACAGCTGTCATATTTGTCTGACAGCTGTCATGTCCTTCAGACAGCTGTCATTTCCTTCAGACAGCTGTCACGTCCTTCTGACAGCTGACATGTCCTTCTGACAGCTGACATGTCCTTCAGACAGCTGACATGTCCTTCAGACAGCTGACATGTCCTTCAGACAGCTATCATGTCCTTCAGACAGCTGTCATGTCCTTCAGACAGCTGTCATGTCCTTCTGACAGCTGTCACGTCCTTTCGACAGCTGTCACGTCCTTCTGACAGCTGTCATGTCCTTCAGACAGCTGCTATGTCCTTCTGACAGCTGTCATGTCCTTCTGACAGCTGTCATGTCTGTCAGACAGTTGTCATGTCCTTCTGACAGCTGTCATGTCCTTCTGTCAGCTGTCATGTCCTGACAGCTGTCATCTCCTTCTGACAGCTGTCATGTCCTTCAGACAGCTGTCATGTCTGTCTGACAGCTGTCATGTCCTTCAGACAGCTGTCAGTGGTACAGCAGTTGGTCAACTAGTCCCAGACTAGTCACTACAGTGAGTCCAAGATGCATTGAGGGTTGCGTTGGTTTGCTGGTTGGAGATGATGACTTCACTTCCTATCTCTCCCATGTTAAAAATGTGTTTCAATTGACCACTAGTGATAGGCGTGGCTAATCGCCAGGCCACCTTGATCTATACTTCATGTGGGAAGTTAGAGATCTACTCTGATAGGTAAATGTGAAATTTCCCACATAACAAACAGCCCATTTGATTGGATGTTCTGTTTTGTGACGTTTATGGGCGGGTCAATCACTAGTCGTCAATTCACCTTTCCAATTCAACTTGTAGGAAAAGGAACTAACTTTAGGTTCACACCGGCTCAGTTAATAACAGTTGTCATCAAGTTTGTCAGCCTGTCAGCTGTTTCTACAGAACAACACTAGATAGAGCAGCGATATTTGGTTCTCAGAAAAGTACTCGGTAAATGGAAAGTGTTTTCGAGTTAGTGAAGTCACCGTCCCCTGGCGGCCAACCAACGCAACCCTCAATGCACCTTGGGTGAGTCCAGCAGGAACTGGAAATAGAAAAAGAGTTCAAGATGGAGTGAAGAGACGCTACTCTCAAAAGGAATCAGTTTTCACATTTTAATCTCATTAGTCTTAATTGACCTTCGTCAAGCTGGATTCACAATGCGAACTAGTGATTAGTGACTAATACTAAATACTAACATGAGAAACTGAGCATTCACATAGGCTTGAAATAAGAATTGATTTTCATGAGTCGTAGCTGCCTTACGATGACGGATTCAAATTGAAATCTACATGTTAGAAGGCTGTAAACGAGCGGCTCATCGAGCGGGATAGCTTCCTTTTGCATTGACTTCCTGTCGTTTTGAATTCACGACTTCTGATTGGTCGGACTAATGATCAGAACTAATGATTAATGCTAAAGTTGAAAGTTAGTTAACTTTCAAGGTCAGTCACTAATTAGATGAGCGTAGCGAAGCTTTCCATTTCACACCCTTAAAAAAATGGGCTTCGTTTTTATGTTTTTTTTTTTTTTTTTTTTGTAATTATGTACGCGGCATACAGGTCAGAGAAATGAATCAATCAACTTGAAACTTTTTCTGAACGTTGGTGTCATACCAGAATAGGTTGGGATTGTTATTCAGAGGAATCGGTCGGAAGGTTTTTCTGGAAAATAATCGGAAAGTTGGGAAAATCCTCATAAGAATAACCCGGAGGAAAAATACTTGAAAAACAAGAATTTTTTCAAAAGCTCTCAAATTCTCACAGAATATGAAAAATACTATTGTACACCTTTTCAGAGATTTTTACAACAATCGAATGAGAAATGATGAAGAAAACGCAATAAACGTGTACATTTTATTGAATATTTGAATCAATTGGCTTTGCAAAGTGTTTATGCGACAGGTTGCAGGTTACTATAAATATCAACAAGTTGCAGGTGAGGTTTTTGAACGTTTGAAGTAAGTCAAGGTTTGTAGATGTAAATTGAGCTGACAAGTTATTTTTCATTCTAGATTGCCATACTTCTAAGCTCATCTCACAACGCGCATCCCGCGTTTTCCTAGTATTAATCACAATGTGAACGTCAACACTGATTCTGTATCTGCCAACTTTAGTTAACCATTAATCACTAATCATTAGTTAGCATTGTGAATCAAGCTTCACCGAACCGCATACAATACAACATGGGTTAATTGACCTTTCAAGTAACTGCCACACACGTGTACACGCATCTGAGCCAGTTGTGTTCGCGTGTACGCGTTTTGATTCCCGCAGCACAATACCGTTTATTTTCTACTGGACGGCAGACTGTTGTTATCGAGCTGATTGTTTGGGGGCTTCTGCGCGATCGATTGACTGAACATATGTACTCCTTCGAAACAACGTCGACAATTGATTGATGTCATTATAGTAGCGTTTATTCAGAGCCACCCTCGGTAGCTCGGTCAGCTGAGGCACCGCTTCAGAAACTGAAGTCACAGTTGGGCGAGGGTTCGAGTCCCGCATAAGGCATGGGTTTTTGTGAACGTCCTTTCGTTTATCATAACTTCATAATTTCATTATCATCCGCTCATTCGTACCCCCGTATAACCTAGCTGTTGGTGGGGTCGTTAAGCAGACAATAATCATAATCAGATGAAATGTCTTGTCAATGACTCGATAGGATTCTGACATTGGTGAAAATGGCGGATGTAGATTGACTGACTCGGTGATATAATATAATTTGTTCGACCGATAATAAGAAACTTATCCAAACACATGAATCTAGGAAGATGTACTCAGTTCTTGTCTTGAATTTGGTGTTGATAACAATAATAATTTCACTAATTTGTATCTGTTAGTGAGGAAGATAATATTCAAGCGCTCGCAGCAATGCCTAGGCCAAGATGCATTGCGCGTTGCGTTTGCTCGTTGGAGATGGTGTCTTCACTTCCTAACCCTCCCATGTTAAAATTATGTTCCAATTCACGGTCCATGTTTAAAGTACTATTGACCGTGCGTAGATAAGTGGTGATAAGAGGATCTAATGTTACGTTCAAGGCCGGCTCGCTGTCATCAAGTTTGCTAGACTAACAGCTGTTTCTACAAAAACACACCAGATAGAGCAGCGATCCATATTACACAGAAAAGTCCTCACGGTATGGTAAATGTTTTCAGGATAAGTGAAAGCACCATCTCTCGGCCGCAAATAAACGCAACCCTCAATGCATCTTGGCCTAGGCTTACAAATGGAAAATGTATGTAGGCCTATTTATGAATTTCTCAACTGATCACCCTTCAAATTTTTATTCTTCTGTGATTTTTCTTCTATGGTACGCCTAAAAAATCATGGACAAATAATCATAAATGTAGCATCTGGTATTATTTGTACTATGAAAACGCTATATACGCGTTGTTAGACGAGCGGAAAGTAATAGTATGTCGACTTTATTGCCAAACTTTTGCCTAAATTCGCCAATTGGGTAACATTTTAGTTATAAATGGGTAAAAACAGCTTCGAGTGGTACCAATTTAGCACACTTCATGTTTTTTCTTCAAAATGGCTGACCCGATCAAGCTGAGAATTTCCAGAAATGTGTATCAGAATGTTATTCAACTTCACACAGAATTTCATTTTTTTTGAAAATAAAAATTTTTCAATTTTTTTTCTGCTGTGTTATTCTAATGGGTATTTTTGAAATTTCTAAAATTCATAAAAAAAAGTTGATATCTGATAATGCCACAAAACTATACAGATCTAAGTTAGATAAGGAACCATGATGAAAAAAAGTTTGAAGTTGATAGCTGTAGCCGCTTGACCTGTGGAGAACCGACAAAAAAACATAAAAAAAAAAACAAAAAAAAAACATAAAAACGAACACCAATTTCATTCAGTATGTCAAATTGAATCCTCGCTAAAGCTCGTCTAACAAACCAATATATATTTGGGAAAATAACTTAGCACAGGGTGCACAGCTTCTGTCAGAAAACTCAGTAATTCAAGGGTTGGGAAAACTTTTCATTAAATAACAGAACCAAGATGTATTGAGGGTTGCGTTCGTTTGCCGGTCTATTATGCTGGTTCAACTCCGTATCGCACCAATGTTGAAAATATGTACCAATTCACCGGTCAAATGAACGTAACGAACGTGAGTAATCTAGTACTAGTGATACAAGGAACTGACTTTGTTTATAAAATCACGTTTACGTCGGCTCAGCTGTAGTAACAGTCACCTGAAATGCCAATATTTGAGGTGTAAAGAAGGCATGACGCATAGTTTCATATTGTACACTATAGGTAGAGCAGCGATCGGTAAGTTCAAGGACAGTACTGATGAAATAGAACAAGATTAACATCTTGAGCTGAACTATAAAATTTGGACTCCGATTAGATTAGCGTAGCGAAGGCTTCCATGTCACCAACTGAAAAAAATCGGGCTTCATTTCATATAATTTTTTTGTTGATAGGCCTATTTGTTTGTAATTTTATGAGCGGCATACGAGTCAGAAAAAAAACAATATATTGGAAACTTTTTCTGCAGATTGTTTCTCAGAAAAATCGATCGGACTGTTTTTCCGCCAAAAAATCGGAAAGTTTGGAAAATCCCCCAAGAATCACGAAGAGAGAAAATACTCGAAAACCAAAATTTCTTCCAAAGCTCTAAAATTTTCACTGAACATGAAAAAAACTGTCATACATATTTTGATTTTTTCAACAGTTGAATGAGTAATAAGAAAAAAAGCAATCAAAGATTTTTTAAAATGAATATTAGGATCAATTGCCTAATTGGTTTTGGAAAGTGCCTGTGCGATAGGTCACAGCACTATAAAAATCAACAAGTTGCAGGTACATTTGCAGTACTTCAAGGTCTGTAGATGTAGATTGAGCTGACACAATATTCAAAATTCTAAATTTTCATACTTCTAAGCTCATCTCACGACGCATATCCTACGTTTTCCTACTGTTTACCAAGCAACAGCAAGCTTACCTCCGCAGGCCACCTCTCGTTGGGTGACCGAGCGTCCGAGGAGGTTCTCTTGGATCTTCTGCGTGGCGGGTGGTACACTTTCATCTCACAATGCATATCCTGCATTTTCCTACTGTTTACCAAGCAACAGCAGGCTTACCTCCGCAGGCCACCTCTCGTTGGGTGACCGAGCGTCCGAGGAGGTTCGCTTGGATCTTCTGCGTGGCGGGTGGTACACTTTCATCTCACAATGCATATCCTGCATTTTCCTATTGATTACCAAGCAACAGCAGGCTTACCTCCGCAGGCCACCTCTCGTTGGGTGACCGAGCGTCCGAGGAGGTTCTCTTGGATCTTCTGCGTGGCGGGTGGTACACTTTCATCTCACAATGCATATCCTGCATTTTCCTACTGTTTACCAAGCAACAGCAGGCTTACCTCCGCAGGCCACCTCTCGTTGGGTGACCGAGCGTCCGAGGAGGTTCTCTTGGATCTTCTGCGTGGCGGGTGGTACACTTTCATCTCACAACACATATCCTGCATTTTCCTACTGTTTACCAAGCAACAGCAAGCTTACCTCCGCAGGCCACCTCTCGTTGGGTGACCGAGCGTCCGAGGAGGTTCTCTTGGATCTTCTGCGTGGCGGGTGGTACACTTTCATCTCACAATGCATATCCTGCATTTTCCTACTGTTTACCAAGCAACAGCAGGCTTACCTCCGCAGGCCACCTCTCGTTGGGTGACCGAGCGTCCGAGGAGGTTCGCTTGGATCTTCTGCGTGGCGGGTGGTACACTTTCATCTCACGACGCATATCCTGCATTTTCCTAGTGATTACCAAGCAACAGCAAGCTTACCTCCGCAGGCCACCTCTCGTTGGGTGACCGAGCGTCCGAGGAGGTTCTCTTGGATCTTCTGCGTGGCGGGTGGTACACTTTCATCTCACAATGCATATCCTGCATTTTCCTACTGTTTACCAAGCAACAGCAAGCTTACCTCCGCAGGCCACCTCTCGTTGGGTGACCGAGCGTCCGAGGAGGTTCTCTTGGATCTTCTGCGTGGCGGGTGGTACACTTTCAACTCTCGGACGCGAGACTTGGCGTCCGATTTCAGGATGCGAGGATTGTTCTCCTCGAAGCTGTCCTTGTGATGGTCCATGATGTCAGGCGGAACTGGAGGCTGCAGAACAATCACAGAACAATTACAGAACAATACAACAACACAGAACAAGCTGAACGAAGTCGCATTCACACTTTCAACTTGGAAACTGAGCTGTTCGCTGAAGAACGAATACTGGAATAGCGACACTTCTAAGAGTGAAGGAGGGCTTGGCGTGTAGGAATGCCATAGACAAGCTACTATTTTGGGGAATTGGTTAGAGCACAGAAGAGCTGTGGTTAGGGTTGTATGGGTCAGGTTATGATCGTTTCCTCGAATAGACCATCCTGTTTCCAAGTAAACACGCCAAGCCACGTTCACTCTTGGCAGTATCTTTATTCCAGTATTTGCTCTTCAGGCGCCCCCCCCCCCCAAATCACAAGAGTAGATTGAATGAAAAAAAAGTTTGAGATTCAACGAGCCACCTTTTGTTTCTGCTACCGAGTTGTGACCGACTACAACCGATCTGATCTGTTCACGGACCAGCGGCCGTACAGGAGGAATGGAAGATTATACTGCGATAGGTAAACTGGTCGCGTGGATTTATATACAGTGAAACCTCTATCCATCGTTTATATATATATATTTCATTGGTAGCCATGAAGCCTATAATGCATTTGGGTGACTGAATGCACATAATTTTGGTGATTTGCAACATGATGATTGATGAGTAGAGACATGTAAATAATTAAATATAGCTTCTATTTATTCATTTCATAGCATTTAGAATTTGAAAAGTAGCACTTTGATGCATCCATTATTTTGAAACATCGTGTTTTGTAGCGCAACTACATTCTGTATCATAACAACAGTACGGTACGGTAAGACCACTAGATAACGTACAATAGGCATACAAGAGAAACCCCAATTGATTATGTGTTCAGAAAAATAGTCTCTACAACCGGGTTAAACCTATGCCTCATCTGCCGCCTGCATCTGCAACTGTACTTTTTATAAAAACTCCCCAATTAACTTGACCCGTTTACACCTGAAATGAAACATTTTGAGAAAAAAAGCATCTATAATGGTTCTATTCCAGATATGGCGTCTATATCGCCAATACATTGAAACGTAGCGGATTCAGACGTTTGTAGCGCTTTGTCGCGTTTTCAAAAACATGATAGAACAACATCAAATTTATTGAAATATGAAGAAATATCATGAAAACACATAAAAAGGCACTTTTAGATTACATCGCTTTTATAGCAATTGCTATTTTTACATGTCTCTATTGATGAGTATTGACACATGATCAGAGTTGTAGAAATATAGAATTCACATTCAGTTTTGGCAGTCTTTTTTAATGTGAAACGTAGCATTTTGTAGCAAACTACTGAAGAAACAGGAGCTGCAAACTCTAGATCAACAACTACGGGATCATCAACGGAAATAACATAGATTTAGCGTAACTTTAGGGTGTAACTTTACGACGTAAACTTGGACCGCAATGCACTGTTCATGACTACTTGATTTAGTGCTGAATCCAAAGTAAATCAACCAATGAAATACCGCGTCAAAGAATATCGATTTCGATTATCGACTGTCGAGTAACTGCTCGTAACGAGTAACGAGCGCTGTCGTATATGTTCGGACGATCTCGGAGTTTCTCAGCCTCTGATTGGTAGAATTCTACGTCTAGATTCAGACGTGGCCGTAGAAGTTTGGAGTTTGCAAACTTCTACGTTACGCCTACATTTATTTCTGCGGCTAAAGTTATCGTGAATGGTTGCATGGAATGCGACCAACCAAACATTTCTAAAGCTACGGCTAAATCTTAAGTTTACTTCTTACGTCAATTGTGAATGAGCCTTTAGTCTGAAGCAGCAAGCTGTCCGAATACCACTTACTGTCAATAGTTGTTCAAGGAAAGAGATAACGACTGTTTTCAACTTGACCATCGGTTTCTCCCGTCAATCTTATATTCAAATACACGTTTTGAAAACAATTTTTCATACAATACAGCACATTGTGTTCAAAACAGTACTCACATATTTTCACAAAATGGCTAAATGTAGCCAAATGCTCTGAAAGAGACATTTATAGTGAAAAGTAGTTGAATAGAATATGATGTTGAATGAATAAATTAACTATGAAACATGAAGAAAACCAAAAATATAAATCCTTGTGAAATATTCAGATTTGATGGTCCTATTCATGAATGCTGAATTCCTACAACTCTACACATGATCGTGACGAAATGTTGAACCGGTAATTGTATACATTCGGGTTTTGGCTACATGCCAGTTTGGATTACAAAGCAATACAAAAATAAGAACGTTCACACGAACGTTCTTTTCTGCCGACGAAAAATCAAACGTTGATAAACTTTACGTTTGTAGCTTGAAGATGTAACGCGTTCACAAACAAGTTTATTTTGATAGTTCATTACCCAACACGACTGCCACTTTTTGAATGCAAGGGAAGGAGATATAGCGTAGTCAGTGTGTTTTCTGTACCTAATCATTCTGATGACACTTCGGTTACACTTCTCTTTGTGGTAGCGATCTTCTACCGCCAATTTAGTATCAACTAGTAAACTAACTTGACCGTAGTACGTTGTTATGCCGTTATTTGAGCGTGAACCTTTATTGATCCTGAATCCTGATACCGCTACGGTAATATTACTTCTATAGAAGTAGTCAACAGGAGTGACATTTATCTCCTCAGTTCTTTTACCCAAATAAATTTCACTCATATTTTGAGAAAAAAGTGGCACTAATGAGATATTCTGGGGGCACTGAAGAGCATATATCAGAATTAAAGTCCAACAATCGTTTTGTCAGCAGAGTCAAAAAGTAATTTTGAAATTAATTCTACATTGGGGAAATCTGAGTCAAGCTATATTGGACATGTGTATTGTTGAATTGAAATTACATCAGAAACACTGTCATCTTTTTTTTTGCCCAAGTTACAGCACTTGAATAAAATATTAAGTTGCTATTTTGACTTCATTTTGGTGAAGAATCAACTATTTTTCCTCTTAAAATGAGTATGAATCATAAATGAAAACGGGCACCTATATTTATTTTTGCATAATTCTGAACCTGCATCATCATCAATCATTCATCTCATATCGTCCATTACAAAATTATATTCTTTAATTCTATTCATAACATCTTCATCTACAATAAAACAAGTTTTTTGATTGAATGCCATCACTTTTAGTGTGTTTTAATGATCTGTTAAACGTAAAAAACGCACAAAATTTGAAGGTTGCGTGTTGAATGATAGGGAAACATCCAGTATTTGAATTGATATATCTCAAAATTTATCCCGGTTAGCCTATCATCTGTTTTGATATTATTATCGAGCACATCAAAACGAATCGACTGACAAAAACTCATGATTTTTTCATGACCATTAGGTAATGGAGGTTGGACCTTTGGCTGTGTGACATAGGCTTGGGGGTACTTGCCAATGGATGGTTGTACAAGTGTTCAAGGGTACAGGTAAGATTTATTCCGGCATACTCTCTTCAGGCGCTCCGATATTCACTCACCGGTCTGTTAGTAGATGGCTTGGCTCGTTTCCCCTCTGGATAGACAGGAACCTTGAACGTACTCGGCTTGGGTTTGTACGGCTCTTGCTTGTACGAAGGAGGTTGCTTCGAAGCGCGCTCTTCCCTACACTTGTCGTGACCCGGCGGCCAGTGAATATTGCGCTTGCTGTCCCTGCGAAGAGAACAACCAATTTGAAAAAGCACTTACAAATTAGAACCATGAATGTCTTGCTTGTAGGGTTATATCTAGCTAGAGACATGTAAATATAGCTTCTATTTTTTCTTTTCATAGCATTTAGAATTTGAAAAGTAGCACTTTGGTGCATCTATTATTTTGAAACATCGTGTTTTGTAGCGCAACAACGTGCTGCAGCGTTATAACAGTATGGTACACGTAAAACCTCTAGGTAACGTGCAATAGCATACAAGAGAAACACCCTAATTGATATTTTTCAGAAAAATAGTGTTTTTCCACAAGCAGGTTAATCCCACACCTCATCTGCCACCTGAATTTGCATCTGCACTTTTTTCCAAATTCGCCAACTAACTTCACCCGTTTACACCTCAATTGAAATAATTTTGTAAAAAAATAGCATCTATAATGCGTCTATTCTGAATATAGCATCTATATCGACAATACATTGAAACGTAGCAAATTCAGACGTTTGTAGCGCTTTGTCGCCTTTTCAAAAACATGATAGAACAAGACCAAACTTATTGAAAGATGGAAAAATATCAGAAACACATCTAAAAAAGCACTTTTAGATTTCATCGCTTTTATAGTACAGTCGAACCCACATATAACGAACTCGGTTTTAACGAAATTTCGGTTTTTACGAATTAATTACCATCCCCCTTCAAATCTCCTATCCTTACAATGTTAAATAAAGACCTATAACGAAGTGATTTATATTTCGAAATTCGGTTATTACGAATTTTTTGTCACTTTTCAGCATATTTTGCTAATTATTTTCAGCTATTTCCAACAAAATGTTCGAAAATCGGAGCATTTTGCGTAATTTATTTTCAGGTTACATTTATTTTGAACGGACTGTACATCGTAGCAGCTGGTGACGCGTACAGCACGTGGTCATAACTCTTGCTGCACCCCCCCTCCCTCCCCGTCCCACGCACAGTGGAACGGCCCAAAACCAAACACTCTCAACGCGCGCTAAATAATAACGTGATGGTGACATCTTCAATGACTTTGTTTATCTATTTTTTGTTTACATTCCTTCATTTCCATTCGTGATAGTGTCCTGTAACCTAGGAAATAAAACACAAGAAGTGGGGAGTGGTGGTGTCATGTGATAGCAGATGATAAGTTCTTTATGAAAGGACATTGTTGTTTTCTATTACTTTCTACAAACATACTAAGTGATGATACGATGCGATGATAATATGTCACCTAATACAGTACTATACTAGGGCCTAAGTCGTAAATGTAGGCCTATCTTTATAAATCTCTAAAATTCAAGTGCTGTTATGAAAAAAAGCAATAAATCTCCATAACGAAATTCTGTTTTTACGAACAGATTTTCATTCCCCTTGAAATTCGTTATATGCGGGTCCGACTGTAATTGCTATTTTTACATGTCTCTATATATAGCCTAGAGCCTACCACTACAATAGGTGAACCCTCATTGTTTTAAATCTCAGTAATATAGAAAAGACATTTTGGATCCAAAAATCTCAATCAACGAAAAAAAAAGAATTCAAAATGACTATTTTTTTTTTGACAAAAGTTATTAGGATCGATAAGACACACTCAATTGTGAAAGCAACGCTGTTCGTAGCTTCTCGCGTATCGACCATGGCCAGTCGGATGGTCGCTAGTGTTGAATGTAACCCAAGTTACCCGTTCACGCGGGGGCGCCAGATACTAAGTCAATAGACGTTTATACCTGTAAATTCTAGATGTAAATATATGTGATAGATGTAAAACTGTAAATATAGACGTTTTTAGTATAAACAAATATAGTATGAAGTATTTTAGTATTTTAAGTATTTTTTATTTCCGATAACTGCATAATGAATGCAGTGTCTACAATAGAAGTTTTTTTTTATTTTTGTGGTAACACTTATATCTTGTCTGTGTAAAACAGAGAACCATTGCTGTGGCTTGCAAGGTAGCAGTTAGACACACCACGGCACTAGATCACCATTCTTACATTGAAAATGAAAGTTTAAACTTTAAAACAATCCACAAAGAATATTTTCTCTCAAGATTACAAAAGGGTGTTTGTTCTAAACTTGAATTTCAGTTTTCCCCTAGTCCCGAAGTAGGCCGTATAGTATGCTTTATTGGCGATTGCCTATTGGTGATTGTCCATCGCTTAAAGTGCCTAATACAATTGTTGGTATGGGCCCGTAAATAGCTCGGTCAACTGACTTGAGTATCTGGCACCGCACGTCTTCGAGTCACTTCGATAACGTTCGGCACTAGCGATCACCTGACTGGACATGGGCAACACGCGGGAAGCTGTTAATAGCTCGGTCAACTGACTTTAGTATCTGGCACCGCACGTCTTCGAGTCACTTCGATAACGTTCGGCACTAGCGATCACCTGACAGGACACGGGCAACACGCGGGAAGCTGTTAATAGCTCGGTCAACTGACTTTAGTATCTGGCACCGCACGTCTTCGAGTCACTTTGATAACGTTCGGCACTAGCGATCACCTGACAGGACACGGGCAACACGCGGGAAGCTGTTAATAGCTCGGTCAACTGACTTTAGTATCTGGCACCGCACGTCTTCGAGTCACTTTGATAACGTTCGGCACTAGCGATCACCTGACAGGACACGGGCAACACGCGGGAAGCTGTTAATAGCTCGGTCAACTGACTTTAGTATCTGGCACCGCACGTCTTCGAGTCACTTCGATAACGTTCGGCACTAGCGATCACCTGACTGGACCCGGGCAACACGCGGGAAGCTGTTAATAGCTCGGTCAACTGACTTTAGTATCTGGCACCGCATGTCTTCGAGTCACTTTGATAACGTTCGGCACTAGCGATCACCTGACAGGACACGGGCAACACGCGGGAAGCTGTTAATAGCTCGGTCAACTGACTTTAGTATCTGGCACCGCACGTCTTCGAGTCACTTTGATAACGTTCGGCACTAGCGATCACCTGACAGGACACGGGCAACACGCGGGAAGCTGTTAATAGCTCGGTCAACTGACTTTAGTATCTGGCACCGCACGTCTTCGAGTCACTTCGATAACGTTCGGCACTAGCGATCATCTGACAGGACACGGGCAACACGCGGGAAGCTGTTAATAGCTCGGTCAACTGACTTTAGTATCTGGCACCGCACGTCTTCGAGTCACTTTGATAACGTTCGGCACTAGCGATCACCTGACAGGACACGGGCAACACGCGGGAAGCTGTTAATAGCTCGGTCAACTGACTTTAGTATCTGGCACCGCACGTCTTCGAGTCACTTCGATAACGTTCGGCACTAGCGATCATCTGACTGGACCCGGGCAACACGCGGGAAGCTGTTAATAGCTCGGTCAACTGACTTTAGTATCTGGCACCGCACGTCTTCGAGTCACTTCGATAACGTTCGGCACTAGCGATCACCTGACAGGACACGGGCAACACGCGGGAAGCTGTTAATAGCTCGGTCAACTGACTTTAGTATCTGGCACCGCACGTCTTCGAGTCACTTCGATAACGTTCGGCACTAGCGATCATCTGACTGGACATGGGCAACACGCAGGAAGCTGTTAATAGCTCGGTCAACTGACTTTAGTATCTGGCACCGCACGTCTTCGAGTCACTTCGATAACGTTCGGCACTAGCGATCACCTGACAGGACACGGGCAACACGCGGGAAGCTGTTAATAGCTCGGTCAACTGACTTTAGTATCTGGCACCGCACGTCTTCGAGTCACTTCGATAACGTTCGGCACTAGCGATCACCTGACTGGACATGGGCAACACGCGGGAAGCTGTTAATAACGTTGCTAGGACAATTGTGGGTGTCCTACCCATAACATTGATTGCCCCAATTTTTTGTTCTTTTTTTTTGTCAGGCCTCATTTGAATTTTGAAATTTTGAATTTTGAAATTTTGAAGTCTTTTACTCTAAGAATTTTGAACAAACGAGGTTTTACTGTATATAACCAAAACTGTGAAATGTTAACCTACATTAAACTATAAAACGTAGCATGTATGTAGAAAGATGAGCGATATGGGTCTATTCATGTGAAATGTAATGGAAACAGAGAGCTTGATTTTAAAACCATCAATGCATGGCCTTCCTATTCTACTTGTTGCTTATTTTCTGAATTGTTCAACAATTTAATTGGGTTTACCTTTTGACCTTCTCAATAGCTTTTCAATTGATCTGAAAAAAAAACTACAATATGATAATAACCTTGAAATAATCTGTACATCATTGTTCTGATCAAATTTCGTAAAAATTTCAATTAATTTGAATATGATTTTCTCCTCTAGATTATTCTAATGGAGTTTTCAAAAATTTCGTAATGGTTTTCCTCAAAACTATACAGTATCAAGCTAGATGATGACACACGTTTACGCCAAATTTCAACAAAATTTGTTATTTCGTTTGAAAAGTACAGCGCAAACAAAAATCGAAAGAAAAATACGTCCATTTCTTTTGAGTACGTTAAAACTGAGTGTTCGCTTCGCTCATCCAATACGATACTAGCCGGTAATACGAAGTAACACACCTGTAAAACTGTCCCGGCCCGTGTCGCTTGTCGTACACGATCTCGTCGAGCAGTTCAAGGTCGGACTGCGTGGGCGTCGGCTCTGCGTCGACCCTTGACCTCCTGGCGCCCGAACGGTTCCGCTCCTTGGAGCCGTGCGGGCGGTAGCAGCGCGGCGGCGACGTGTCCACGACGCTCTTGATGTTCATCATGCGACGGTAGTGACCCGACATCAGCGAGTACACGGCATTCTGAGCCTCAAGGTCGCCCGGCCTCGACGTCGCATACCCTGGAAATAAGACATTGACGATGATCCGAAGACGGGAACATTGGGTTTAATAAAGGGATGTATTTTTTTATCAAAAGTCGAAAGATACAAGCTTTGACCTTGATGCAACAGCAGGATTATAATTTATAAGTAATGCAAAAATGCAAACAAACAATTTAAGAAACAACAACGTTTATTGTCGTTTTTATTGTTATTGTCCCAATATAAGCCGGAATGACGCAGGTAATAGCCGGGTAATTTCGGCAGGTACCCGGCTCCTGAAAAATAGATAAGTAGAGCCAATATAACTTCTAATTTGGTATTAGCTACCGCTACTAAATCCATTTAATGTGCAAGAATTCTTGATTTGTACTTTATAGGCCTCCTGAAACCTACATATAGAAAACATCATTCACAGACTACATTCATCTTAACTAGGCAAACGCGTTATGTGTTTCCGCGTTGATGGATGAGCTGGAACATATCAACTTATCTTTGGATTGGTTATTATATATATATAGGATTCGGTCATGGACCACCGTAGAGTACGGACGTGTCTAGCTGCTCTCTGAATTAGTGGAACTGAACGGGTTTGTTCAATAGGTTAAATTACATATATAGAGGGGTATCACACAGTGAGTCAATACATACGTATATAGACTATAGATAGAATGGAGAAGATTGCTGCATTAGAGGGGGCTATAGTGAGAATGGAAAGTGCGTTAAATTCTGTAATTAATAACTTGAAGCCTACTATTAAAGAAGCAGTAAGTGAAATTTTGGATGCCAAATTTAAGACTGTTGAAGACGAGATGATGAGGTTACGTGAAGAAGTTGGTTGGTTGAGAGGTAAAGTGAATATGCTGGAGATCGAGCATAACAAGTCCCAAAACAAGGAAAGAAAATTGAACGTTTTATTTCATGGGGTGGCACGCAGTGATGAGGGAGATTTAAAATGTATTGAAGAAATAATCGGTGGAATTATGGAGGTGGAGGAGTCGGCCGCAGATATCTCATTCGTTTCTCGCTTGGGAGGTAAGACTGCAGATGGTCCTGTTTTGGTCAAGTTCAAGTCCATATCCAGCAAAGTTCAAGTGTTGCGTCGAGGCTACACCCTCCGAGGAAGGAACATATACGTTGGTGAAGATCTTAGTGAAAGTGATCGTCTTATTAAGAGACATGTCTTAGAACAAAGAAAGATTCTCTCCGCCAAGGGTAAACGGGTGAAAATCAAACGTTACAACTTGTTAGAGGTTGATGGGGTGCTGTTTGTTAGCGATGGAAAAACATTGGTGAGAGATAGTGAGATGATTGCATGATACCGTAAGCCTCAATCCTACATAACGAACAGTGGAACTCATAAGATTCATATTTTATTTTGGAATATTCAAGGTTATCAAAACTTATGCGATTTAGACGAAGTATCAATAAATGAGTTATTATTATGCGATATAATTTGCATAAGTGAAACTTGGATGCCATGTGATCTGAAACACGTCCCGTATTTCACGAAAGACTACAAACTATTCCAGTGTAAGGCAACGAAAGAAAGAAGCAAAGGTAGAGCCAGCGGGGGTCTGATTATGTTGATCAATAAACATTATTGTGAAGCAGAACTTGTGGATGAATGTGATATGTGGCTTTTTGTAAAAATGAAATCCGTGCGTCAAGACGACGAACAGGGAGTTCCTATTATTGTGGGTGTCGTATACATGAGACCTAGCAGAGACTTCAAACATTGTATGAACTTATTAGATGAAACATTGCAAAAGATACGTGATTCATATACAAACTGCAAGATTTACGTAGGCGGTGACTTTAACGCGAGAATAGGAGATTTAAACCAGCACGAGAGTATCGTGCTGGAAGGTACTGATCTGTATGCGAGGAGAGATACTTTGGATGACTTCATCAATTCCAAAGGAAGGTTATTATGTGACACACTAGAGAACAATACATTTATGGTTATTAATGGTCGAAGTAGAAGTGATCGCCCGGCCAAGTTAACTTGTTTGAATTATAATGGTAGTAGTGTAATAGATCTGGTTTGGGTCGATGTTACATACGTAAATAGTGTATCTGACCTTGTTGTTTTAGACAATATCACTGTGTCAGACCATTCCCCTTGTAAACTCACTATACATGAAGAGAAAAATAGTGCAAGAATAACGAAAACAAATAATATGCATAGATTTTCGGATAGGAAGCTAAAATGGTTTCCAACAAATGGCATGTATACAATCAGAATGCAGGAATTATTCGTCAGTGGAGTTAAGTTGTTCGCTAAAAATGCAACATCTGAAGAAATGTATACACAATTATGTACAAATATTAGTCAGGCTGCCAATGACCTCAACATGTTAACAGCTGTCAACAGTAGGTCGTTCAAAAGCAAAAACAAACCATGGTTCGATAGGGAATGTATAGAACTTAATAATAAAACTAGAAGATTATTACGTAAGTGTAAAAGAAATGCTTTTGATAAGATGGACGTGAAATGTTATCTAGATTCTAAGAAAATGTATAAATCTGTTTTGAAAGCTAAGAAATGTGATCATCAGAATAAGTTCAGAGAAGACTTGAACAATGTTAAAAATTCAAGTGCATTTTGGAGTACGGTTAAAAAGTTTCGGAGCCGACAACAATGTGACAATCCCATATCAATAACTAACTGGGAAATATTTTATAAAAACATATATCCCGAAAGATCTGGGTTATTAACTGATTTTCAGGATGCCAGGCATCCTTACCTAGACTCACCAATTAGTGTAGAAGAATTAAATAACTGTCTAATGAAGTGCAAACTAGGAAAGTCACCTGGTTTAGATAAGATATCAAATGAATTCTTAAGATGTTTGCCTACAGAGTGGACTTCTTATTTGTTGGCGTTTTATAATACTATATTGGAGAGTGAAATACCACCGTTAGAATTTTCCCTAGTGGAACTTATATTGTTGTTCAAAAAAGGTGACAGAAATGATCCCAGTAATTATAGGGGAATCGCGTTGATAAATTGTATGATGAAAATATTCACTCAAATAATTGCTGGTAGATTGAATACGTGGGCAGAAAGTCACAGAGTTTTACCCGAATGCCAAGCTGGTTTTAGGCAGAAGAGAGGTTGTATTGATCACATATTTGTTTTAAGTAGCCTCGTACACAATCATATAAGATTACAAGGAAGGAAAGTTTATGCTTTGTTTGTAGATTTTAAGAGAGCGTTTGACTCAGTTAGCCATGATCTTCTCTGGCGAAAACTTAATAATTTAGGTGTCAGTTCGAAACTTATAAGAATATTAAGACACATTTACAGTAAGGCAGAGATGAGAGTTAGACTATTAGATGGGCACACCTCACCAATCAATGTAACTGAGGGCGTATTACAAGGGGATTCCTCAAGCCCTTTATTGTTTTCTTTATTTATTAGTGACATTGAAGACTATTTCAGGAAAGCAGGTGTCAGAGGCATAAGTATAGATGGGATATCGGATATTTTAATGCTCTTGTTCGCGGACGATTTGATTGTATTTGGAGACACTCTAATCGATCTACAGAAGAAAATTAATATTTTGGATGAATACTGTAGTACAGTCAACCTCACTGTCAATATAAATAAGACGAAAGTAATCATTTTTCGTAGAGGTGGAAAGTTGAAAATGTCTGATGTTTTCTACTATAGAGGAGAGAAGCTTGAAGTGGTTAATAGGTATATTTATCTCGGTGTTCCATTTGTTTCTTCAGGATTATTTTATGACGCTTCTAATTATTTTGTTAATAAAGCAAATACAGCTGTTGGTTCTGTTCGTGATATAATGGTACGATCTAAGGTAGACTCTTGGGCAGGTAGAGAAAAGTTATTTGATTCAATAATTTTAGCTACTCTCCTCTATGGTAGTAATATATGGTCACTTAGATATTTTGACGTAATAGAAAAAGTTCAAGTCCAGTTTTTCAAAAGGCTGTTATTTCTTCCTAGAAATACACCTAATTACATTGTTAGATTGGAAGTTGGTAGAACAATGTTATCAGGACATGTTCTCAGAATGATTTTGCAATTCTGGATAAAACTCTTGAATATGATGGAAAACAGATTTCCAAAAATGTGTTAAAATAGATTGCTAGTGCTTGATGAACTAGAAAGCAATCAGGTGAAATATAATTGGGTCAGCCAAATAAAAAAGTTATTTGTGATGTGGGTTATGAAAATGTCTGGCATGCACAAAGTTCCATTATGATTGGTGATAAATTGGAAGAAATAATTGTTAGTTATAATAATAAGATGTACGAGAGAGATAGGCAAAATATGATAAAATCGTCATGCTGTCCGTTATATAAAGATTTAGCAGGTAATACCCTAGGTACTGCAAGCTATTTGATGTTCCGCATATCAATTGACAAAATTCGTATAATTTGTCAATCAAGAGTAGCTAGTGTGAATAACATCCAATGGTACAGTCGATCCAGCAAATACCAACTACAGCCTGACAACAACTGTACTTTATGTAATGTCCAGGAAAGGGAAGATATGTTTCATTTTATGTTGATATGTCCTTTATACAAAGCCTATAGAGAGTATTACATAGGAGAATATTTGTCTAACACAGAATATACTAGATTGAATTTCCATGTAATTTTGTTCAATGTGCAAGATGAAGTAAAATTGCATAACATATACAACTTTATCTCCAGATCATTATTATTGAGGTCGTTTGTGCTGACGGAGTAGCACTAATTGATATAGTTACATGCATATTGATGTATTTCTATTTTTGTTTTGATTTGTTCTGTTTATATCTAACTGGTGGTACTGTGTACCGTGTTAATATTTTTGTATCCATGTAATATGAATATGTTATGGGTTGAGGCCCTAAAACAATAAACTTCTTCTATTCTATTCTTCTATTCTATTCTATTATATATATATATATATATACACCTTGAGATCCAAACCATTACATCACTGCCATCTTATTTTCCATTAATAATTTATATGATAATCAAGAAGGCTTTGTTTTAATCGTTTACAATCAAGTGGTGACACTTGTTGCTTTGATTTAATAGGTATCTTGATAGCTTTGAATAATTAACACAAATAACATTATATATTTTTTTACATCGAAACGGCTGATCCGATTTGAGTGAAAGTTCGGAATAATGTGTATCATTATCAGATTGAAATTCTCTGAGAATTTGAATCCTCTGAGATGAAATATTTTTCACGAATGTTTTCCTCTGGGTTATTCTAACGGGATTTTTGAAAACTTTGGAATGAGTTTTCTCAGAAGTGGTTCAACCGATCGCGCCTCAAAACTATACAGCATCAAGTCAGATAGGGGATCATGTGTGTGCCAAGTTTCATCATGATCTGAATTTCTGTTTGACCTGTAGAGCGCGAACAAAAAAAAAAAAAAAAAAAAAACACATTCGATTTTTCAAGTACAGTGAAATTGAGTCTTCGCTACGCTCATCCAATTACAGCTACAGCAAGATTTTTGTTCTACTGAGATGTGTGGCCGAGTGGTTAAGACACTGAACCGTCATTTAGGAGACCGGGGTTCTATTAAATAAATAAAATTATCTTTATTTTTGGGTTACAATACAAATGAAGAAAAAAAAATAATATGTAATACATTGTGACCTCAAAAAAGGCGATATTCAGTGTGGGATGAGATTTCCCAGGGACTGCTCTACCATATAACTCCTGCTGCAGTCGACCATCCTGACAGGGTTTTTTCGTGGTTTCCTTCTGTTGTTCAGGTCAATACTAGGATCGTTCCTTAACAACAGGCCACGGCCGACTCCTCCGCACTATCCAAAATGACCTAATAAAATAACCTTTCATCTCATCATCCCACCATCGCATATATCATTAACCGGTGCCTATAGATCTTAGCCAACAGTACAGTGCGTCATTAAGAGGCTGCAGGCGCTCGTATTTCACGCCGCAAACTCTCACGGCCATAATTTTTGTGATATCAATATGAGTGTTTTTGCATTCTGTTACTAATTGAAAAACGAAGGTTACCGTGAATACAGAATTTTGAACCAAAAATTTGTGATTATTCAAATTCTTCAAATGGTAAATGGAAAAATATCTAATTTACGAAAACCTAGATACATATTTCCTAATACCGAAAAAAAAACATAGAATGTGAAATATATCAGAAGTGTGAGCTAGGGAATTAACGGCGTTTATGTGAATCTGAGTTCGGTGGGCTAGTCCATGGGTGGCGCCTAGCACACGATGCATGTTAAACTAGAGTCTGAAGCGAGCGAACAACGAGCCCGTGTAGAGCGCCTGCGGCCTCTTAAGCCCAATATAAATAGAATGAATAAATGAATAAGATTTCTGTTTTTCCCGTGTATCTAATAATTGACCTATCAGCCAGACATGATTGGTTGGTTCTATTCACATGCAACCTATCACATCATTATGAATATCACATGAGCTTCTATACCCAACAAAGACAATAGCATTACAAATGAACGTCAGAAGATCAATCATCTGTTATTTACGTTGACTGTGATTTTATGAGGCAGCTCATTCACTTGAAAAGTCGATCGAGAGGAAGAGATTGGAAATAGAGAAGCGAAGGAAGAATCAACACGAGTTGTGACGTCCGCTGCTGTGTGCCAGGGGGGAGCGGGGTGGGATTTGGTAAACAATAAATAGTATTGAATAAAAGGTAGGTTATGGGTGCCAATTAGTTCAGGAAGAGGGGAACTAATAAAGCTAATATTATGAAGAAGTATACAGAGAATAGATTAGATTATTGTTTAATTATAATTAGTATAAATCGAGATTTTGAACTACAGCTTTAGTATTTCCTTTGTCTTCGAAACTGTTTTTGATTCACTCCAAATCACAAAATTAATATTAATACGATGCTGAATGTTGTGTAGGCCCACACTCACATACGATTTTATTATAAATTTGAAAACTCTATAAATGCACTTATAAAATGAACTTCGTCTTCAACAGTCTTCTCTGTCGCGCACTTTCTGCCAAAACAAACCTCCTGACCGCGTGGTCTCTACCCTGCTTCTGACGTGACCGTCACTGCACCACCCCGTCACACGCTCCCTGCCCGAACCTCCTGACCGCGTGGTCTCTACCCTGCTTCTGACGTGACCTTCACTGCACCACCCCGTCACACGCTCTCTGCCCAAACCTCCTGACCGCGTGGTCTCTACCCTGCTTCTGACGTGACCTTCACTGCACCACCCCGTCACACGCTCTCTGCCCAAACCTCCTGACCGCGTGGTCTCTACCCTGCTTCTGACGTGACCTTCACTCACTACCCCGTCACACGCTCTCTGCCCAAACCTCCTGACCGCGTGGTCTCTACCCTGCTTCTGACGTGACCTTCACTGCACCACCCCTTCACACGCTCTCTGCCCAAACCTCCTGACCGCGTGGTCTCTACCCTGCTTCTGACGTGACCTTCACTCACTACCCCGTCACACGCTCTCTGCCCAAACCTCCTGACCGCGTGGTCTCTACCCTGCTTCTGACGTGACCTTCACTGCACCACCCCTTCACACGCTCTCTGCCCAAACCTCCTGACCGCGTGGTCTCTACCCTGCTTCTGACGTGACCTTCACTGCACCACCCCGTCACACGCTCTCTGCCCAAACCTCCTGACCGCGTGGTCTCTACCCTGCTTCTGACGTGACCTTCACTCACTACCCCGTCACACGCTCTCTGCCCAAACCTCCTGACCGCGTGGTCTCTACCCTGCTTCTGACGTGACCTTCACTGCACCACCCCTTCACACGCTCTCTGCCCAAACCTCCTGACCGCGTGGTCTCTACCCTGCTTCTGACGTGACCTTCACTGCACTACCCCTTCACACGCTCTCTGCTCAAACCTCCTGACCGCGTGGTCTCTACCCTGCTTCTGACGTGACCTTCACTGCACCACCCCGCCACACGCTCTCTGCCCAAACCTCCTGACCGCGTGGTCTCTACCCTGCTTCTGCCGTGACCTTCACTGCACCACCCCGTCACACGCTCTCTGCTCAAACCTCCTGACCGCGTGGTCTCTACCCTGCTTCTGACGTGACCTTCACTGCACCAACCCGCCACACGCTCTCTGCCCAAACCTCCTGACCGCGTGGTCTCTACCCTGCTTCTGACGTGACCTTCACTGCACTACCCCGTCACACGCTCTCTGCCCAAACCTCCTGACCGCGTGGTCTCTACCCTGCTTCTGACGTGACCTTCACTGCACCAACCCGCCACACGCTCTCTGCCCAAACCTCCTGACCGCGTGGTCTCTACCCTGCTTCTGACGTGACCTTCACTGCACCAACCCGCCACACGCTCTCTGCCCAAACCTCCTGACCGCGTGGTCTCTACCCTGCTTCTGACGTGACCTTCACTGCACTACCCCGTCACACGCTCTCTGCCCAAACCTCCTGACCGCGTGGTCTCTACCCTGCTTCTGACGTGACCTTCACTGCACCACCCCTTCACACGCTCTCTGCCCAAACCTCCTGACCGCGTGGTCTCTACCCTGCTTCTGACGTGACCTTCACTGCACTACCCCGTCACACGCTCTCTGCCCAAACCTCCTGACCGCGTGGTCTCTACCCTGCTTCTGACGTGACCTTCACTGCACCACCCCGTCACACGCTCTCTGCCCAAACCTCCTGACTGCGTGGTCTCTACCCTGCTTCTGGCGTGACCTTCACTGCACCACCCCGTCACACGCTCTCTGCCCAAACCTCCTGACCGCGTGGTCTCTACCCTGCTTCTGGCGTGACCTTCACTGCACCACCCCGTCACACGCTCTCTGCCCAAACCTCCTGACCGCGTGGTCTCTACCCTGCTTCTGGCGTGACCTTCACTGCACTACCCCGTCACACGCATTCGAATCGCTAGACGGCCGACTGACCAAACTGGTTCACAGCCGCTTACAAATTCAAAACCACCGTCTATTTCACTGACTTGAAATTAACGTACATAATATTGGGACTATGTGAACTGAAGGGAAAGATGAGGAAATTGGACCATGACAGCGTAGACTGCAAGAGACAAGTGGGTGTATTTTGTTCTAGGTCTACTACTCATTCCTGGCATCCAATTAGATCTCAACATGGAATTGAATACCGGTACTTTATTCTCATCGAATAATCCAACTTTGTATCTTGACCATTTGTTTTAGCCATGAATATCAATAACGTAACGGGATAAGCAACATGACGTAAGTCCTATCCTTTTAACATTAGGCCGGTTTCACCGTGATGGAATCAGCGCTTTCGTGTACATTTTTGAGATTTGCAATTTCAAATCAAATCGTAGGCCTACGTATTAGGCTCGTATTTCAATATATAGTACATAGTTGTATACTTGCATTGTTTCTGACCTTTCTCGTAGATGATGAGTAATTATCCAGTTATCAAATGGTGAATATAGCAGTAGGGCTCTTGACTAGGGGACTAAATGCTTTTACAGACGTATTTTAAATTTAGATTGGTTAATTCAAATGAAATTTATTCCAATATTGCTTGATGCAGTTGGAAAGAGCTGGATTCACAGATTGCATTACATCTATTACTTGTATAGATCAACACACAATAATACCAGCAAATCATCATAACATTTGTGAGGCGGCATCCCTTTGATATATGCATGGTGCGAAAGGAAAGCGCCATCTTGCTTATCCCGTTACGTTATTGATAGTTATAGGTTTTAGTGACTCCAGTACCGGTAATTGAGTTGATACTGTCAGTGCTCTAGTTCAACAACATTTAAATCTTGGTCAATATTTAATTATTTACCTACTTTTAACAAAGATATATGGCAGAGCGGTCACTAAGGAATCTCATCCCGTATGGAATATCGCATTTTTTTCGGCAGTTATAAATTATAATGCATTATCTGTTAATATTATTATTATTATTTTTCTCCATCTTTATTATATTATTGATATTACTGATATTGATAAAATTTCAACAGGAGTATCAGTTTGAATGCAATCTAAATGCAATTTGAACAGAATGTTCAAATAACAGCATTTTAACTTTTTTTTTATATTGGGTTTTTAACAACGTACTGTAATGATAACTAAGATCTATTGGCTTCAAATGAATAATTGATGAGATGATGGGATGATGAGACGAAGGTTTCTTAGGTATTGGGAAGGATAGTGGGAAGGAAGCGGTGTTGGCCTATATTGTAGGAACCATTAGCCCAGACTACAGAGGTAAACCACGAAAAATAACATAACACATAACGCGTTTGCCTAGTATTTTCTTGCCCAGCCTAATCTTATGGGGTTTTTAGAAACTTTGACATCGTATTTCTCAAAATCGGTCCAACCAATTCATTCCAAAAACTACAGTTCCAAGTTGGATAAGTTTGTGTGTACAAAAAAAGTTTCATGTCGATTTATCAAACCCTGCAACCTGTGGAGTGCTTACAAAAAAAAAAAAAAACATGAGAAAAAAAACACAGACAAAGCTCTATAAGAGTGGGATGGAGTCTTCGCTATCGCTCATACAATGAATTGGAACCGCTGATTTGAAGAAAAAGTATGGAAATATTTTTTTTCTAGATTAAAATATCCATTAAAATAATCAACAGGTACAATTGACTAGAGCTACTTGAACAGCATACATCCGGTCATTTCTAAACCCGGGACACCACGGTTCGAGCCCCTACTTACCAGTACTTCGACTCTTCGACTTTGAATTATTCCTTTTCATTGTTCTTGTTTGTCTGGTGATTTATGGAAAATACCATGAGAATTGATGGGCTGAAAATCAAAATCAAATTCACAATATTAGACAAATATAATCAAAATGATAAAAATTATTTGAGACTTGGAGAAATACAGAGGTAGGCCCTATGTATAATTCAAGAACATATTGAATAACCTTTTAAATATAAATAAATATACGTATATATATATATATATATATATATATATATATATATATATATATATATATATATATATATATATATATATATATATATATATATATATATATATATATATATATATATATATATATATATATATATATATATATATATATATATATATATATATATATATATATATATATATATATATATATATATATATATATATATATATATATATATATATATATATATATATATATATATATATATATATATATATATATATATATATATATATATATAATTTCTTTCATCCATTGCCCTAATTGAGAACAATGATGTTGTATCAAAGTTTTGATGTCAACAAAAAATATATGTATATATTCAGAAAAATTGCATATTTAATAACATTTTTGATATATTTTCAAGAAACATTGAAATCAGTTATTTTAGAAATAGATGACATCAGTATTCTCCAACTTGAACTTACTATATATAAATTTATATGAAATAAATATTAATTTTCAAGATCCTTAATCTACACAACAAATATCAACAACATTGGCTTGTACCACACTAACCTTCTTCATGAATCACACACATTTGTACAGCTACACTTTATCAACACATCCCCTTCCTTTGTTGTGACATATCCCATGGCAAGGTGAGCATGACAACTACTGCTCCCTCCCCTACCTACGTCATACCAACCACTGGATTGGCTACTTACACACACTCTACAGGTCAGCCTACAAACTACCAGTTTGTCAATAATCCTAGCTTCCATCAAATCATTAGGCTGGCATGTGAGAAATTAGTAATTCATAAGATGTAAAACAATTGATTCATTTCCACAACTTTACTTCAGGTTTTATAAAGGTTGAAAAGATTTTACAGAAAAAAGAATTAGACTTGGTTTATTATAGAAATAGAGCCATCATAAGGTAGTAGTTGGGCCTACAGTTTTGTGGCACATTAAGTCTTACCTATTATAAGAGTCAGTATCTACGAAAAATCAATACTTTGCCTAGATTTCTATTTTCATAGAGTCTAGATTCTCTAAAACAGTAGTAGATTATTATACCCCTATTACTATTAGTGTAATCATTAACATCACATGCATCATTAATAACAACTGGACAGATTAGGCTAATTGGCTGATTGCGTTTTAACTGTTCCAACATTATCATACTTAATCAAACTTTGATATCCCCTACTAAAACGCCTCATTAACATAGGCCTACTTCATGTTTCATACCAATATGGTTTATTGCAAATGTTATTTCAGTTGTTTTGTTGGATCCAGGGTTTAGTTAGTTCATCAACATTGTTATGAATGAATAATTGGCAAGTACACCAGCCCTATATGTCCCTCATTTTAACAACTCATCACATTAAAGTCTCAGTTAATCTAGGAGAGTGCTAGTTACAAAGTAGGTATGGAAAACTCATATAGAAATTATAATCCTTCAAATTCATATAGTTTATTAACCCCCCTCCCCCCATACCATATTGTAAACACTATATTTTTAGTAGATTCATGGTAATGGAGAAGTGTACAAATGTGCTTCCCCCTCAATGAGCTAGTGCATGTGGACTTCCCCTTGCATAGAAGGGTGTCTGTGACCAAGTCAATTAGGGTGCCAGCCCCCCCCCCCCCTCTGAAGCCAGTCAAGTCCTGAGAGCCCCCTGACAGTTCAGGTGTTATCCTGGTACTTAGGAGGGGAGAAAGGGGGGACCCTCATGACATTCAAATAAAGACAAGTGTTATGCTTTCGAATCATGCAGGTGCTATGACATGATAGTGTTATCCCCCTTTTGATTGCATGTTCAAGTTCAAATGACAAATAGCAGCCTGTGTTCTCAAATAGTTTAAATTCGTGAATCTTCATTTGAGAGCTAAATCTGAAATCGGATGGATTGAAAAAATTAATAATTGTTATTTTCAAAAAGTAGGCCTACAAGAAATAAATACAATAATGAGTTAAAATGAAAACCAAATTGAAAAATGTGGGGCCTATTAAAAAAACTATAGTAAAGTTAAAATTAGAGGTATAAGAAGTCACACCGGTAGGCCATTTTATATTCATGAGTGTAGGCCTACTGGTTGCAAAGATTAAATTGGATT
Source organism: Brachyptera risi (assembly GCA_964007535.1). Classification (NCBI taxonomy): domain Eukaryota; kingdom Metazoa; phylum Arthropoda; class Insecta; order Plecoptera; family Taeniopterygidae; genus Brachyptera; species Brachyptera risi. Next base: position 85,247,946 of record OZ023326.1, read on the forward strand.
TAATTTAATGGATGGAGAAAAAGTATTCAATCAACTTGAAACTTTTTAGATCCATATTGTTTTCTAAGCTCAATCCGTCAGATGTTTTTTTTTGTTGAAAATATTGTTTGTAAAAGTTTGAAAATACCCATGTGAATAGCATTGGGCGGAATGTTCAGTTTTACAATTTTGTTCGACTGAAGTGAAATTTTCACAGAATATTTATTTAAATTCTAATACCTGTTTCTACCAAGTTCAAAGAAATTCAGTTCAATCGTTGTTTTTTTAGAAAATGAATAGTATTATAGGCCTAAGCATCAAGTAAGAATTAAACCCTTCAGGAATTAAAAGTAACTACTCAGTCACCATGATGAAAGCATTGTAAAAATGTATTACTGAACTGTTTTAATAAATAAATAATAATATTTGAAAGGGGAAAATATTTAAGTTGAAGTTAATTAGTAATTGAAGCTGCATAACGGAGGCAGTCTTAGCACGACTTGGGCCCGGTTTTTCACTAGCGAGCCTACTTTGAAAGTTAATCAACTGTTCACTTGTTATCTCCCTTAGTTACCTGCGTTGAATTATAAACTAATCACTCAATTAGACTAGCAGACTCTTTGACATTCTACTGAAGATTCAGTCGTCAGTATAATTTCAAAATCAAGGTGTGCATATAGATTTTGAGTATATTTCATACAAATATTTTGCTCATCTTTCAGTGCATATATGCTGCATTTTCCTAGTTATAAAGAAAATGTACATATTCTACTATTAAATGTGGGCTACAACAAATTACTGTAAAACGTAATTTAGATTCTATTTGCTCCAATTTTCCTAATAATATAAAGGATTTTTAAAACTTAATATAAATACACTTACTAAAAAGATTTGTTGAAACCGAAAAATCTGAAGATTTAGTTCAAGGGTTTATTTTGCATCAAAGTTTTGTGTCAAACTTGAGTATCTTTTCAACTGAAAAAAATAATCAAATATCTAATTTTATCTAATATTCTAATATTTTATTTTAAAGAATGCATTATTGAATTGTCTTCTATAATGCTCACAGTATAGAGTGTATTCATTTATATATGTCTCAATATTCTTCAATATTATAATGTGAACTTGTTTCCTGTTGGCATTGTATGTGGATCCTTCTAGAGACAATAAAATAAAATAAAAAAATACATTCAGTATTTCATTCAATACTGGTAGCCCTTCTTAATGACTGGTTGTATGGAAAACATTAATTGCATTATCAAGTTGTTGAGAGAATATTTTGCTGCATTCTCTTTCAGGCTACCATCAGATTCTCTGTCAAACTACGTCTTTTACTCTAAAAGTGACTCACTGATCACAGAAATATAAAGTTGACTTTACTTCGAAAAGCATGTAAGACAACATTTCCCCCCTGCATAGATAGATTTGGCATAACAATGCACACAAAATAATTCTACTAAGCACACAGGTTCACCCCAGCAGGTTACCATGGTTACCAAGTTTCATGATTCATACAAGAAATCAATAAACATACACAACAAACAACATATCATACAGTTATTGTATGGCAATACTAATTGATTTTTGGTTCAAGGAATTGACAGTTTCCAAATTAATAGTACAAAGAATATGAATACAAAGGAGAAACACTTACAGTTGAAGAATGTGTTGAATAAGTTGTTTGGAGGTAAAAATCTGGGCTTATGAAATAGAATGATTCACATTTTTCACATCTGACAGAAGACAAAAATAAACAAGACTAGGCCTACATTTATGTTCTGCTAACCCTACACTGGTGATAACAGTCATACAGTGGATCACCGATATTCACAATAGTATTTGTCATGAATTAATCAATTTATACTAATATAATTCTACAAATTATTCTAAATTAGTGAATGCTTAAAAATAAAAGTTGGGTCAAAAAACCAATATTGAAGTTATGGTTGGAAATACAAAATTGAGGGAGACTGTTCATAGTAATTACAACAACATAATAAACATCCATAAATTCATATTTGTATTTATATTATTGGCATATTAGAATTATTATTATTAGAATTCATCATTAGAATTTGTATTATGTTTTACAAAACTACTACATGCCATCACTCTAACAGTAATTTTGAATTAGTAAATCATTATTAGTCCTGTGTTATAATTATATGCAAACCAACAGGCTTTGTGGATTATTGTGAACACAAATGAAAAATCTCAAATTGATAAATAAACATCTGCAAACATTATTATTAACTAGGCAAACGCGTTATGTGTTGCCGCGTTGATGGATGAGCTGGAACATATCAACTTATCTTTCGATTGGTTATTATATATATCCACCTTGAGATCCAAACAATTTCGTCACTGCCGTCCTATTTTCTAATTAATTTCTACGATGATAGAAAATGCTTTGTTTTAATCATTTACAATTAATTGGTGACACCCATTGCTTGGATTTAATAGGTATCTTGATAGCTTTGAGTGATTTACAAAAATTACATCATATATTTTTTTTACATCAAAACGGCTGAACCGATTTGAGTAAAAGTTCAGAATAATGTGTATCATTATTATATTGAAATTCCCTGAGAATTTGAGTTCTCTAGGATGAAATAGAATTTTTTCCTCTGGGTTATTCTTATGTGATTTTTGAAAATTCTGAATTGAGATTTCTCAGGAGTGGTTCAACCGATCGCGCCTCAAAACTATACAGTATCGAATTAGATAATGACACTTATGTATGCCAAGTTTCAACTGACTTTGAATTTTCATTTGACACGAGGAGTGCAAACAAAAAAAAAAAAAAAAACAAGCACTTTTTTTTCGAGTATGGTAAAATTGAGTCTTCGCTTTGCTCATCCAAAAAAAATACCGAAAATAATAATAATAGGCCTACTAATATTATATTATTATTATTGATATTATTATTCCAGCTAACTGCATGCTTGCTCATTTGGCAAAAGGGCCCTAGAACTGAGAACTCATTACATTAAATTTTAAATAATCCTAGAATCACAATTGAGTATTTTCTTCACTGGGTTTCAGTTCTGACGTGATGCCACCATGGATTGTTAAATTCCACCTTAATTCCACATGAAAAATGTAGAATTCAAGTCTAAAGTTTACAAAAATTTGGGAATTCTTGCAAAAACATCAACTTTATAGAGATGAATTATATTGCCGCCCTCGGTAGCTTGGTCAGTCAAGTCCCGGCGGGCGTGGGTTCGAGTCCCGCAAAGGCATGGGTTTTTGTAAAAGTCCTTTCACTCATCATTTCATAATTGCACACTCACTTGCTCACTCGTACCCCGTATAACGTAGCTGTTGGTGAGGCCATTAAGCAAACAAAAATCAATCAATCAGGAATTGACGACTAGTGATTGACCCGCCCATAAACGTCACAAAACAGAACACCCAATCAAATGGGCTTCGTTATGTGGGAAAAATGACATTTACCTATCAGAGTATCTCTAAATTCCCACATGAGGTATAGATCAAGGTGGCCTGGCGATTAGCCACGCCCATCACCAGTGGTCAATTCTAATGGACGCTTAGGTTTATCGCACAAATTTGCAATCCTTGCAAAAAAACAGCAGATGCCAATTCAGTGGGGTCTATATGTTTAGGGCCTATACTGTATTGTTAATAGCAATTTTCTATGATAACTCATTTTGTGAACCAGTTTCTCATTGGATCTTATTTTCCCAAAGACTTATATGAAATGACTTTCTCGAAAGGCGGTAAAAGGTATCAAGACAAAATTTGTGTCGATGCCTCTCGGTCAAACCTCTCGTTCATATTTTCAAGCGGAAACAAAGACACGGAACAAGTTCAAATCATCTACATAAATCTGTCTGCGGATATTAATAGGAGGACTTCTCTCTCAAACTTCTTATCTAGACTTCTTATCTAGCGTTGGCTGAATCTTTCATTTCATATGGTATTTTAGCTTGGGGTGACGCTTCGAACTCATATTTGGAACAAATTAAAAATCTCCAAATTAATATTGATAAAGACATTCCTGCATTATTTCAGTACCAGTACATACTGTAATATTCTCCCCGTCACTTACTTATTTGATTAAAAATTTATTCTGAAATATTATTATGACTCTACTTATAAGATATCGAATGATCATGAAGTTAACACTATAGATATAGGCTTCTAGGAAATTTCAATATTCCTACTTTCATGAATAAATATGGTAAACGACGTCTCGAATACTCTGTACCCGCTAAATTCAATCAGATTCCTTTTAATTTACGTAATTTTATTTCTTATAAAAGTGTCATACTAGAAATTAAAACATGGTTTATCAATAAAATGATTTATGCTTAGTTAATTTTATGCTTCTTTTATTATTCTTCTGTTTTAACTTCAAGAAGTTTTTTATCATCTTTGGTCTCCTATCAGTTTCAATTCATATTGCTATTATTTTGATGTGATGCTTCGTATTTTGATAAGTGATAATTATGACTTGAAACCTGTTTTTTGTTTGTTTTGACATTCATGCTGTTTATAATGTTGTTCCTCATTTTGTATATTATGCTTCATTGTATCATCCACTGTATTTATATATGCTTCACTCCATGATGCACCAACCAAGCCACCTCAAGGTTATGTGAGTTTCTCACATTTGCATTCTATGTTGTAGGAAGATCACATATTTATTTCTCATTGGTATTTTTGTTATTGTATCTTTTGTGATATTATAGTCAATCTCTTAATCAGTGTAATTCCGAATCATTGTATCGTGAATAATAGTCCATCGTGTAGATCATATTTCTTCTTTTTTCCCACTCATATTATTTATTGCCACTCAATTTATCAATTATGTTTATATTTTCTCAATCACCATACATAAACTAATGTATAAAATCTAGAGCCAAGCAATATACAGATTTAATATTATTTTTTTCTTCCCAGTCAAGTCTCCCTTGGAGACTTTGTGGATTCTATTTGACTGTTCAGTGTTTTTATTTGTATGTACAAAACTGATGACAGTAAAACAAAGGCCAATCCTACGTGGATCTCCGTTTCTTCATTTTTTCTTTTTGTTACCAGTAGGTTTCATTTAAATAACATGTAGCCTGGGACTTGTAACTATTCTTTGAGTTGATAGGTATACTCTAGGCACAGATAAGAGATAGCTCTTGGTATAGGCCTAGATCAAATTATTTACAGGTTGCTATCATTTCCTTGCAGTAGGCCCCTAATACCCTGTTCACACCGAAAAGTTAATCTCGATCAAGCTAATTGAGATTAAATGTACGCATGGAATTGTGGGTAATAAACTAATGGCGTTAACACGCTAACATGGTTTGCTCAACGAGATTAAGACGTTAATCGCTGTTGACGTTAATGGAGTTGCGTTCACACTGCACGGTAATCGAGATCAAGTCGTTGATCGTGATTAACATTTTCGGTGTGAACAGGGTATAACATAATAAATGAGAATGACTGATTACTGGTCTCACTGTTGATTCAATTAATCATTGAATCTTTAAACATTCATGATGAAAGTCATGATGATTATTGACTGCCTAACAACCCCACCAACAGCTAGGTTATTTAAAGGTTAAAGTGAAAGAATAAGAATAAGAGGACGATAGATGAATGAAGTTTAACAAAGTGTCTGAACTCACTTTGTTCAGTTTATAATAATTTCTTCAGTCTTTAACTCCCTGCTTTAGCTGAACGAATCACAGGGTGCATCCTTACAAAGTCATTTAGGTAAATTTACTGATTAACGTACCACGCCATTTAAAAAAAAAAAAATTTCAATTTTTTCTTCATTTTTTTAAAGTATATAAGCTCCGTTCCACCTGCCGGCGGTATACGCGAGGTTTGTACACTAACCTGACCCTAACCTAACCTACTGTCCACCTTTGTCGTCTTAGTCAGATCACAAAGCATCAACTTCAAGTGAGTAAAAAACTTATTAAAACAAACAAAACACAAAAAGTCCAAACACTACATCATACATACAAACAAGATCTATCAGAAAACACCTCAATCAAGAATATCGGACTAAAATTAGCGATGGTACGTTGAACGATAAAATTACCGTCATTTAGACTATAAAACTACATTTCAATCCACTCTGGAGCGTAACAGCTGTGACGAGCAAACAGCTGTAGAGGGGTAATCAGCAAGTGTGTCATTTTCCCACCAGAAGACAGTAGACCACCTATCTATCAATTAGCCAACCAACACTTATTTATACACATAAAACCTAAATTTCCTCTACCGGTAATATAGTTGACTATAAATTAGCAAATTTTAATTCACTTCTTGGCACCAGGGACAAGCCCAGTGAAAAAGAAAGCCCTGCTGAGGTTCATGGACTTTTGGGCCTTATCGGCACAAACAGTTCATGTGCATTGAGTACATGTAAGTCTTGTAGACACAAACAGGTCGTAGGAATATTATTTGTCAGTCTTGGAGGGCAAAAACAGTTTGTGGGAACAGCAGTATTTGTTACTGTTGGCACTTTGATCTTGACACCAACGTTCGTGGAAATAGGATCTGCTTTTTTTCGGTGGTATTAGCATCGAGTTCAATGTAGTGTCACAAACTCAATTACGGTATGGTGTTAGGGTAGAAGGGCCTATTCAGTGACCAAAGGTATAGGTCTAGGGACTAGGCCCAGTCACATACTTAATTTTATTGTACCGGTATAGTATTTATTAGCTGTTGTTACGAATTAAATTGTGTTGACTTTGTCAAAAATAAAAAACAGATAGCCTAAGTAGGCCAATAAGTCTAGAAAGTACAATAAAATGATAGAATATATAAAATGAAGGTAGCCCTGATGAGACTTGGTGGTTGAAATTCAATGATGGCTTCGATAGTCTTCTAACCGGTACTGTGGAAAGAGTACCTTAATAACAGATTCTTGAGGGCTGATTTAAGTGCGTCTCGCTCAGAGATGGCTTGATATCGGAAATAAGGTTGATATAAAGTCTACAACCTGATTGGTGAACTCCTTGTAATGTGCATTTCTTGTAATGACTAATGTGCATTCGTCCGTGCCATTGAGTAAAAAAGTATCCTACGGGATAGAGTGGCAGCATCCTGGTTAAATAGTCTACAGACCCTGGTAGTGTTAAGCCTGGTAATCCTGCTAGGAGCACTGTGATCACTAAGAAAATGCCTGTTGGGAGCACTGTGATCAGCCAACTTTTTCATTGTTGGTGAGCAGTTTTTGAGCGTAGGCTCTGTCATATGGCACTGCCGATCTAGACTACTTTATCAATGATGGAATCCTAAAGATAGCATGGTATGGACAATTTTTTTCTGAGTAGGGAAGGCTCTAATGGCCGTGTATAATACAAGTTCAGACTAACTCGATGACCAAGGTAATGGCTTAGGTGGGGTCATTCAGCTTCTGAATTTGTACACAACAAACTCAATAGTAGGATCAATGAGTTTGCAGTGTCTAAATGTAATGGCAATGGTAATGGTAGGGTTAAGTGAAATTATTTTACACAATTTTTATTGCCAGGTTGCAATACACAGTATAGACCTGGGATAGTAGACGTACTTACATTTTAGATTTGTTGGCCGTCACATTGGGGAATTACTTCACGTCGGTTTTCCATTATGACATGATAATGTTGTTAATACTCATAATTTAGACACTCGAAAATATTTTGTTTACAAATCTAACTCCATATTGACATTTGACCACAGCCAACTCATTTTTAATACACAATTCTATTTATTTTCATAAACCCTAAAAGGGCGGTGCATTTTGTTGCCAACATTGGGAAAACAAACGTGAAATATGGAAAAATTCAAAACTGACGGAGAGATGGCGACTTCTAGCACGTTGTCTTTCACGGAAGAAGTGTCGGAACCAGTATTATCTAAAGGTATTATTCAGTTTGTTTTAATAATGAGTAATTGTTTATTCAACTTACTTTGAGTTTGTGTAAAGGTAAAACGTAAATAGGCCAGTGACGCTACAGACATAGATCGGACCATTGTGACCTAACCTAACCACAATTCACACATGTTCATTGTTTAGCGTTATATTTTATATTTCAAGTTGCGTATTTTGTAGGCGTATTCGCATTTATTTTTATTTGTTCCACAAACACCGAAACAATTTATAAATTGTGTTGAGAAGACTAGCCCACAGTAAAGATGAGAGTGAATGGGTGTGTAAAAGTATGGTTAAGATACGCTACGGTCATTGTGCCACGGCAGCACAAATTTGTCGTGACGTCTAAAGCAATGAGCCAATCACAGACTTTTCCTGTTTGCAGGCTAGTGTGGCCTTGAAAGTTGGTGGAAGTCGAACTTTTACTGGCCTTCAAACTCGCCGTGTTGAAGTAGGCCTGGGCATATCTAGGCAAGGCCTTCGATATCATGGCCATGTTTATACTTAAACTGTGTGTTTGATTATCAACTGTCAAGCTTATTATCAACCTTGTCGTAGTTGTCTTATCGATTCGTTATATACACCCTCCAGTTCTCCTTTCATTGTTTCATTGCAAATTAGATCTTTAACTTGAAATATGTGCAACAATTAGGCTATTTATAGCAGTGGTGAGCATTGTGTAAGATATTTCATTGGTTATATATGCCACAAACTATTGATAGCAATGGCGAGCATTTTGAAAGTATTCAATAGGTGCAAAGGTGATCTATTCATATCTTACGCAGGGCCAGGACACTCATTCTGTAAGAACTTTTTGTACCGGTCGAATCCATTTCGACTGGAAACGGGCCTGTTTCGATCTGTCGCCATTCTATAACACTTATTTTCCCATTTCGACTCGAAACCAATGCGACCGCGGTCGAAATGGATAGGCCTACTGCAATGTTTGCGCGCCAGCAACGGGATATTCATGGAATTATAAGTGTAAATAAAATATGTTATCGTGAGTGTTGAGTGTATGAATGGTGTGGAAAGTGAGAAAATATTGGTAACAGTTGAATAAAGACAATTCACTTGCCATGTTAGTTGCTCTTATATATTTTCCAAGATAAGTGACAAATACTTTTAGGTCATGCTATTTTTTTGACGTTTGACTTAACTAATATGTTTTTATCACAGCCTTCTCTATTCAGATCTTTCTTTTCTTATAGAGTAACCATCTAAATGAAGAATATGGTTTTTAGCCAGAATGTAGGGTGACCAGATTGTAGGAAATAAAATCCGGGACAAATAATTATCCGAAAGCGAAGCATCTGCGAAGCCGGCGACCCGCGAGGGGTTTGGGGGGCAAGGCCCCCCAACACCAGCCCCGCAGGGAATTTTTTTTTGGGGCGTTTTTTCAATGAGTTTTGGTTGCTTTGGAGCACGGTGTGAATAAAAAATAAATACATCATCATTTTCTTATGTAGAGACCTTTATGTGTTTTATCTATGACTATCAATAACCTATGACTATCAATAACGTAACGGGATAAGCAACATGACGTAAGTCCTATCCTTTCAACGTTAGGCCGTTTTCACCATGATGGAATCAGCGCGCTTTCGTGTACATTTCTGAGATTCGCAATTTCAAAGCAAATCGTACGTATTAGGCTCGTATCTCAGTGTATAGTACATAGTTGTATACTTGCATTGTTTCTGACCTTTCTCGTAGATGATGAGTAATTATCCAGTTATCAAATGGTGAATATGGCAGTAGGGCTCTTGGCTAGGGGACTAAATGCTTTCACAGGCGTATTTTAAATTTAGATTGGCCAATTCAAATGAAATGTATCCCAATATTGTTTGATACAGTTGGAAAGAGCTGGATTCACAGATTGCATCACATCTTTTACTTGTATAGATCAACATACAACAATACCAGCAAATCATCATAACATTTATGAGGCGGCATCCCTTTGATATACGCATGGTGCGAAAGGGAAGCGCCATGTTGCTTATACCGTTACGTTATTGATAGTCATAGGTTTTATCACTGTTTTTATCAAGAATTATTTATTATCATGTTATAAACTTGTGTCGTGAACATTTATGTGATGATTGCTGTTGGCGCAGTTTCTTGATCTTGTGTTTGTGAAACACAGTTCAGAATACTGAACTACACATACGGGATTTATGTTTTTTTGAATTCATGTGGTCTGTAATATCCGATCGACCACGGTGACCGATGTTTAAAAAACAATTACAAACTTTACACTCGATCTCATCCTCATATCTTCCTTTTTTGATAAACTTCCATTCAGCAGAATACTTCTCCTGATAGGAGCACTTTCGTTTCAGCATTGTAAAACAGAACCTAACACACAAGTGAACTGTTGCTCTCCAAGAGCCAGACTAATTAATAATACACAATACTACGTGTAAACAGTAGGCAGTGAAAGGTTGTCACATGTCAGAAGGGAGGGGGTGGGGAATTATTAATGTAGCCTGCCGAGCGCGCGGTAAATTTTCAAAGAGAACGGCATTTGCACTCAAAGAAACAAATTCTTCATGGCATTGTAAATACTGAAATTACATTTATTGTCGCCAAAAATAGAACAATTTTACTCTTGCGACGAAACCGGGACATTTAGGTGTCCCGAAATCTTCTTTCGGGACACCGGGACAAGAGGTAGAAAACCGGGACAATCCCGGTTTTCCGGGACGGATGGTCACCCTACCAGAATGTGCATTCAATTAAATTTAAATCTGAATAATTGAATTCATCACTCATCATTTTCGGCAATTAATTTATCAAAATTTCAAGTGAACCAGATGAAAGTCATGAAAAAAGCTGCGGTGGCTCAGTCGTTGCATGTGTTTCACTTGAAAATAAGCGATATATCGCACTTTTTCCAACTCCTGTGTATTTGAATAAATGGCCGTTTTCATCGGTGCTATAGTATACCAATTTCGACTGCGGTCGAAACGGAATCAAAGCGATATCGAAATGATTTCGACCAGTCAAGTAACGGACAAAAGTTATAAAATAAGGGTCCAGAAGCTGGTCTTGTGGCAACCCTAGCCACTTCATGTACGTACCACTCAATTCAGCCTGCTACCTGTTCAGTCAAGGTGCGTGGATTAGGGAAGTTCCTCAGTCGTGCTCCATACGTCGTTAATTGCTATAAAGTTGCACCGGGATGCTATTTACGCACGTGGCTCACCAGATTTTCTGCATGTTTCAAAGTGTGGTTACTTTATTTTCCTTCAATTGAAGAGAAATGTTCATCTCCTGTTTCAGTTACTGGCTTGGACGAAGATAGTACCAGTAATTCAGGTTCTGATGTCAGTGATGATGAGGGCATGCTGGGTTTGGGTTCCGACGAAGAAATGGATGGTGGAATGGATGATGATGTCAACTCAAATGATGAAGATGATGAAATGGATCAAAATGGAGTCAAGAAAGTCGATGGCAATCCAGCCTGGGCGGATGCGATGGCAAAGATTCTAAAAACTAATAAACCGAAAGGAAAAAAATCTATAGTTTTGTCGAAAGCAAAGAAGTTGGTAGATGTGATTTTGAAAGATAAAACTTCGGGACCATCTTTTGAAATTGTCGGTGAGGTCAAAGACGAGAAACCAGATCCAAGTGCGCTCGATGTTAAACCTAAAGTTGACAAAAAGTCATCAGAATCAAGGATAAAGGTGAATATAGGTCTACATCAATTAATCTTAGTGACACAGAGATGTATTTCCTAGATGTGATTTGTTCTGTTCAGACAAATTTTCCAGACAAAGTTTTAATTGGTTATTTCTTTTTATAGAAACTTGAATGGTATTCAAAGGGAAGACAAAAACCAAATATCCTTGAAAAAGATCGTGAAAGAATTCTAGGGAAAATTGGGACAAAGTGAGTATGAGTAGGCCTACGTGGCATTTTTTTCAGATGACGCTCACAATACTTTCAGTTGTGACTTCACATACGCTTCCTTTAACTCTACTAATTTAGATAAATTTGCATCACTTGCTGCAGGTTTCCTTTTCTCTTCATATGCTATAGGCTATATTCCGGGTATATATATATTTTTAAAGTGTCTCAAGGATGCTGTCGATTACCGATTAATAGAGACATGTAAATATAGCTTCTATTTTTTCTTCTCATAGCATTTTGAATTTGAAAAGTAGCACTTTGGTGCATCTATTATTTTGAAACATTGTGTTTTGTAGCGCAACAACGTTTTGTAGCGTTACAACAGTATGGTACCGGTAAAACCACTACATAAAGTACAATAGGCATACAAGAGAAACACCCCAATTGATATTTGAAAAAAAAATAGTCTCCTCAAGCGGGTTAAACCGACGCCTCATCTGCCGTCTGCATTTTCAACTGCACTTTTTTCCAAATTCCTCAACTAACTTCACCTGTTTACACCTCAATTGACATAATGTTGGAAAAAAATAGCATCTATAATGCTTCTATTCTGTATATAGCATCTATATCGCCAATAGATTGAAACATAGCGGATTCAAACATTTGTAGCGCTTTGTCGCCTTTTCAAAAACATGATAGAGCAACATCAAACATATTAGAACATGAAGAAATATGAGAAGGATATGTAAAAAGCACTTTTAGATTTCATCGCATTTATAGCAATTGCTATTTTTACATGTCTACCGATTAATGGGTGGATTATCATACATTGGATCATTAATTAATCTGCATCAATAACTTGTAATCAATTGATGAACAAATTAGCCTATTACTGTCGGCCTATTCATTCAATTATTTATTCATGTTTTGGAAGTTCACATGGTGGTGCCAAGATGGAATGGTTGGCGAATAGTTTTATTGTAGCACTCCAAAGTGTGTGGTCTGTAATTATTTTGAGATGCACAGTGAGGATTCACCTTCGTCTCGACACTTAACTCGTCATGCGTCAACAAATGTCTGACCTGGCCCCGGACGAGAACCACACAGAATGCTCATCGTGTTTTGGGAGTGTCTAATAGCAGGAAGGTTGCCAAGTGTCAAGTTACATTATTATTATTATCATTATTATTTGAACTCTTGCAATTGCACACAAATGCGCGGTGGCAAGTTCCGTAACTTCCCCTATCCCACCACCTCCCTAACCCTCCAACGGAACAACTTTAACCCCATTTCATCCCCTTCAAAAATACTTCCACCAAGCCCATTCCAGTCCCTACTTGTCCTATTCAAGAAAGTGAATTAACCGACATCCAAGTTTCCCTCTGGAGGTCTAGTCTAGGCTAATGTCGGTATGGTTTCTTGTGAATAGTCTATTTGTCCTAAAATGGCCGTTGGGGAATAGACCCTTTTCATAATTCAATGCGCAGGCGCGTCACGCCTCCTAGCAGCCGAGATCGCTGGTATTGCATTCTGAGAGTTTTAGTACTGTTCAAAAGGTTGGCCCGCTTATCCACAGAGCTAAAGGCAAAACTTGCGTTATCTCTCACCTTACTCAATCTGACAGTGTGTAAATCTCTCAGTATATACCGTAGTAGGGTTGCCAATCGATCAAGATAATGCAAACGGTACCGAAATGTGCCATATCGAAAATCAATCGAAAAATATCGAAATATTAGGAATTCCATTCAATATCCAATCGAAATGATGATATTGAATATCGATAAAAAATATCAATTTTTTCCAAGGTCCTGATGTCTTTTTTTTTTAGTTGTCTGTACCGGTAATCATTTGAAGATCATTAGTTTTAAATAATCAAAATGGGGTGGTAAGATCGCCCTTGTGGTGCCCCATCCAAACGATCCTATCTTTCATCCATAGCCTTGATTGGGGAACAATGATTTTGTATCAAGTTTCGATGTTATTGAAAAAAAAAAAAAAAAAAAAAAGGTAATCATTTTGTGATTGAAAGTGGTCTATCGACTCTCGGTATATAACGAAAAGGAGTAGGCCTACATGAATCCCCAAAGAAAATTGTTCCAACTCTTTTGATCCATTTTGATGTGGCTTTGCAGAGGTGTGGTGCAGTTATTCAATGTCGTTAGACAACAACAGAAGGTCATCGATTCCAAGCTACAAGATGCCGGGTCTGGACCGGCCAAGCGAGAGAAAATCTTGAGAACAATCGACAAGCGAGCGTTCCTGGATATCGTCATGGGTGCGGTTCAAAGTCAAAGCGTCGATCTTCCAGACAAATTGAAGAAAGAGCCGCGACCAGAGAAAGTCAAGGTCAGTCGTCGGATTCATTCGAGTTCATTGTTGCCACCATTAAAGGACATCACAAACCTGAAAACTGGATTTTAATTAATAGTGACAATATTTAATTCCCTGATTACAGAGAAAACTAGATACCGGTAGGCCTCATTAGAGACATGTAAAAATAGCAATTGAGGGGGTTGATTCAAAAACAAGTCAAGTCACATTTTTGACATTTTTGAAAAAAGCGAGCAATTATGTAAAATAGTTTTTTGTCTTCATTTTGGAGCAATAATAAGTCAAGTCCGGACATACCTCACAAGCCGGTATGCAATGCACACTCATAGCCACTCACTTTTGTGGGAAGAACAAGACATGTCCTAGGACTTGCCTCGTTCTTGTAACCAATCAAGGTGGCAGTGAGCTGTCAGATTTTACCAAATGACCGTCTAGAGTTGAAAATAAAAAAAATCCAGAAATTCTAGCAATCAAAATATCAACTCTGTATTGATTAAAATAAATAACTTTGATAAAAATCGTAATTATGTAATACAATTATTTTTAGTGCAAAAACATGACAAGTCCAAATGCATCAAGGCTTGCAAAAAATAATCATCCCTTCAATAAAAATCACTCAAAATGATTTTTTCATTAGAAAATTGATGTATTTGTATCACTATACTTATAGAAATAAATAATATTGGAGCTATATATTTATTTTGGAATTTGGAATCTAATACCGTGAATATCTCCAGATATGAAATTTGTGACTTGACTTGTTTTTGCACCAACCCCCTCATTGCTATAAAAGCAATGAAATCTAAAAGTGCTTTTATACATGTTTTCATGATATTTCTTCATGTTTCAATATGTTTAATCTTGTTCTATCATGTTTTTGAAAGGCGACAAAGCGCTACAAACGTCTGAATCCGCTACGTTTCAATGTATTGGCAATATAGAACCTATATTTGGAATAGAAGCATTATAGATGCTTTTTTTTAAAACAAAATTGTTCCAATTGAGGTGTAAACGGGTGAAATTAGTTGGCGAATTTGGGAAAAAGTGCAGTTGCAAATTCAGGCAGCAGGTGAGGTGTAGAATCAACCCACTTGTGGACACTATTTTTCTGAAAAATATCAATTGGGGTGTATCTCTTGTATGCCTATTGCACGTTATCTAGTGGTTTTACCGTACCGTACTGTTTTATGCTACAGAATGTAGTTGCGCTACAAAACACGATGATTCAAAAGAATTGATGCACCAAAGTGCCATTTTTCAAATTCTAAATGCTATGAAAAGAAAAAATAGAAGCTATATTTACATGTCTCTAATTATAGTCCATGACAGTTTCTTCCTCTCAATCCTTCTTATTACCTCATTACCGTCATCTCGTCATTGTTGTCTCGTTGATCATTAGTCTGATGCCAATAATTAGAGACATGCAAATAAAGCTTCTATTTTTTCATTTCGTAGCATTTAGAATTTGAACAGTAGCACTTTGGTGCATCTATTATTTTGAAACATCGTGTTTTGTAGCGCAACAACGTTCTGTAGCATAACATCAGTATGGTACTGGTAAACCCACTTGATAACGTACAATAGGCATACAAGAGAAATACCCCAATTGATTACGTGTTTGGAAAAATAGTCTCCACAACCGGGTTAAACCTACGCCTCATCTGCCGCCTGCATCTGCAACTTTACTTTTATCCAAATTCCCCAATTAACTTGACCCGTTTACACCAGAGATGAAAAAATTTGGAGAAAAATAGCATCTATAATGCTTCTGTTCCAAATATAGCGTCTATATCGCCAATACTTTGAAACGTGGCGGATTCAGATGTTTACGTAGCACTTTGTCGCCCTTTCAAAAACATGATAGAACAACATCAAATGTATTGAAACACGAAGAAATATCATAAAAACACGTAAAAAAGCACTTTTAGATTTCATCGCTTTTATAGCAATTGCTATTTTTACATGTCTCTACCAATAATCAATCTCATTATCACCATAATACGTAGCCTGTCGTAGATAACTTTGTTATGTACAGTGAAACCTCTATCCATCGTTTGTCAGGAGACCGGGAAAATAAAACCATCCTTGCAAGTAAACGATTTATCCAGAAAAAACAACATTTATTATACGTAGAGACATGTAAAAATAGCAATTGCTATAAAAGCGATGAAATCTAAAAGTGCTTTTTTACGTGTTTTTATGATATTTCTTCATGTTTCGATACGTTTGGTCTTGTTTTATCATGTTTTTGAAAAGACGGCTATTAAACGTCTGAATCTGCTACGTTTCTATGTATTGGCGATATAGACGCTATGTTTGGAATAGAAACATTATAGATGCTATTTTTACTAAAATTATTTTAATTGAGGTATAAACGGGCAAAGTTAGTCGGGGAATATTGAAAAAAGTGCAGTCGCAATTGCAGGCGGCAGATGAGGCGTAGGTTCAACCCGTTTGTGGAGACTATTTTTCTAAAAATAACAATTACAGTTTTTCTCTTGTATGCCTGTTGTACGTTTTCCAGTGGTTTCAACGGTACTGTACTGTTGTTACGCTACAAAACACGATGTTTCAAAATAATAGATGCATCAAAGTGCTACTTTTCAAATTCTAAATGCTACGAAAAGAAAAAATAGAAGCTATATTTACATGTCTCTAATTATATGGGAGTGGGGTGAAAAGAAATGAATATTACAAGCAAGAAAACAATGGATCTGAGAACAATGCACAGAGATTTCACTGTACGTTGAATCTGGTCTTCACTTTTCTCATCTGCGCTGTATCATCATCCCACGCTCGTGCTGTTTCTTGTCAATGTTACTTCTATTCATCTTTGTTCTTCCAGGAAGAGGACGACAGCAAACCCGTGTCGTGGGGGGTCCTGCGGGATGACTTCATGATGGGCGGGAAGTACAAGGACTGGGATCGGGACGAACCGAAGTCGGCTGTCGACGATGCCGAACCTATGATGGACGACTCTGACACCGACAGCGACTGACCTTGTGTGACCTCGAGCGACGCCTCACCATTCGTGCAGAACTCAGACCAACTTTTGTACAAGCTCAACTGTCAGTGTTCAAAGTTTGAACTTATTTTATTTCCGAGGATTTGAACGAAGCAAGAAGAACAATCGCTTACATATTCAAGTGACTCTTGTGGCTGGTGAGAGTCTTGTGGCCAAGTGTACCAACTGTAGGCTTACTAACAAAAATTTGAGCATTCGCAGGGTCGTAGTTTGAGAAATTACGAACCTGGAATTGATTCTTCTACCTGTCTTTACATTCAATGGTGGTACAGTGGTAATTTTTTAAAATTCAATACAGTAAACCCTCGTTAATCCAAACTCGGTTAATTCGAAATTTGACATATTTTGAACTTGAAGTCAGTCCCCGGCTAAAGGTATAGGCATTTCAATGTTGATGAATATGGTTAATCCGAATTCCAGCTAATCCGTAATTTGAACTAATATTTCGACCCCTCAATTGCTTTAGCACTGTTTTCGGATTGGATAATCCGAAATAGATCGAGTGAATTCTTTGAATTGATCATTATTTTCGTAAATTCCATCCTTTTTATTTGACGCGTAATAATAGGCCGAAGCCAGCTCAGCTGTTCGCTGCCACTGGATACGTCATCCGACTCCGAGTGCGCTCGGGCCGCTCCAAAGACCTTAGTATCTAACTTTGTTAGGTTAGATACTAAGGTCTTTGGCCGCTCTGTGTGTCCTTGACGAGCGGTAAGCTCGGAACACTCAATCACTCGGAACGGCCGAGCGCCAATAGAAGCTGGCCATCTAACGTTCGTTTGCTGTCGAAGATAGCCGAATACACACGATCAGTGATTCGGTTCCTCGCACATGTGGCATCTACCTTTCTCTTGCGCTCAATACAAAATTGCTTCAATTCTAACCGGGAAGTGTGATGATTTTCGTGGAAAAGGAGTTTTTTGGTCAATCCGAATTTTTATAAATCAAAATCACTTTTTGGGGTCCCTTGAATTTCGGATCAACGAAGGTTCACTGTATAGACTAGACAAGCAAATTGGATTTCTCGTTTTTTCGCATAGATGTGTTTGAAATTATAGTAGGCCTATCTGTGTGACTATTGTACAAATAATAAACAAATTGATGACTTGACTTGGCAATACAATTCATAGTACTGTACTCGTTGATCAACAGATCACAAACCACAAAATGATCATCGACAAGTTGATTTGATTGGCCTAACTCTTAACGTCTTGAGCTATTCAAGTAAATACGTGTTAATTGTCACCTTACTAACATGGTTTTGTATAATCCTGTATAAAGTGCATTAAAAGAAGTATGTCGGGTGATAATTTTCAAGCTTTTCATTTACAGTCTTGTAGTAATTAGCCCCTTGGTCGTGGCCCTACTTTCTGGAGAAACGTATCAATTCAAATATAACATTTTAATATGGATGTAAGGGTTTGTTTTTATGAATAAGTTTAATACCATTGATCTTCTCAATTTTTAAAGATTTTAGTAGTAGTAGTAGTAGTAGTGTTAATTCCTTTATCCCTCTTTCGAGGAAACCAATTTACATTGATTCAACGACGCATTGTACCAAGATTTATATTGGCGTCGGTGAATGATATACTGGTATGAGAAGATGGGATGATGAGACGAATGGTTATTTTATTATGTGTTTTTGGATAGTGGGAAGGAGTCGGTCGTGGCCTGTTGTTAAGGAACCATCCCAGTATTGACCTGAACAACAGAGGGAAACCACGAAAAACCACTGTCAGGATGGTCGACCATAGCGGGAATCGAAACCCGGTATCCTGATTGACTGTTCAGTGTGCTAGCCACTTGAGCATTCGTCTCAGTGATCTTCGTAAGATATGGTGTATAGAGCATTAGTACCGCACAGTAATTATGTGCCTGAGCATTAAATATCGGTCTAATCAGCATTAATTAGATTAATTAAATTGTACCGGTAACAGGTTTGTGGGGTACCAGTATCTGAAAGCTGAAGAAAGAAATATTGGCTAATTATTAACAAAAAGACAGTTGCCCAAGGTAGCCCAACATTTAGAATGCTTTGTTTTAAAATTATACGTGACTAAAATACTTGAATACGTACTTCCAAGAGTGAATGAGGGCTTGGCGTCTTTACTTGAAAAGAGGATGTGAAAGTCGGTGGAGAGGTTGTACCTTCTCGAGGAAACAATCAAAACCTGACCCGAATAACCCTAACCACAGCTCCTCTGTGCTCCCCAACCAACCAAGTCCCCGAAATAGTAGCTCGTACAGCATTATTACACGCCAAGCCCACGTTCACTCGTGGTGGTATCCGTATTACGGTCTGCGTCCTTCGCGCCCCCAAATTTAATTCACAAAATATTCATAAATACCTCATGAATTGCATATTTACAGTTGTAATTCAGGGTACTACAAAATTTCTAGAAATATGAGTGGAAAAAGAAATATAATTAATGAATTACAGTGAAACCTCTATCCACCGTTTTTCAAGGGACCAGGAAAATAAAACCATCCATGCAGGAAAACAATCCATCCAGGAAAAATTAACATTGATTATATGGGAGTAGGGTGAGAAAAAATGAATGATACAAGCAGGGAAACGATGGATCCGGCAACGATGCATAGACGTTTCACTGTACTTGCTTTCGTAGCATAGAAACATACACATCTAAGCATAGAATGAGACACAAAAACTTAGTATTGCTGGTAGGTCCATACCAAGATGCATTGAGGGTTGCGTTGGTTTGCCGCCGGGAGATGGTGACTTCACTAATTCGAAAACTCGTTCCATTTTATGAGTACTTTCCTATGTACTATGGATCGCTGCTCTATCTGGTGTATTTTTGTAGAAACGGCTGATAGGCTGGCAAACTTGATGACAGCGAGCCGGCCTTGAACGTAACGTTAGTTCCTTTTATCACCACTTATCTACGCATGGTCAATAGTACTTTGAGCATGGACCGTGAATTGGAACATAATTTTAACATGGGAGGGATAGGAAGTGAGGACACCATCTCCAACGGGCAAACGCAACCTTCAATGCATCTTGGTCCATACTTACTTGAACTATGCTTGAACTGAGAAAGAACAGTGACGTTTTATAGTACGGTACCGTAGTAGTTTATTTACCCTTATTTCAAGTAGGATCTGACGGCTGACAAATGGTTTCTACATGACAGCTGGAGAGGGTGAGATGTCGACAACACATTAAATTGTACTACGGTTCGCTTTGAATTGAATAGTCTTACGTTGTTTGTATCAAAATAACTTGATATCATAGATTGCATATATATATATAAATCTTTAAAAAATAAAGACTATGCCATAAAATGTATGGTTGCCAGAGACATAATTATAATCTAATTTGAATTCATTATGATGACTCGGGTGAAAAATATTCCAATAATGATGATAATTCCAACGTTAGTGATTAGTGAAATAATTATGGTAGAAAATAATGAGAAAGTATTAAGTATGCAGTAGGCCTAACTTTCTTTGCAAAACAGTAATTCTTCAGATTTTTTTTGATATCTGAAAAGAATCGAGATATTTCACTATGTACTACAGTAATTAATTTTTAAAAAAAATTTTTTTTTTTATAACATCCAAACTTGATACAAAATCATTGTTCCCCAATTAAGGCTATGGATGAAAGATAGGATCGTTTGGACGGGGCACCACAAGGGCGATCTTACCACCCCATTTTGATTATTTAAAACTAATGATCTTCAACACCAGGACTGCGCTGTCTGTGACCATAATTTTTCGCCGTAGATAAATTAATAACTATGACCACTGAAAATTCAATTATATGAATAAGTTCATGCATTTTTAGTAGGACCTACTGTTTTGAGGAATGCATCATGTAGCTCTATTTTCTACGTACAGTTTGGTGATGAAATTGAAAATATGGTAAATTTACTAATTATCGTACCACGACATTTTTTTTCTTCCATTTTTTCCATTTTTTCAATTTTTTCTTAGTTTTTTAAAAAAGTATATAAGCTCCGTTATACGCGAGGTTTGGACACTAACCTGACCCTAACCTAACCTACTGTCCACCTTTGTCATCTTTGTCAGATCACAAAGCATCAACTTCAAGTGAGTAAAAAACATATTAAAACAAACAAAATACAAAATGTCCAAACTACACACCATAGATATGAACAAGATCTATCAGAAAACACAAAAAACGCGAACATAGGACAAGAATTGGCCATGGTACGTTAATCAGTAAAATTACCGAAAATATTAAAAGTAGGCTGAGTAGAATTTCTCCATGAGGTGACAAGTCTTGACATGTAAATCAATTGGAGGCATATTAAAACATTTTATTATTATTAGCTTTAAGACAATTAATGTTCGTTGTATTATATTTTCAACATGAAAGATATGTGTGTACAGTATATCAATCTCACATATTAGGCCTATATTAGAATTTATAAATATAATGAATACCGTAATGCAAACCTCAGAAATGAGACAAATATTTGAACATAATAACATCAAAACTACTACTGTGAATATATATATATATATATATATATATATATATATATATATATATATATATATATATATATATATATATATATATATATTTATATATAGATATGGATATAGATATAGATATATAGATATAGATATGGATATATATATATATATATATATATATATATATATATATATATATATATATATATATATATATATATATATATATATATATATATATATATAGATAGATATAGATATAGATATAGATATATATAGATATAGATATATATATATATATATATATATATATATATATATATATATATATATATATATATATATATATATATATATATATATATATATTATATATTATATATTATCTCTCTCTCTCTATATATATATATATATTATATATATGTTTGTGTGATATTGTGTCTTTGACGGTAAATTGGCCTCTTTCAGGATTGAATTGCGGTCCAGTGGGTCTTAACAAATCGCAATGTTTGGGATACATTCTAGTAGTATCCATCTTCAAACGTCATCCTGTCTTCTTATGAGTTGGCAATCGAACGTCAACTCATGAGAAGACATGACGCCACTTGAAGATGGACAGAACACATATACGAAACGTTGCAATTTGATCAACAGCTGGATCGCAATTCAATCCCGAGAGAGGCCAAATTACCGTTGAAGGTACAATATCACATGATAGCTGTCTTGAAAATCCACAACATCAACATCATATTTAGATACATTCATATCTTGCATAGTAAAAATGCTGATACAAACATTTTTTCTAGGTGTGTCCGAGTTTGAGAATTTAAGTTCGAGTCGAGTTTGAGTTCGAGTTTAAAAAAAATGGTCACGTTTCATTTATATGTGGAACA
Organism: Brachyptera risi; assembly: GCA_964007535.1. Lineage (NCBI taxonomy): Eukaryota > Metazoa > Arthropoda > Insecta > Plecoptera > Taeniopterygidae > Brachyptera > Brachyptera risi. Next base: position 85,270,384 of record OZ023326.1, read on the forward strand.
AAACAAGTACAGAAAAATTGAAAAACGAAAAAACGGAAAAAGGTCGATTTCGAAATTTTCGAGTTCAGCTAAATTTGAACTTGAAGCTCAAAAGTCGCACTCAAAAATTTGTGTGCCCGGCTGCCCGCACACCGCTATTTTTTCTAATTTTTATCCAGCTTATTTGCATAGAGGTACTGTAAAAGCCTAACTAGGTACTTACTGTATATGAATTTTGAAAGCAATTTTAAATCATTGAAATGATATGTAAGCTCTATAGTTGAAACGTTGGTTTTCATTTGATTTTTCACCTCGTTAATAAACTCCAGCAAGGAATGTGTCATGGAATTAACATTGATCAGCAGAGTTGTCGAATCCGATCCAAACTACATTTCGTCATTAGACGTGAACTGAACCCGCCAGATGTCTTACCGACTAGTCGATTGTATGACTTTACAACTGGTCAATCGTCGCTTGCAACCTAAAAGCACTTCGAAATGATCTGGACCCCGAGATTTCAAAATCACTGTTTTTAATCATCACTAACCGGCACTTCCCTATTGATTTGAATTTACTCACGTTAAATAAATCAATGAAATCAAAGTCATTTTATAATAGATACGACCTTAAAACAAGATTGTCATATTATACCTATACACGTGGGTCAAGTCAAGTAACGTTTTATTTCACCAGTAAATACATTATATAATAACATAATCACTCACTTATGTGTATGGGCTGGGTGTCTCACAAGTATTGAAATACGTTTAGTTTAAAATGAAAAGGAATTTAACTGAATTAATTAATTATTGAATGAATTTAACTAAAGCTACATAAAATATAATATACTAGTAATCAGTACTACTTGAACATATGTCATTATAACAGTATGAATTTAACCAAAGGTTCATGAAATATAATATCATGGTATTTTCTAGATCATAAATAAATAAACAAAATGTACATAAAGTTATAATGTTGTGGTTTTATGTTTTGGTTGAATTATATGTTTGTGCATTGTAAAACTGTCTTACGATGTCAACTAGAGTGGAGCTGAGTTGGACGGACATAAGAGGCAATGTGGTGGAATACGGCCTGCTTTGATTCGGTTCATTTCTTATGATGAACAATATTTTAGCGTCTCCCCCATTAATGTACTTCTACGGTGGGGTGTTCCATCCGACAAATCAGCTGGCGTAGAGCATCATGCAATCCTTTTCTCATTTTTAAAAAATCAAAATTGCAATTTTGTGCGTTATGGAACTTATTGTTAACAAACTATTCACTTGTAGCAAATATTGCCCTTATGTATTCATTCTCTTATATTTGACCTGGCTCTCATATTTCAAAGTATAACGTTAGTATTGTATTTTCCGTGGTTAATTTACAAAGTTATTGTGTAAACCACATAAGATGATGGAATAAAATGAAACATCATACATCAAGTGAAGTGAAATTATCAGTCAATCAATTGTATGACAAATATTCGTCTAGGCTATAAAATAAATTATTCAATAAGAAATTCTTTAATTCGGATTTGAATCCAGTTGCTTTCTTTTAACTCTATGGGAAGATGATAATAGTATATCCTTCTACCGACTTGAAGAGTTGATCTTGATGTGCTAAAACTAATGATTTTTAGCTGTATATCAACGAAAATGTTACGATCCTGGGTTGATAATTCAAATGCACATGATTTTACAGGTATTCACGAGATAGACGCATCAGCAGACACTCATAGTGTTGTCAGGTTATATTGCATTTATTTTATAGTCATTAAACATATTCAGAGATGATCACATGAATAAGATCTTGAGAGGAATGTTGGTCTCCAGTCAGTGATGCTTCATCTTCCATCTTCTTTCACCAAAATATTAAACTCGTAATACTACATACATACATCTGTCATTATGTTTTTACTTATATTAAAGGAACTAAATTACTTAGATTATCGGCGAACGGGTTTAATTTAACATTGGCGGAAGAGCGAGTGAATTTTATCGATAATTTTTTACATTATATACTATCGGTATCAACTATTTAGATGCTAGAACATGCTTTACGTCCTTGTTTCTGTGCGTAAGTCTTATGCATCAACAGCAAACTGTATAAATACTCAATACTTGAACGAGCTCAAAGGCCAATCATTTATAGTGCCCACATTTAAATATCAGAAACAGTTATTACCGTGTGAGTTCAACGTTAGTTTAGTCTACATTCACTCACCTTGGTGTGAGCTATTAGTTGTCTGAACTCTAGTACATACAAAAGTAGATTTCCAAAAAGAGTTGAAGAGAATCTACTGTTCTCTGTATCAGAATTAGATATACCATACCATAATATATACTGCAATTAAGAAGTGTTGACTTAAATCTAATATTTAGTAATTATGAATATTGAAGATGTAATTATTTATATCCACTCATTATGTGTATTCAATTTGAGTGAAAGGGAAAGAAAGATCAGCAGCTTACCGAGGTTCATAAGTAGATAGGCCTACTCATAGTGGAGAGCCGTTGAAAGAACACAGAGATTATAATACAGATACACGAGGTTTCGACGTTTCGGCAATTGCCTTCGTCACAGTAGAATAGAGTTTATGTATATGATAATTAATCATAGAATCATTAGCCAAAGCATAATGTATGACATATGTATGGTTATAGCTGAGGATAGAATAGCATATATGAATTAGGTAAAAAAGAAAGAAAAAACAGCAGCTTACCAAGATTTATGAGTAGAGAGACCTACTCATAGTGGAGAGCCCATTAAGAGGCCGCAGGCGCTCGTATTTCACGCCGCAAACTCTCACGGCCGTAATTTTTGAGATATCAATATGATTGTTTTTGCATTCTGTTGATGATTGAAAGAGGGAGGTTATCGCATTAACAGAATTTTGAACAACAAATTTGTAATTTTTCAAATTCTTCAAATGGAAAATGAAAAAATTTCTAGTTTACAGAAACCTAGATATATATTTTTGAATACCGAAAAAAAATATGGACTGTGAAATATATCAAAAGTGTGAGTAAGGGAATTAACGGCGTTTACGAGAATATGAGTTTGGCGGGCTAGTCTATGGGTGGCGCCTAACACACGATGCATGTTAAACTCGAGTCTGAAGCGAGCGAACAACGAGCGCGTGTAGCGTGCCTGCGGCCTCTTAATAGAACACAAGGATGAAATTAAATGCTTGGGTGAAGTGGTAAAAAAAAGGAAGGGGGGGGAAGAGGAAAGGAAACAATAAGTCAACATTGAGGGGGGGGGGGGGTACATAGAGAGTGGCTGGATGTAGTGGAAGGGGGCAAAAAGAAGCTGTGCAGTGTCAAGTTGGCAAGCTGGAAAGTTGAAAGAGTGTATTGGGGGCCGGGGGGGGGGGGGGGGGGTTGATTGATGATTGTGGTGAATGGCTGGCAGTGGATTGACGAAGTAGCTTGCAAATGAGGATAGTCATGCAAATGCAGATTTCAATGACTGATAGAACCATCAGAGTTCAATATCTGTATGGTTTATGACTCCAGGATTCTACAAATATCAACTTGCGATGTGCATGTTTGGTGCTTTTCCCCCGTAAAAACACATGCATTGTACGTATCTGGATGTCTTAGTCGGTATCATTATCTTTCAGGAACTGTTTTTTATTTTGTATATTACAAATATGAATAATGACATTATGAAGAACAAATTTGAGTATACCTCAGTGTGTATCGAATGGATCAGAAGGAAGAGATAGTTGACAATAATTTAGTAGAAGTGTGAACCATATTTTCAATGTATTTTGATGTATTCATTACCTGTTATTTTTAATGTTGTATGTTGTGATTGTGTGTTGTTGTATGTTAATGTACACAGAAAAAACTGGCAGCCAAGCTATTTAATAAAATGAATAATAATAATAATTTCATGTCGGCACTTGTGTACTTTTCAAAAAAATTGGCATCACAAGGTAATTTTTGTATAAGAGAGCCAATTCTTATTTTGATTATTTGTGTTTACGGACCGTCAAAAGCTTGTTTTCAGAGATAGCCCGCACACAAGAGCTTGTTACTCTTATGCGGGCTTCTCTCCATTTATTCAAATTCTTCTTTCATTTACCTGTTTATTATTATTCTTTTATGTTCCATTATGATTATGTATTGTACTACTATTGGAGAGAATAAAACTTTGTTTCAATAAAATAATAATAATGAAAAAATACTACTGGAATGTCAAAAAATGAATCTATTTGCTTATTGACAAGACTGATTGCTGTGCTCAAGAGTTTTTCTTCAAACACTATGCCTGTACCATGAAACTTTATACTCTGAATATATACATATAAAATAACAGTGCATATTTTGGGGTGGTTCAATGCATATTTGAGAGTTTTTTGTGCATATCCTTAGACTATGACTATCAATAACGTAACGGGATAAGCAACATGGCGGTTTCCTTTCGCACCATGCGTATATCAAAGGGATGCCGCCTCACAAATGTTATGATGATTTGCTGGTATTGTTGTATGTTGATCTATACAAGTAATAGATGTAATGCAATCTGTGAATCCAGCTCTTTCCAACTGAATTAAGCAATATTGGAATACATTTCATTTGAATTGGCCAATCTAAATTTAAAATACGTCTGTAAAAGCATTTAGTCCTCTAGTCAAGAGCCCTACTACTATATTCACCATTTGATAACTGGATAATTATACATCATCTACGAGAAAGATCAGAAACAATGCAAGTATACAACTATGTACTATACATTGAAATACGAGCCTAATACGTATTATTTGATTTGAAATTGTGAATCTCAGAAATGTACACGAAAGCGCTGATTCCATCATGGTGAAAACGGCCTAATGTTAAAAGGATAGGACTTACGCCATGCTGCTTATCCCGTTACGTTATTGATAGTCATAGCCTTGGATGACACCGAGCAGCCAGTTCAAGAGCAGATTATGAAGACACCGACTGACAGATTACGTTTGCTCAAGACACATACTGGCTAATTCTGTGTTCTATCTCGTGCTGAGCATAGCAAAGACTTCCATTTCACTTTACACTGGAAACAATCGGCGTTCATTTTCATTTCTATTCCAGTTTCGACTAAGTGAATGATCAAGCTGAACATTGGAATCTAACAAGAGAAGTTCCCTATTGTTTTAAGCACAATCGGTCAGACACTTTTTCTTAATAGTTTTCGAAAATATGGTAGATCACCGTAAGAATGGCATTGGGTGAAATTTTTGTGATGATTATTGTTTGCTTAACGACCCCACCAACAGCTAGGTTATACGGGGACATCGGGTGTACGAATGAGCAGCTGATAATGAAACTATGATGTGATGATTAGTGAGAGGACAATCACAAAGACCCATGCCTTATGCGGAACTCGAACCCACGCCCAACGTGACTTCAGTTTCTGAAGCGATGTCTCAGCTGACCAAACTACCAAAAGTGCTTTTTTTTCAATTTCTCAATTTTCGTTTTTAAATGATATCCAATTAAAATTTATAGCTTTCTGTAAACTTAAAATTTGAATACTATAATCTGATAAAAATGAAAGTTTTGCAGAAATTTTTTACAATACTTGTATTTACTAATCACCAAAAGAAGTTCAAAGACATTTGGTTCGGACGTTTTTACGAAAAAATATTGGAAAAATGGAAACTATCGAGTAACATCAATGAGAGCTGCTGGATAAGGATTAAAATGATCAGCAGATGCAATCAATCGGAGCTGCATAATGAAGGAAGTGAGCACATAGACCATTAAGTGCATGACGCCATAAACCTTTCATACAAATATCTCACTTATTCTACAACTCATGCTGTATTTTCCTAGGTTATATGTATACATAAACAAACAACACTTCTCAATTGCAGTACACTCACAGTTTAATGGACAATTTCCAGTGACTGATTTCGCTCCTATCACCATTACCAAAGTCATATTTATGGATGGAATTATACAAAATAAATACATTTCTTATGTGTCTGTATCACTGGTAATACTCTTATTCATGTTTCACACTCGACTTTCCCTTATCTCACCCAATCGGTACTCTTCCAACGTTACTCTCACTTCGTCTATCGCGTTGTACTCATGGCAAGGCTCCGTTACTACCGCACTTTGTGTATCGTTCTGTTGTTCCTCTTCTTTCTCTCCTCTCTCTTCCGCCGTAACCAAAATCTCGTCATACGTCGGCGGTAAGTCTTCAATGTAAACCGATCCAAATATTTCGTTATACGTCGGCGGCGGTAAACCAGTCAACGGAGATAAATAACCGTCCTTGCTCGTCGTTTCTGAATCCATATCTAAAATACTCGCCGCACTTCCCGCTATACTCAACGTTGTCGGTGCTCTCGGTTGCGCTCTGACGACGTTCTCGCCTAATTCTATCAGATCGAGTCCACTGTTGTCGGCTTGTAACTGCGCGAACACGGTTCCGTCGACTACCAACATCCTACCGTAGGGTAGTAATATTATGGTCGGGGTGGCGCCCATGCCCTGGTCGACGCTCAGCCCGATGTCGGAGGGCGACGACTCGATGTCCGGGCTGCCGATGTAGCAACAACAGCGGCGGCGGCAGAACGAGCGGCAGCACGGGGAACCCCAGCAACAGTAGGCGATGATGAAACAGAGTACGGCGATCATCACGAGGAGTGCGGCAAGGCCCTGGCCGGGTTGTGTGTTGGAGCTGTTGGATCCGGACGTGTTGACAACTTTTCCTGGACAGAAAACGATAACATGATTGACGACCAGTGATTGACCCGCCCACAAACGTCACAAAACATCCAATCAAATGGGCTGTTTGTTATGTGGGTAGTTTGACATTGCCTATAAGAGTATCTTTAAATGCCCACATGAAGTATAGATCTAGGTGGCCTGCTGATAAGCCACGCTATCACTAGTGGTCAATTGGATGAGTGAAGCGAAGACTCAGGTTTACGGGTGCGGAGAAGATCGATTACTGAAATAAAGATACTACCGAGAGTGATGGTGGGCTTGGCGTGTAATGAGCAAGAGGTACTATTTCGGGGAAATGCCTCTGTGGTTAGGGTTCTTTTGGGTCAGGTTTTGATCGTTTCTGTAGTACTCTTTCCAAGTAAACATGCCAAGCCACGTTCACTTTTGGTAGTATATCTATTCCAGTATTCGCTCTTCAGGCGTACCAATTTTACCCTACTCGTGAAATTGTGGTGTTGAAATTGAAATTGAAACTGTGAAATTGAAAGTGCAGTTCTGGTGTTGAACCTAATTTGTTTTGAATAATTAAAATGGGGTGGTAAGATCGCCCTTATGGTGCCCCGTCCAAACGATCCTACTTTTCATCCTTAGCCTTAATTGGGGAACAATGATTTTGGTCAATTATCAATGAAAACAATGATCAAGTTTCGATGTTATTAAGAAAAAAAAAAAACTTGAAAAAAGTATGTTTTTTTTCATACTCCACACGTCAAACGAGAGTACAAATTCAGTTGAAACTTGGCATACAGAAGTATCCTCATGTAATTCGATGCAGTATAGTTTTGAGGCGCAATCGGTTGAACCACTTCTGAGAAAACTTATTTAAAAGTTTTTAAAAACGTCATAAGAATGACCCAGAGGAAAAAATTCTATACAAAATATTTCCTCCAAGAGAATGAAAAAATGATGCAATTTTAATATAAGCCTAATAATGATACACATTATTCCGAACTTTTACTCAATTTGGATCAGCCGTTTTGATGTAACAAAATCTATAATGTTAAATTTTTACGTTGTCGCTCAAATCCAAGCAACAAGTGTCACAAATTAATTAAACTAACTAACTAAACTAACTAAAGCTGAACTAACTAATCATAATATGATTGTAAGATTGCAGGTAGTAGTTACCCTTCATTAAACTATAACTGTTTTTTTTATAATATTGAGAGCCGCTTCTACGAGGTTTTGGTCAAGTATTAATTGAAGCTAACTATTTTGTAAGTTACAGAACTATTAAAATGACATACGTAACCCGGGGTGATTACAAGTTAATCCGCTAACTATTGCTTCCCACTAACTATTGCTTAATTCAGTAACTAACAGCTAGTTGGTAAAACCGATCCTGAATAGCATCTAGGTTAAGATATCAGCAATGAAAAAAGCTTGTGTCATTTATACTAGGAAAACGCGGGATATGATGAGATGAGCTTAGAAGTGTGGGAATTTAGAATGAGAAATATTCGGTCAGCTCAATCCACATCTATGGACCTTGGATTACTTCAAACGTTTAAAATGTCACTGCTTTCCTATTTTATTAATCTTTCATTTTAATCGTTCCAAATTAATTTATGACACTTGTTGCTTAGATTTGATTGGTTTCTTGATAACTTTCATTAATTGTGTGGGGAATTTCCACAGCCTTCTAAACCCATTCATTCCAAGGTCCTATGGACTGAACAACTAACAAGACTGTTGTTCTACAACAACAATGAAAAGAAGGAGACTGGCGGTGATTATGAATCAGTTAGATTTTCACTTTCGAGAGAACTAGTTCGTTTATCAATAGATTGTTCATGTTGAATAAATCAGATATTAAATGTCTCAATTAACATAATAACGGTTTCTCATTCATTTGCTAAACTCACACTTCCAACAGTGGTGACCCCGACGTGATCCGAACACGAAAACAGCAAACAAAGGTCGAACGAACGAGCTGATGACCCCACGAATGTATGTTTGGATCTTGATTTTTGGTGAGTAACATAGGCAAACGTGAACTTTACATTGTGAACCTTCGCAAGTCTTAGTGATAAGTACATTTTTAAGTGTCGCAATGACGGAACCAGTGGTCCCAGCAAGCAACGATACGGTTGCCCGGGTGAGCGTGCGTGTACCCCCATTTTGGCACGATGATCCAGCCCTGTGGTTTGCGCAAATCGACAGCCAGTTTGTGTTGGCCGGCATAACACAGGACACAACGAAGTTTCACACAGTAACAGGCTCGCTCGATCAACGCTACGCCGCTACTGTGAGAGACATTATCATTAATCCGCCAACGGAAGACAAATACGACCGTTTAAAGTCAGAACTTATTCGCCGATTCTCACCCTCGCTGGAAGTACGTCTTAAACAATTATTACAGCACGAGGAGATGGGCGATCGTTCACCGTCCCAGTTTTTAAGCCATATGCGAATTCTCGGTGGTACAAGTGTGTCCAATGAAGTGTTGCGCGTCTTGTGGCTCGGCCGATTGCCACAACGGACATGTGACATACTAGCAGCAGCATCTTCCGACAACCTCGAGACACTAGCTATCATTGCAGATCGCATCTACGAGAGTGCGACCGCACGCTCCCGCGTCGCAGTAGTTAACGATCCGTCTAACTTGACCAGCTGTCAAGAGCAGATTGAAGAGCTGGCACATCAAGTCGCAACTCTCTCCACAGGTCGTAGCGCAGTGGAAACTCGAAGGCGTTCACAAAACCAGCCACAAACAAATTCATCTGCAGTGCGCGATGCCGTTAAGGGCGCTCAAGATGAAATGTGCTGGTTTCACCGCACGTTTGGAGAGAACGCCAGACGCTGTCGACCTCCATGTAACTTTCCGAAGGAAAAATCAAACGGCAGTCAGTAGATGCGGCCGATGACTGCCCAAATTCTCGCCGCCTTTTCGTGATGGATGTCCTAACACGCCGACAGTTCCTCGTCGACACCGGGTCTGACCTCTGTGTTTACCCCCGCACGCTGGTCAACGGACCTCGCACGCCATCAACGTATGAGCTATTCGCGGCAAACGGTTCTGTTATATCAACCTACGGCACCATCAACCTCAACCTCGACCTCGGCCTTCAGCGGGAATTCGTTTGGAAATTTGTGATAGCCGACGTATCTAAACCTATTATCGGTGTAGATTTCCTGTCTTTTTACGGTTTACTCGTCGATGCCCGAGAGAAACGACTCATTGACAGCTCAACGTCACGAGTTATCTCTGGCCGCCCGTCAATTCACACGCAGGAACACGTCAAGGCAATCTGTGGAGGTTCTCGCTACCACACCCTGCTTGCTAATTTTCCTGACATCACGCGTCCTGCCGGTACACAGCAGACTGTTAAGCACACAACGGTGCATCACATCCACACTACGCCTGGCCACCCGGAATCGTGCAAACCACGACGGTTAGCACCGGATCGTCTCCGCATCGCCAAACGAGAATTCGAAACTATGCTCAAGTCTGGTGTTGCACGGCGTTCATCAAGTAGTTGGTCTGCCGCTCTTCATCTCGTTCCTAAGAAAGAAGATCAATGGAGACCATGTGGCGACTACCGCCCTCTAAACAGCAGAACGATACCTGACCGGTACCCAGTCCCCCACATTCAGGATTTCGCCCAGACCCTCTGTGGCAAAACGATTTTTTTCCACGATTGATCTGGTTCGTGCTTATAACCAGATACCCGTTGCAACAGAAGATATCCCGAAGACAGCCATCTCTACCCCGTTTGGTCTTTTCGAGTTTCCATTCATGAGCTTCGGTTTACGTAATGCTGCACAAACTTTTCAACGCTTTATCGACGAAGCACTCCGAGGTCTCGATTTCACGTATGCGTACATTGATGACATTCTCATTGCATCAAAATCACCGGAGGAACACGAGCAACACCTGCGCCTCCTGTTCGCGCGACTCTCAGAGTACGGGCTACTTGTGAATTCTTCTAAATGTGTGTTTGGGGCCAACGAGGTGAAGTTTTTGGGTTACACGGTCAACGCCTCTGGTTCTCGTCCCCTTCAGGACAAAGTCGACGCTATTGCAACTTTTCCACAACCCAGCGATCTCAAACAACTACGACAGTTTCTGGGAATGCTCAACTTCTACAGGCGTTTCTTACCTTCCACCGCCAGCCGTCAGGCCCCACTGAACGACCTCCTTGCCGGAACCGACTGCAAGGGTAGGAAACCAATTACATGGACACCAAACCTCGTTGCCTCGTTCGAAGAGTGCAAACGCAGTCTCTCACAGGCAACGCTTCTAGCTCATCCCGACCCGGATGCCGAGCTCGCCGTCATAGCAGACGCATCGGACACTAGCGTGGGCGCCGCACTCCAACAGAAAACAAGCAGAGGATGGCAACCTCTTGCTTTCTTTTCACGGAAGCTTAACGCGGCCCAAAGAAAATATGGAGCGTATGATCGTGAACTACTCGCTGTCTACGAGGCCATACGATTCTTTCGCCATATGGTGGAAGCGCGAACATTTGTTATATACACGGACCACAAGCCCCTGACGTACGCGTTCAACCAAACGACTGACAAGTGTTCGCCACGACAATTTCGTCACCTGGACTATATTGGACAATTCTCCACGGACATTCGCCATGTTCCCGGCAAAGAGAACGTCGTCGCGGATGCCCTGTCTCGAGTGGAAGCCATATCAGTTGCAGTCACCCTCGCCGACATCGCTCGAGCACAGGAAAATGATCCTGAGATCCAGGCTCTCCTCCAATCCAACACTGCACTTCAACTCCGGCAACGTCTCCTTGCTGAGACGAATCTGGTTATTTTCTACGACACATCCACACAAATAGAGCGACCCTACGTTCCAACCACACTCCGACGCCAGGTTTTTGACAGCCTGCACAGTCTGTCCCACCCCGGCATTGCCGCCTCCACTCGTCTGGTCGCACACCGTTTCGTGTGGCCATCTATGCGGAAAGATTGTAGGGAGTGGGCACGAACCTGCATTGTGTGTCAACGATCAAAGGTCACGCGCCACGTATCTGCGCCCGTCGAACATTTCGACGTTCCGGGAGCGAGATTTGAGCATATACACATAGATCTGGTTGGTCCCCTTCCAGAGTCAGCTGGATATCGTTACCTATTGACTTGTGTGGACAGATTCACACGATGGCCCGAGGCCATTCCGATAGCTGATATCACAACAGAAACGGTCGCATCCGCCCTCGTCTCGGGTTGGATCTCCCGCTTCGGAACGCCCCTTCGAATAACATCCGATCAGGGTCGACAATTTGAGTCGAGCCTATTCAGGTCATTGAACCACCTGTTAGGCACTACTCTCATTCGAACCACCGCATACCACCCGGCCGCCAATGGGATGGTGGAACGACTTCACCGTCAGCTTAAGGCATCGATCAAATGTCACGAGGATGACCGATGGACGGATAACCTCCCATGGGTCATGTTAGGTATTCGCTCGTCATGGAAGGAGGACGTCAAGGCTACTCCTGCCGAACTCGTATATGGAACAACGCTCCGACTTCCTGGCGAGTACCTGTCTACTCCAACATCGACACCGGACAGCACTTCGGCGTACGTCGATCAACTTCGCCGACGCCTCGAGAAGCTCCGACCAGTCCAGCCTACACGACATGGGCAGCGCTCGGTTTTCATGTTTAAGGACCTTGCAACCTGTACCCACGTTTTTGTTCGGCACGACGCGGTACGAACTCCATTACAGCAACCGTACGACGGACCTTACGAGATCGTGGCAAAAGAGAACAAGTTTTTCACGATTCTCCGTCGCGGCAGGAAGGTCGTCGTTTCAATCGACCGGGTGAAACCGGCATTCATCCTCGTTGATGATTATGTAGACCATTTTACCCAAACTCCGACAACACCCTCCCCACTCATCAATACACACGCACCCTCTTCACGATCACACTCGACAGCGACCACGGTGACAAGAGCGGGACGCCAAGTGCATGCGCCGACGCGCCTCGGCATTTAGAGTTTCGTTCGCCTCGTTGTCCACTCGTTCACTGGAGGGGGGGTCCTGTGGGGAATTTCCACAGCCTTCTAAACCCATTCATTCCAAGGTCCTATGGACTGAACAACTAACAAGACTGTTGTTCTACAACAACAATGAAAAGAAGGAGACTGGCGGTGATTATGAATCAGTTAGATTTTCACTTTCGAGAGAACTAGTTCGTTTATCAATAGATTGTTCATGTTGAATAAATCAGATATTAAATGTCTCAATTAACATAATAACGGTTTCTCATTCATTTGCTAAACTCACACTTCCAACAATTGATTTAAAAAAAAATTGAAAATGTGTTTTCTTCGTTATTTCCATGAAAATCACTGAAAATGTGCTCCACATACAGTATGATAGATCTTTTCATATTCAGTAATTTTTTTGGAAGCTTCTCAAGAATTTTCATTTTCCAAGTCTTTTCCCCTCGGGTTATTTTAATGGGGGATTTTCCAAGCTTTCCGAAATTTTTCCGGAAAAACCATTCGACCGAATTCATTGAAAAACAAAGCCAACCTATTCTGGTGTATCTGCACCAGTAGGCAGAAAAAGTTTGAATTCGATTAGTTTTCTCCTGACCTGTATTATACCGCGTACAAAATGACAAAAACAAACAAAACAAACAAACAAAAGAACAAACATGAAAACGAAGCCCAGTTTTTTTTCGGTTTATGGAATGGGAGTCTTCGCTACGCTCATCTAATCAAAATGTGCATATAAAATATCCTTTCCATCATAATCAAGCCTTTGGATTGCTTGGTTTGGTGCTTCACTCGCTCACCTTTGATCTGATGATCACTTACAGCGTTGCCCCAGCCAATAACTGTCACGTGACATAACTGACTGATTGTATATGCACCTGGCGCATGCGCACACACCCCTTGAATCAATCCCATTCCTGTCACGCGTTCTCCGCACTTTCTCGTCAACAAACGACATTAGCAAGTTGTGAGAGTGTACCTGATGACGTCACTCACATGTGACACGCTTACGTGAGGTCAATGAGGTCAAATCACAACGACTCGATTGGCCATGTTACACAAGGTGGAATTATGAAATGGTTATGAAAAAATAGTTATATGGTTAAGCTGGATTCACAATGCGAACTAATGATTAGTGACTAATACTAAATACTAAAATTAAGAAACTGAGCATTCACAATAAGAATTAATTTTCATGAGTCGTAGCTTTCTTAAGATGTCAGATTTAAATTGAAATCTACATGTTAGAAGGCTGTAAACGATTAGTTCATCGAGCGGGATAGCTTCCTTTTGCATTGACTTTCTGTCGTTTAGAATTCACGATTGGTCGGACTAATGATTGAAACTAATGATTAATACTAAAGTTGAAAGTTGGCTAACTTTCAAGGTCAGTCATTAATATTAAACACAATGTGAACGTCAACACTGATTCCGTATCTGCCAACTTTAGTTAATCACTAATCTCTGATCATTAGTTCGCATTGTGAATCCAGCTTTAGGCTAGTTGGTTTATTTACCTTGAGGCCCTAGCTTAGAAAAAAAAATAGTTGTAGGTTAGTTGATTTATTAACCATGAGCTAGGGCCTAGGTTTTGCATGAGGCTAGTTAGGAGAACTTGGTGATTTATTTTATTCATTTATATTGAGTTTTACGATCTATTGGCGTCGGTGAATGATAAAGATGAAAGGATATTTTATTAGGTGTTTTGTTTATTTGTTTATTTACCCTGAGCTAGTGCCTAGGTTTTGCGTGAGGCTAGTTCAGGAGAACTTGGTGATTTATTTTATTCATTTATATTGAGTTCTACGATCTATTGGCGTCGGTGAATGATAAAGATGAGAGGATATTTTATTAGGTGTTTTGGATGGTGGGAAGGAGTCGGTCGTGGCCTGTTGTTAAGGAACCATCCCAGTATTGACCTGAGCGACTGAGGGAAACCAAAAATTTCTGTCAGGATGGTCGACCATGACGGGAATCGAACCCCGGTCTTCCAGATAACGGTCCACTGTGCTAGCCACTGCCTGGACCAACATCAAACTCATTACAGTCGAAAATATATGCTCCATCACATATTAAAATATGATATGAGTCGGGATAAATATCAGTTTTGATTGTGTTTTTATTATTGTTGTGTTTTGATAATATCGAAATGACTGAATCAAGATTCAACACTTTATTCTACTCATTCATTATCAACTATAACTGATACGTACTTGATGGAAGAAGTCCAGTGATTATTTATAACTTGATGTATGGATTGTTCTGTCATTGTTTTCTAACTTTATAGTCCAACATAATTTGTTTTTGTTGCTAAATTATATTCTAGACAATAATGCAATTCTGTTGGACCCTAGATAAGTGCGAGCAAAGTAGAATTGATACAAATGTAAAAGGGTCTGGTGTCAAAAATTGATCGGTTTGAAATTTTTTTTAAACGGTTTAATAAGGACTTTTGAACAAGTCCGAGGTAAGATTTGATTTCTTTTTCAATTTCTGTGATCATGACAAACCGCTGCATGTTCGTGGTTTTGAGATGAAAATGACCATCCAACTTTTGAATTTTTTTATGTTAATTCCCATACAATGTTACCATTTCAAGCACAGTGAGTTCTATGATACAGCTCAGTTATTATAATCTTCAACTTTGGAAACCAATATAACTCATTATAAGCTATGACTATCAATAACTTAACGGGATAAGCAACATGGCGTAAGTCCTATACTTTTAACATTAGGCCGTTTTCACCATGATGGAATCAGCGCCCTTTCGTGTACATTTCTGTGATTCGCCATTTCAAATCAAATCGTACGTATTAGGCCCGTATTTCAGTGTATAGTACATAGTTGTATACTTGCATTGTTTCTGATCTTTCTCGTAGATGATGAGTAATTATCCAGTTATCAAATGGTAAATATAGCAGTAGAGCTTTTGACTATAGGGGTCTAAATGCTTTCACAGACGTATTTTAAATTTAGATTGGCCAATTCAAATGAAATTTATCCCAATATTGCTTAATGCAGTTTGGAAGAGCTGGATTCACAGATTGCATTACATCTATTACTTGTATAGATCAACATACAATAATACCAGCAAATCATCATAACATTTGTGAGGCGGCATCCCTTTGATATACGCATGGTGCCAAAGGAAAATGCCATGTTGCTTATCCCGTTACGTTATTGATAGTCATAGTTATAAGTAACATTATATACTGAGACAAGTGGTAGAGTGGTTATAACACTGAACTGTCATTCCGGAGACCGAGGTTCGATTCCCGCCATGGTTGACCATCCTGACAGGGGTTTTTCGTAAATTCCTTCTGTCATTCAGGTTGATACTGGGATGGTTCCTCAACAACAGGCCACGACCGACTCCTTCCCACCATCCAAAAGTACCTAATAAAATAACCTTTCATCTCATCATCCCATATATCATTCACCGACGCCAATAGATCGTAGTCATCAGTAGAGTGCGTCGTTAAACCCAATATAAATAAATAAGTAACATTATAAATACTGAGGATATTGTTATGATTTTTTCTGGTGGTTCATGACTTTATTTCAAATTAATCGGAACCACCGTTATTTGGATCTATGCATTATTTCAGGATGTTATTGTTTATTTACTTTGACACTAAATTTACTTAATGCTCGCGTCGCCTTATAAGTTAAATATATATATATATATATATATATATATATATATATATATTTGTGAACGCCTATCACCCACGCTCATTCGTACCCCCAAATATCATAACTGTTGGTGAGGACATTATTTGATTGAATAATGAAAATAGTTCCAACATCGGTCCAATAAGAGAATATGCGGGGAAAAATTCTAAAACAGTTCTTCTTCACCTGAATTTTATGCTTCATTTCAAGGACAATGTACACTATTAAACTACTTTTCTACTATTTACGAACTATTTAAAACACTATTCACGAAGCATGTCTATGAATCAGTAAATGTTCAGGTTCTAGGACAAGTTGACTTGAGGGCTATTACGTATTTTGCGCCGATAACCTTTATTTATAGTCCATTTGACCTATAAATGAAATAATAATTTTATAAATTTTTATTTACACACTCGTGGCGTTATAGATAATTTCATGTTCAATTTATCGTAAATGTGAGAAATGGTAAATGGTGACGTGAACGTATTTCCCAGACTAACTTTTTGTACTCTTTACGACCCCACCAACAGCCAGGTTATACGGGAAAAGGTATTCCTTTTTCAGTCTTTCCAATATACAGATGTGAACTTTCCACATTCGGAAAACTGAGATATTTGTTTTAACGCATTTCAGTTAACTTATGAGAGTTTTTCACAGGATTACATTCAACGGGATGACGTTTTAACTTTCCAAGACGTAGAAATTTTCATTAATGGCAGCATAAAATAGAAAATTGCTTTTACTTTTTCACATTAATATTTTACGCGCGAGGTTACGTGAGGCAGAAGAACCGTGATGTATTCAAAACCTTCAGCAATATTCATGATTTTCTCAAACTGTGAAAATAGTTATTCTATCATTGAAGAGTGGTCGAATGGCTAGCACACTGAACCGTCATTTGGGAGACCGGGGTTTGATTCCAGCCATGGTTGAGAATCCTGAGAGTGGGTTTTCGTGATTTCCCTGTCATTCAGGTCAATCGTGTGATGGTTCAACAACAAGCCACGACTGTCCAAAATCCAAAATCCCACTATCCAAAAACACCTAATAACATGACCTTTCATCTCATTATCCAATTCACCGACGCCAATAGATCTCCTAGTCATAAGTTGGTCTACAGAGCGTCTTTATACCCATTTAAAATAAAATGAAATAAATCATTGAGTAAAAAAAATACAATTTTTATCACTGCATTATTAGACGAGCTTTAGCGAAGATTCAATTTGACATACTGAAAAAAATTGGTGTTCGTTTTGATGTTTTTTTTTTTTTAATGTTTTTTTGTCGGTTTTCCACAGGTCAAACGGCTACAGCTATCAAATTCAAACTTTTTTTCATTATCGTTCCTCATCTAACTTAGATCTGTATAGTTTTGTGGCATTATCGTATGATAACTTTTTTTTTTTAATGAATTTTAGTAATTTCAAAAATACCCATTAGAATAACACATCGGAAAAAAAAGAAAATATTTTTATTTTCCAAAAAAATCAAATTTTGCGTGAAGTTGAGTTACATTATGATACACATTTCTGATAACTATCAGCTTGATCGGATGAGCCATTTCGAAGAAAAATCATAAAATGTGCTAAATTGCTCGAAGCAATTTTAACCCATTTATAACTTAAATGTCACCCAATTGGAGAATGTAGGCAAAAGTTTGGCGAAGAAGTCGACATACTATTACTATCCGCTCGTTTAAAAACGCATATATGGCGTTTTCCTAGTAGGCCTTACATAACAATTGACGATTTTGATGAGTGTTGGAAATTGGTGAATTGTTTTCTTTTACGAAGTTCCGCAATGTTTTCCTATTTTCTCATTTTAACAACACCAAATACAGTTCGATAACTTTTGAGAAAAACAGATAGAATTTGAGAATAATAAGCTAGGAAGAAAAAAGTAAATTTTAGTTTTCTAAAACTTGAAAGAGAATAATCAAAAATATAATCGTACAAACGGAGATGGCTTGAAGATCTTTGCAACCACAAATATTCACATTTCTCAGAGCACAACATTGAGAGAAAAACCAAAACTAAAACCCAAGCCTAGCAAAGTAAATTGAATTGAATTGAATGTTAGGGTTTGGAGGTATTGAATTGATGAACTGATGAATTGATATTGCCAGAATATCGATAATTGAAGCACATTCAACAAATTAGTGCGGCCAAGAAATCTAATGGTCTTGTCTATTGACTTACAATTATTTCCTGACATTTTCGAAAGGGAGTCTCTTATCGACGACTCTTGTCTGAGTCTTGTGCATTAAGCACATTCTGAATTTTCCAATAAAATGTGCTTTGTTAGACGAGCTTCAGTGAGGATTCAATTTGACATACTGAAAAAAATTGGTGTTCGTTTTTATGTTTTTTTTTTTTTTATTTTCTTATGTTTTTTGTAGGTTCTCCACAGGTCAAACGGCTACAGCCTACAGCTATCAACTTCAACTCTTTTTCGCTATGGTTCCTTATCTAATAGTAATAATATATATAATAACTAGTCAAACGCGAAATATGCGTTGTAAGATGAGCGAGATATCTGAAGGAGGTATGAAAGTCCTTGAAGTAGTTTTACCCTTGCTACTTTATTGACTTTGGTATTCTAAACACCTTGATATCTGAATAAGCTATAAAAGTCGTTAAAGAAGTTCTACTCTTGCCACTCCATTGACTCTAGGATTCTACACACCTTGACGCATATAAAAAATACTTCATTGTTGGTCAACTCTTGAATCTAGAAAGCAGTGAATCTCGACAACTTAATTCTGTCATAATTTTTATGATATATTTTATGAATATTATCAGTCATTTTATTTTTTTCCTTCAAAACGACTGATCAGAATTGCTTAAAAAATCGTGATAATGTGTAAAATCTATGTATACACATTTGGAGGAAATTTCATTCCATTTGGAGAGATTTTATTTTTCAACATTTTCCGCCCAGCCAAATCTTATGGGGTTTTAAGAAACTTTGAGATGATTTTTCTCAAAATCGGTCTGACCGATTCATTCCAAAAACTATACAGTTCTAAGTTGGATGAGTTTGCGTGTACAAAAAAAGTTCCATGTTCATCAGTCAACTCTTGCGACCTGTGGAGTGCTTACAAAAAAAAAAAAAACACACAGACAAAGCTCCATAAGAGTGGGATGGAGACTTCGCTACGCTCATCAATAACTAGTCAAACGCGAAATATGCGTTGTAAGATGAGCGAGATATCTCAATAAGGTATAAAAGTCCTTAAAGTAGTTCTACCCTTGCTACTTTATCGACTCTGGTATTCTACACACCTTGATATCTGAATAAGCTATTAAAGTCGTTAAAGTAGTTTTACTCTTGCCACTTCATTGACTCTGGTGTTCTACACACCTTGACGCATATAAAAAATACTTCATTGTTGGTCAACTCTCGAATCTAGAAAGCAGTGAATCTCGACAACTTAATTCTGTCACAATTTTTATGATATATTTTATGAATATTATCAGACATTTTATTTTTTTTCTTCAAAACGACTGATCAGAATTGCTTAAAAGATCGTAATAATGTGTAAAATCCATGTATACACAATTAGAGAGAATTTCATTCCATTTGGAGAGATTTTATTTTTCAACATTTTCTGCCCAGCCAAATCTTATGGGGTTTTTAGAAACTTTGAGATGATGATTCTCAAAATCGGTCCGACCGATTCATCCCAAAAACTATACAGTTCTAAGTTGGATGAGTTTGCGTGTACAAAAAAAGTTTCATGTTGATCAGTCAACCCTTGCGACCTGTGGAGTGCTTACAAAAAAAAAAAAAAAAAAACAAAAAAAAAAAAAAAAAAACACACAGACAAAGCCCTATAAGAGTGGGATGGAGACTTCGCTACGCTCATCAATAATAATAATAATGATAATAATAATAATAATAATAATAATAATAATAATGATAATGAGACCAACATACTTCATCATAATATAAAGAAGGTGCTCCAACTCGCGTCTTCAGAGTGAAATATTTCCGCGGTCAGAATCTGAGTCCAGGGTTTCGATTGCCTGTAGCGCAACTATCGCTTTTATATCCTACTGTATAAAACAACAATGCTATACACAGCTCAGTAGAATTATTATGTTAGTATAGTTGCATTTTTTTTGCACGAAATTTATAGATTTTGTAAGTTCAACAATGCCACCGGTACCGTAGCCACTCTTATCTACATCTAGTTCACAAGGGAATCCGCTAAATCGTGACAGGCAATCGGGACCTTTGGCTTTGAACTGACCGCAAGAAACCACACATACCCTACATGTTATCAGTATGGGAGTTGGGTCACCTTCTTCATATTATGATAAAATAGGTTGGTATCACTACATCGCCTAGATTGGATCAAGTGGGTATATTTTGTTGATGATTATATAATTAATAAATATTAATATTAATATATGATAAATAATATGGTTCATGATTGATCATAAGGAAGTGGGTTCGAGTCCCACTGAAGGCATGTGTAAAAAATAATCCTATTATTCAAAAACCTATTATTTCTTGAACTTGAAAAAAAACTTTTATTTTGAAAAAAAATCTATTAAAAAATGGGATTCGATTTAGTGTAATACCAGTTTTTGGTGATAACTTCTGAACGGTATGAGATATCGAAATTCTGATCGTGAGGAAACAGATATTTTCAATACCTTTGAGATGGTATGAGTTATGACTATTTAACTCATGTCTCATAATTTTTTTCTTTATATTGGATTTTAACGACGCACCAGATCTATTGTTACTAAGATACTTACTAAGATCTATTGGCGTCGGGTGAATGATTGATGAGATGATGGGATGGTGAGATGAAGGTTTCATGGGTAATGGGAAGGAAGTGGTCGTGGCCTATATTGTGGGAACCATACCGGCATTAGCCTAGACTACAGAGGGAAATCACAAAAAACCCTGTAAAGGTGGACGGTGGCGGGGATCGAACCGGGTCCGATATGCCCACTGCCTCCCGGGTAACATGAAGCAAGTGCGTTAACCACTACGCTGCATGTGCCGGTTGTCTCAAAATTGTCAAGCGCATTCGGCTAAAAACACTTTTTTCAGCCGAATACGCTTGACAATAATGCGACATGAGTTTATAGTTATATTTTTAGACGAGCTTTAGCGAGGATTCAATTTGACATACTGAAAAATATTGGTGTTCGTTTTTATGTTGTTTTTAAAATTTTTTTTTAATGTTTTTTTGTCGGTTCTCCACATGTCAAACGGCTACAGCTATCAAGTTAAAACTTTTTTTTCATCATGGTTCCTCATCTAACTTAGATTTGTATACTTTTGTGGCATTATCGGATTGTAACTTTTTTTTTATGAATTTACGAAATTTCGAAAATAATCATTAGAATAACACGGCAGAAAAAAATGAAATTTTGTGTGAAGTTGAATTACATCTTGATACACATTTCTGGAAATTCTCAGCTTGATCGGGTCAGCCATTTTGAAGAAAAAAAACATAAAATGTGCTGCATTGGTACCACTCGAAGCAATTTTAACCCATTTATAACTTAAATGTCACCCAATTGGCGAATGTGGGCAAAAGTTTGGCCACAAAAGTCGACATACTAATACTATCCGCTCGTCTAACAACGCATATATGGCGTTTTCCTAGTACATAGTTCCATTATCTCCTGCTCATTCGTCCCGTATTTGAGCTACCTGTTGGTGAGGTCGTTGAGCACAATAAAAAAAATGTTATGCAATAGCCTAAGCTATTAATCAAGTTATATTGTGTCCACAGGTTATGTACAAAAAATATATAAGTTTACACAAAATGTAAAGCGTCGTTCACCCATCAACGCGATGAGTGAATAGCGTTTTTTTATACTCGACTGTACTATAACATAATACTTCCACGAGCATACATCATTATTCTTGTATTATACTTATCTGCGATCAAAATAATTCAATCTGTTGAAAACCGGCACCTCCACCAAAATATATTCCAGGTTTGTATATTATTCGAGAAAGCAAAATGGAGGTGTATTTTATTCAAAATAAGATTATGAAAATTATTAAATTTTGGAATGATATTTAAAAAGAGTCAATCAAGATTTCAATCAAGGTTGCTCTACAATTTAACAGATGAAACATTATTCTATTGATTGCTTATTGATAATTGCTTAACGACCCCATTAACAGCTGGATTATTTGGGGGTACGGATTATCATGTGATGATAGGTGAAATGACATTTACAACAACCCATACCTTATGTGGGACTCGAACCCACGTCCAAGAGTGACTTCAAGTATCTAAGAGGTGCCTTGATTTTCTACGCTGCGGCAAAACTCTATTTCTTGTTGTTCATTATGCAAGCATGATTAATTTCATGTTATGAAAAAAAATCATCATTGATGAATATACAAATTCACGCCTAAACTCATAAGCAGAACTTTTATGCTTAGGCCTATCACTCATTTTTATATCTCCTTATTGTATAATGATGAACTTTACATCTGCTGTTATTGGAAAGAAGTGAACAATTCCCAAGAAACTTGGTTCAAAGCGGCGCTAAATGACCTCGCTGTCGATGCGCCTTAAAACCCTAATATTAATTCATTCATGCGGAAGATATCAACATTCGTGTGTTTTGTATACTAATGATTGTAATGTCCGGATATATATATATATATATATATATATATATATATATATATATATATATATATATATATATATATATATATCAGAGAAACGGATTTTACTTGGTTATAATGTTTTCCGGACTTTTGAAAACTGAAATACTTTTAAATTATAATCACAGACAGCGAATTTGTTTTAAATAATTAAAATTGGGTTGGTAAGATTGCCCTTGTGGTGCCCCGTCCAAACGATCCTACCTTTCATCGATAGCCTTCATTTGATTTTGTATCAAATTTCGATGTTATTGAACATAAAAATAAACTTACAAACAGAACTTTGATATGCTGAGATACGACTCGAGTATTCGTAATATGGAATGTGAAATATGATATACATTTTTTATAAAGGTCCTCACTTTATTTCGTTTATCCACAAACTGAATTGAAAAACCAGCCCGAAATGTGTGAATTAGAATGGGTTTCATGAAGTCTCCATCCATCTGACTTATCACACAACTTTATTATCTCAGACCTGCTAGTTTCACTTCTGACAGCAATACATTATTCATCCAAACACAGTCAAAGTTTGTAATTTATCACTTTACCGTGACTTGTTCGAAAGAGTGTGCTATCCACATAACAATGACTTTCACGAATTCACTTATGAATCTAAGATGTGAATTCCCTGAGAGCCGCATTCACCGTCGTGAGAGTGGGATTCGATCTAACTGGCAGTTAAGAGCCCGCATCTTAGCTGAGCATGTTTCTCTTCGAAATGTTCTACCCAAGTCTGATGTGCGTTTGAAAGTTTGATTGTGGGTCGAAAAGTGGAAAAAGGATAATATTGGGAGAGTTCCAGTAACCACCGCTAGATGGGGGAGTTTTTCATTTCATAATTTGGACAAAATCTAGTTACATTACACATTTTGGCCAAGGAAATTGGGAAAACTGTTGAATAAAAGTCAAATCAGAATTTCAAATATTGATAAGCAAAGTTGAACTTAAGGATGTGCGTTTGTCATTTATTTCTACTATTATTCGGTGACCGGGAATTAAGTAATGAAAACCATCAAATTAGGCACATTTTGATTCAATTATTGCTCCATAATGAAATTATTCTTCAATTTTCGATTAGGCATATCGAATTGTGAGGGTATTGTTTATTCATTGCATTTCACAGCAAGTCCGTAGTGTTTGTAGTTCTTGAGATATATGTGGCCAAAGTGCACTTCGTAAATCTGTCTGAGAATTTTCACTAACTCCATCACACACGAGGCTGACTATAGACGTTGTCTAATATTAACTGTTTTCTTTGTGGTACTTGAGTAAGATATTTTGCAATAAGTGTTTCTTATTTGTCTCATTTGTATATAGGTCCATCAGGAAAACGCAACACATGCAGTGTTATAATGATAATAATAATAATAAT
The DNA here is from genome assembly GCA_964007535.1 of Brachyptera risi. Lineage (NCBI taxonomy): Eukaryota > Metazoa > Arthropoda > Insecta > Plecoptera > Taeniopterygidae > Brachyptera > Brachyptera risi. The sequence goes on from OZ023326.1 coordinate 85,294,774, forward strand.
AATAATAATGAAAATAATAATGGATAGTAATAATGAACTTTTCAAAGAGCCCGTTTTACTCATCTTAAACTCAAGTTTAATCCAACAACTTTCAATCTGTAAAGTTGTGTATAAACAAAATGAATGAGTTATGTGGAAATTGTCTCACCATTATCAACTGTGATACATTTTATTTCTCATTGTTATTTTAATAATCATAATCAATAATCAATAATCAATATCCTATTCAATAAATTAGGTATAATACGTGCCTTTGTTCAAGAAGTGATTCAGTGAATATCAGAAGGAGAAATATATATATATATATATATATATATATATATATATATATATATATATATATATATATATGTATATATATATAATATATATATATATATATATATATATATATATATATATATATATATATATATATATATATATATATATATATATAAAATATATATATATATATATATATATATATATAAATATATTTCAAATATATATATATATATATATAAATATATATATATATTTATATATCTATATATATATATATATATATATACATATATTCATATATATATATATATATATATATATATATATATATATATATATATATATAATATATATATATATATATATATATATATATATATATATATTATATATATATATATATATATATATATATAAATATATATATATATATATATATATATACATATATTCATATATATATATATATATATATATATATATTATATATATTATTATATATATATATATATTATATATATATATATATATATATATATATATATATATATATATATATATATCTATATATATATATATATAATATATATATATATATATATATATATATATATATATATATATATATATATATTTATATATATATATATATATATATATATATATATATATATATATATATATATATTTATATATATGTATATATGTATATAATATATATATATATATATATATATATATATATATATATATATATATATATATATATATATACATATATATATATATATATATATATATATATATATATATATATATATATATATATATATATATATATATATATATATATATATATGAATTTATATATATATATATATATATATATATATATATATATATATATATATATATACGTATATATATATATATATATATATATATATATATATATATATATATATATATATATATATATATATATATATATATATATATATATATATATATAATTCAAGAAATAAGAATGCTGTACTTACTGATTGAACGAACGTCAAATAGGCTTCTGTCAAGTAACAAATGACAAACAATCGTTACCATAGCAACACAGCGAACTGGTGGACTACCAAACATTCTGATTGGTCAATTCCAACTGGTGCACATTGTTGTCTGTCTCTTGCAACAATGTGTGACGTCACTTGACAGAAGCCTATACGTTTCAGGATAATAGTTTTCTCGACAAAGGTATGCAATAGTATAATACAATAGGCCTAGCTACCATTAGTCGCTCATGAGAAATTGCACTAGTGTGTCCAAGCTCAGAAGAGATTGTTGTAAGATATAAAAGGTAGGAAAGTTTCTGCGACTCGCTTGAAAGCCAATTTAATTATTTGGATATTAATTGCTTATATATGTGATATTACATATTTTTATTCCTCCATTGAATCAACATTTTTTCGCTACTGTATTTGTATTATTCAATACTATTAGGCAAACGCGAAATATGCGTTGTAAGATGAGCGAGATATCTGAATAAGGTATAATAACAGTCCTACATTTGCTACTTTATCGACTCTGGTATTCTACACACTTTGTCCTTCATTCAATTGCTACTTTATTTTCTCTGGTATTCTACACACCTTGACGAATATGAAGAATATTATGCTTGGGCAAATATTGAATCTAGGAAGCAGTGAATCTTGGCTCATTCCCTTATATTTGATGTATAAAAACAGTTATTTGAATTTTTTTCTTCGAAACGGCTGATTCGAATTGCTTACAAAATGGTGGTTATGTGTATCATTCATGTTTCAACACTCAGAGAGAATTTTATTTTTTTCGGAGAGGTTTCATGTTATCGCATTTTCTTGCCCAGCCTAATCTTATGGGTTTTTTAAAAACTTTGGCATGATATTTCTCAAAATCTATCGAACCGATTCATTCCAAAAACTATACAGTTCTAAGTTGTAAAAGTTGGCCCGTATAAAAAAGTTTCATGTTGATCAGTCCACCCATGTGACCTGTGCAGTGCTTACAAAAAAAAAAAAAAAAACACACACACAGACAAAGCTCCATCAGAGTGGGATGGAATCTTCGCTACGCTCATCTAACAAAATTGCAGTTTGAAACTAGATGTATGTGAACATAACAATAGCATGCAGAGGTAAATAAATATCTACTATAGTACTTGAATCTACCATTTTGATTGGTCGTCCTGAGCGCCTCCATCGCTTCCATGATTGCCAGTCCCCAACACGGCCCGAATCGTAAAGCCGTGGGCTCGGACCAGTCGCTTGATCCAGTGACGCGTGACCCACAGGGCTGAAGAGGGCAGCGGTCACGTGATCTCGGCGGCACGGTGACGTCGAAGGAAGTCGACCAACTCGTGTTCCAGTGCTATCAATGAGATCGGCCTAGGTTCGAACTCGGGTCATTAAGGCCCGTTCTCTTGAGATTATGAGTGCCATTACAGTTGCCATCGGGCGGTGTAACGCGGTTCTGTAACACAAGTGAGAGCAAAATTAGAAAAAATGGTGAATACAAAATGAATTATGTCAATTAGATGAGCGAAGCGAAGACTCAATTTCACCATACTCGAAATGAAGTGCACGTTTTTTGTTTGTTTTATTTTTCGCGCTGGTCAATTGAAAATGCAAATTCAGTTGAAACTTGGCATACGCAAGTGTCCTCATCTATTTCGATACTGTATAGTTTTGAAATGTAATCAGTTGCACCACTTCTGAGAAAACCAATTTCAAATGTTTTAAAAATCCGAAGGAATAACCCAGAGGATGAAATTCGTGAAAATATTTCCTCCGAAAGAATTCATCGAAATCTCAATATGATGACACTCATTATC
>OZ023326.1:85298100-85465579 GCA_964007535.1 Brachyptera risi
TTTTTACATCAATCAAAGCTATTGATGAACCTATCAGGAATATGAACGAAAAATGTCACCAATTAATTTTATCCGATTGAAATGAGTGATGAATGAAACAAGAAGGCAGTGACTTCATTGTTTGGAACTCGGGCTGTTCGTCAAATTGTATACAACTGGGAAAACGCGGGATGCGCGTTGTGAGATGAGCTTAGAAGTATGGAAATCTAGAATGAAAAATATTCTGTCAGCTCAATCCACATTTACGGACCTTGGATTATTCAAACGTTCAGAAACCTTACCTGCAACTTGTTGATATTTATCGTGCTGCAACCTGTCGCATAAACACTTTGCAAAACCAAATAATCCGAATATTCAATGAAATGTACACTTTTAATGCGTTTTTTTTTGTTATTTCTCATCCGATTGTTGCAAAATTCTCTGAAAAGGTGTATAATAGTATTGTTCATATTCTGTGAGAATTTGAGAGCTTTGAAGAATTCTTATTTTTCAAGTATTTTTCCTTCAGGTTATTCTTATGAGGATTTTTCAAATTTTACGGGTTTTTTTCGGAAAAGAAATTTGATCGATTTTTCTGAATAACAATCCCAGTCTATTCTGGTATAACAGAAATATGTAGAAAAAGTTTCAAGTCGATAGGTACACGCACAAAATTACAAAAAAAAAAAACATAAAAACGAAGCCCATTTTTTTCGGTATGTGAAATGGAATCTTCGCTACGCTCATCTGAATATGTTCACACCGCTCGTCTTACAACGCACATGTTGCCTTTTGCTAGTTCACATATGTTGTACATACTTATATACATATACATATGGTAAGCGCAGAATATGCGTTGTAAGATGAGCAAGCTATCGAAATAGATAATCAGAGTCGATAAAGTAGTTCTACCTTATTGTAGACACTGGTATAACCGAGAACTCCACACACCTTGACTCATATACTGCTCTGTGAATCGAATCTAGAAAGCCGTTAAAAAGTCAATAACGTCAATAAAGTCAATAAAGTTAACGTCAAAGTTAATATATTAGAAAGACGTCACCCATTATTGAAAAAGACAGACAACAATGTCCATCAGTTGGAATTGACCAATCAGAATGTTTGGTAGTCCACCAGTTCGCTGTATTGCTATGGTAACGATTGTTTGTCATTTGTTGCTTGACAGAAGCCTATATAACCGGTAGTGAACGTTGGCAACATTTCTATCTTTTCTTCAAAATGGCTGCTCCGAATTGCATACAAAATTTTAAGGAACAATAGTGTGTATCATTTTTTTGTTCACATTCTGGGGAATTTTAATTGTTTTGAAGAGATTTTATTTCTCAAGTTTTCCCGTTCAGCCTGATCTTATGGGGTTATTAGAAACTTTGAGACGGTGTTCCTCCAAAATAGTTCCGACCGATTTAACCTGAAACTACACAGTTGTATAGGCTTCTATCAAGTAACAAATGACAAACAATAATTACCATAGCAATACAGCGAACTGGTGGACTACTAAATATTCTAATTGGTCAATTCCAATTTCTAACTGATGGACATTGTTGTCTGTCTCTTTCAACAATTAGTGACGTCACTTGACAGAAGGCTATAAGTTGGATCAATTCCACCCAAATAATAGCAGAATAGATATTAGTAAATATTCATGTATAAACCGTCTACAGAATTCATTCAACTCCATTTCCCATCTAAACACTAGTTTAGACTTGCATTTCAATAATCTTTCACTATTTAAATCAATTTCACAATATATAACAGATAGGCTAACTTGGTGTGCTTTCATGATTCCCTGTTCAATTATTCAACTATTGTACCTTAAATTTACCTGTGTTTATGTTCTTGTTTGTGTTATGTTCATTATATATTTTTATTGTTTGTTTTCATGTGTGTCTTGTCCTTTCATTGAATTAGCACTAGTGGAAATGTATTTTTCTGTTGCTAATAAAGACTGAATCAATAAAAAAAAATCAATGAAGTCTGCGTGTACAAAAAAGTTTCATGTCGATCAGTCGAACTGTGCGATCTGTGCAGTGGGTACAAACAAACAAATAAACCAAAAAACAAACAAAGCTCTATTAGCGTTGGATGGAAGTCTTTGCTATCACTCATTCAATAAGCTTTCTTTATCTGTGTTTAAACGAATGAGGAAAAGATCGACCATGACTGGAATCGAACCCCGGTTTCCTGAATAACGGCCCAGCATACGTTATAGGGACTGTTTTCACCCTTCTCAGTTGCCGGCGTGATTTATATTCCTGGCATGTACCTGATAAGACAGATACTGGGATACACAGTGCTCCATGAAAGTTCTTCTTCGATACTCTATTCTTTGAGTTCTTTCTTCGAAAGTCTTTGCCCAACAAGATTGAAATGTATGTTAGTTAGTTGTAGTTGGTATTTGTAGTTTGTATTTGTAGTATACTAGTTAGTTGTAGTTGGTACTTGTGGTTTGTAGTTGTAGTATTTTAGTGAGATTGGCTAACCCTAACTTGGCGCAGAGAGTGTCATGCGTGCTTGTTCCTAGCTCCGTGAGGGTACATTACAGAACAACATTTTGAATTGTGTTTTTTTTTTACACGAGTTAATTTTGTTCACAATTTTGATCGTTTTCGTTTTTGTTTCAAGTAGAAGAAACAAAAACGATTCGGGAGGGTGGGAGGGAGGGAGGAAGGGAGGGAGGGAGGGAGGGATGCAGGGAGGGAGGGAGGGAAGGAAGAAAAAATAAGGTGACGAAAGAAAACCCGAAGAAAATATATAAAAATATATTCAGAAATAAGATATAGGAAACTTTCTTCTCAACAAGATTTTTGAATTGTTATTCGTTTTTTAACTCATTATAATTTACCGGCACAGCAGCCGAGTGGTTAGCTCACTTGCTTCATGTGACCCGGGAGGTGAAGGGACATATCGGACCCGGTTCGATCCTCGCCACCGTCCATCTTTACAGGGGTGTTTCGTGGTTTCCCTCTGTAGTCTAGGCTAATGCCGGGATGGTTCTCACAATATAGGCCACGACCGCTTCCTTCCCACTACTCATAAAAACCTTCATCTCAACATCCCATCATCTCATTAATCATTCATCCGACGCCAATAGATCTTAGTAATCATTACAGTGCGTCTTTAAAACCCAATAAATATAAAAGAAACAATTCCAAAGCTTTTAATTTTCCACTGAACATGAAAAACACTATGACATATATTTTCAAAGATTTTCACAACAATTAAATGATGAATAACAAAATAAACACAATAAAAGTGAACATTTGATTGAATATTTGAATCAATTGGATTTGCAAAGTGTATATGCGACAGGTTGCAGTATTATAAATATCAACAAGTTGCAGGTAAGGTTTTTGAACGTTTGAAGTAAACCAAGGTCTGTAAATGCGGATTGAGCTGACAGAATATTTTCCATTCTGAATTTCCATACTCTAAGCTCATCTCACAACGCAAATCCCGCGTTCATCCAGTTATATATATATATATATATATATATATATATATATATATATATATATATATATATATATATATATATATATATATATATATATATGTATATATATATATATATATATATATATATATATATATATATATATATATATATTATATATATATATATATATATAATATATATATATATATATATATATATATATATATATATATATATATATATATATATATATATATATATATATATATATATATATATATATATATATATATATATATATATATATATATATATATATATATATATATATATATATATATATATATACATATATATATATATATATATATATATATAACTATTTCTTTGGGGTGGTAAGATCGCTCTCCCGTTCAAACGATCCTGAACTTTCATCCTTGGAATTCATAGGAAATAATGACTTTGTGGCAAGTTTTTGATGTTGAAAAAAAAAACCATCACAAAACGATTTTGACTTCGTTTCACAAGATCTCGCTCTGGATGCCTTTCTATTCATCTTTATTCATTTATTTATACATTTGGGGAACAATGATTTTGTATCAAGTTTCGATGTTATTAAAAAAAATAAAATAATAATAATAATATTTATCGATAGTCACAATACAGTGAGTTTTTGTATCTTTACAGTATTGGTTCTTATAGGCCTATAATAATATATAATATATTATATAATCATCAATATATATATTATATATATTATATTATATATTATATATATATATATATATATATATATATATATATATATATATATATATATATATATATATATATATATATATATATATATATATATATATATAAATATATATATATATATATATATATATATATATATATATATATATATATATATATATATTATATATATATATTATATATATATTATATTTTAATATTATCATATATACTAATAATATATAATATATAATATAATAATATAATGTGGACTTACTCAAATTAGCTAGATTGTGTTCTCTCCACTAAACCTACACACTGAGACGAGTGGCCGAGTGGCTAATACACTGAACCGTCATTCAGGAGACCGGGCCCGGGTTCGATTCCCGCCATGATCAACCATCGTGACAAGGTTTTTTCGTGGTTTCCCTCTGTCGTTCAGGTCAATACTGGGATGGTTCCTATAGACAAAAATTCCCCCACTGTACAAAAACATCTGATGAAAATAACCGATCATCTATTCATATTTTTTTTATATTGGGTTTTAACGACGCACTGCAATGATGACTGAGTTCTATTGGCGTCGGATGAATGATTAATGAGATGATGGGATGATGAGATGAAGGTTTCTTAGGTAATGGGAAGGATAGTGGGAAGGAAGTGGTCGTGGCCTATATTGTGGGAACCATCCCGGCATTAGCCTAGACTACAGAGGGAAACCACGAAAAACCCCTGTAAAGATGGACGGTGGCTGGGATCGAACCGGGTCCGACATGCCCACTACCTCCCGGGTCACATGGAGCAAGTGCGTTAACCACTCAGCTACCTGTGCCGGTACCGTTCATCTCATCATCCCATCATCTTATATGTCATTCATTGACGCCAATAGATCATAGTCACCAGTACAGTGCGTCATTAAAACCAATATAAATATAAATGAATAAAACAAAACCTACAATGAGGTTCAAGCATAGAGAGACATCAACAAAAAAAACATATATAGGCCTAACTGCTCCAAAAAAGACCACATATTATGTAAGATACTGTCCAAAAACAAGTAGGGCAATTATAGGGAAGTTTGCGTTCTTAAATAGAACGACAGGACTGAAATGCTTGGCCAAAATACATATATGACCTTATGACCCTGTTGAAATTGAGAGGATGATTTCTAGCTTTAGGTAAAATCAGGGGAATTAATATCTTCATCATCTACTATAATCTATTTCCAGGGTTGTGATGTCCTTAAAGTTCATATAAAAGCTCATTCATTCATGCATTCATTCATTCATTCATTCATTCATTCATTCATTTATTCATTCATTCATGCATGCATTCATGCATTCATTCATTCATTCATTCATTCATTCATGCATTCATTCATTCATTCATTCATTCATTCATTCATTCATTCATTCATTCATTCATTCATTCATTCATTCATCCATTCATTCATTCATGCATTCATTCATTCATTCATTCATGCATTCATTCATTCATTCATTCATTCATTCATTCATTCATACATCCATCCATTCATTCATTCATTCATGCATTCATTCATTCATTCATTCATTCATTCACTCATACATACATACATTCATTCATTCATTCATTCATCCAAAGTTTTGTAATGCATGACTACAGGCGATGACCTCTCGAAGTTCTAATATCAATAAGTGTTGTCTCTATTAATAGACCATTCCTATATAGACATTCTAAATCACGTTCTATTTCCCACGTTTGTATTAAAAGTTGAACTGGAAAACTATTTTCAGTTATAGAATAATAATGTTGAAAGTTTCAAGCTTTCCACGTATGTAATATCGTGTATTCAAAGACTATTTATCCTGTCCTACACGCGAGCAAACTCGGTGTGTTTTCTACAATCTGTTTCACTCGCATCGACACAAAACTTTAGAGATGTATTTTTTTTTTTTTTTTTTTATTGTATTGGTCACATACACTGATACAGAAAGAAAAACACAATTAAAACCAAAAAATATCCACAAAGCCCTTCAAAAAAGGCTTAACTGTGGGTTAAAATAGTGAATTATTATGAGTACAAATTCAAAATTCGGACGTATTTCTCGAACATTAAAAATAATAAGGTAGTTGAAGATAAGCAGGGTTTCCAGTTCCGATTTTTGCTTGTGGTCCGACACGATATCGGTACGATTCTTGTCATGCCTGTTTCCACTTTGCTGCACCGTAACGTTTTCGTGACGTCATAGCCATAGCCTTCATTACCTTTAAACTCACAGGCTTCTTCGAATGTGAGGAATGTTAGTGTAGCTTCCGGTTAAATCGTAGTTTCGGCCGACGAAAGTTGAAGTTGAGTCAATAATCACGACACCGAATCGGTACTGAAACGGTGTCGTGAACCGCCATGTTGTTCAAGTGAATACTGGCTTGTGATTGGCCAGTTGGGTAAATCGTGTCGGACGACAAGAAAAAATCGGAACTGGAAACCCTGCTTTATACGAAAAAAAGAAAAACATTTAGTGATTTACATTTACATTAAGGACAACTTGACAACCCTGAAACTAGATCTTTATAAACAATGACGTCATTTATTGCCCTGATTTGAGAGGAAATTAGAAATCAGTATCACAATTTCAGAAAATGTAACTGATTTATTTGTTCTCTAGAGACCATTAGTCGTGTGACGTAGAGACGTTACAGATTACAATTCTGCACAGAAACACGAACAGAATCGAGTAATGTCTACGTCACGACTCAGAAAAGGGGCCGAGTCCTGGAGGACAAATAAATCAATTATATATCCTGAAATTGAGATGATGATTTCTAGTTTGATCTGAAATTGAGGAAATAAATATGTCATTCGTTAAAATTTCAATTCAATTCAATTTCAATTTTTCAATTTTCAATTTACAATTTTTAAATCATTTTATTCATGTTTTGTACCTCTGAATTTGTAACACTTTCACATTTTCATATAATAAACCAGAACAAGAAGCCCGCGTGAGACAAAGTCTTGTGTGCGGGCTGTCCTATGAAAATATAATAAGAGTAAGTCGGTACAAAAACTATATAACTTATATATGAATAAACCTAAAAAAAAGAAAAACAAATGCAAAAAATAATGTATCGGCCACTATTACAATATTGGACACAAAACAAACTCCTCCGGGGAAATCCCAATCAAATCAAAGCGTATAAACCTTTCGACACACCTACACACCTACAGCAAGAAAACAAAAAAAAAAAAAAACAGCTATTAAAGTTTAAAAAATCCATCAGTTTCAATATATAGGAATTTTCAGTGATTTCTAGCCACCTGCTGAGTGCCTTTTTAAACGAGTATAGTGTACTACATTTTCTAATAAAATTTAGTTTCAGGGTGGTGATAACTTTTGAGATTTTAAAATTTCAACTGTTGTAAATTATACAAATAATATTTTCTATTATTAAATTCATTATTATCTATTTTATTTCTCAGATATTTCATTCATAATATATTCTCGTATTAAAATGAAATGTACTATTATTATTTTTATTGTTATCATTTGCTTAGGCCCGGTATTACCACGGCCAGTTAGTATTTATCTGAGAGTTGGTGAAAACAATTAGCATAGGTAACCATGGTGATAACAAGTTTGAACTGTCAGATAAAGGCCAACTAGACTTGGTATCTGAGAGTTGGTGAAAACAAATACCACAGGTAACCATGGTGATAACAAGTTTGTAAATGTCAGATAAAGGCCAACTAGACTTGGTATCTGAGAGTTGGTGAAAACAAATACCACAGGTAACCATGGTGATAACACGTTTGAACTGTCAGATAAAGGCTAACTGGACTTGGTAATACCGGGCCTTGGAAGATCGACTAACTGTTGAGTTTTATGGAAATAGCTTCATTACGTCACTAGTATTTTATATTCATATTCATTCACAGTTTATTGTTTATCATTATATAATATCTTTTTATTACTGGGCAAAGTTGTATATGTGTTGGGTATTTATGAAAAATAACACTTAATTTGCTACTGTTTTTAATTGATGTATTTTTCATGACTTGCCATATATTGTTCGCATAACCCTATGCAATGATCAATTTAGACTAATAAATAAATTATTTGAAGTAATTCATCATCATTATTATTATTATTCACATTCAATAATTTTTTTTTTATTGGTCACATACACTGATACAAGAAAAACACAATTACAACAGAAAACATACACAAAGCCCTTCAAAAAAGGCTTAACTGTGGGTTAAAATAGTGAATTATGAGTACAATTCAAATTCGGACGTATTTCTCAAATATTAAAAGTAATAAAGTAGTTGAAGTAAAAAGAAAAAAAGAAAAACATTGAATGATTTGTTACATTCTACTAACGGAGTGGAAGGTTCATTTGATTACTATTAATTTTATCAATCAAGTTACATCAAGTAACGAAAAAAGTGGACAGTTGTATACAAGATTAAAAGAAAAAAATAATTACATAAAAACCAGTATTAAGACACTTTGATTAGAGAAATTTTGGCTAAAAGACACATAATACAGAATATTTTTTGAATTGATAAGTCATAATGATATTGATAGTATAAATAGTACATAATTATCAATCAAAAATTGAAAAATTGCGTATTGACACCCTTCTAATTTCAACAATTTGAATTTTACATTCATTAATAATTATTTTGTTTCAAAGATGTTTATTTGTCATTTTAAGATTTTACATTCAAGTTCTCAATATTCAATATATCTATTAATAAAGCACTAATGAAAGCAGGAGAGCATTTGACTGAATGAAAGTCAAATATCTTCCACTCAACTCACGTTTATTCCAGACAAGTTGAGTAATCCAACATCGTGTTGATTGGACAAAATAACTGTCGAAAAATGATATTGATCGAGAGAGGTACCAATCGATTAATATTACACATTAATATTAATTAATATTAACAGAATGTACAAAACAAATTAAAACAAATTATCAATAACAACATTTTAGAGAATAACAAAATAAATATAATTTGACCAGGTTTGAATATTATTATGAGGTGTCTTTTAGCCAAAATACTTCTCTAATCAAAGTGTCTTAATACTGGTTTTTATGTAATTATTTTTTTCTTACAATCTTGTATGCAACTGTCTTCTTTTTTCGTTACTTGATGTAACTTGATTGCTTAAAATTAATAGTAATCAGAGAAACCTTACACTTCGTATAAGTAGAATGTAACAAATCACTCAATGTTTTTCTTTTTTTCTTTTTTTTCTTCTTCAAATTCAAAGCGATAGTAAATACTTCTTGTGACACTGGTTCAGCGGGCCTATAACATCAATTTATCCACTCTTTATTAAATTTATTGTAAGTTCCAATTGATGCATCTTTCTCACTATTGCTTCTTTTTACTTCTTTTTCCCATGAATGTTGAATACAAAAAAAATGTTGGTAAATTTGGAAAAAATATTTTGTTATACTTATAATTTTGTTTTCACATTGGTTTTGTGTGAGTTTACATACTGTTTAGATATCTCTGTGTGCACAACTGTATGTATTTGAACTATTTATGTATCATTCTGTAATTTGTTGTATTTTCTGTGTGTTCAATTTTGTTTTGTAATGTATGTGAATTATGTTTTAATTGATTAAATGGAAGAACGGCCCTGCCGAATTTCGCCAGCAATGAAGTTCCTTTAATTGGATGAGCGAAGCGAAGACTCAATTACACTATACCGGAAAAAAAGTGCCTTTTTTTTTTTTTTTTGTTTTTGTTTTTTTGTTCGCGCTCCACAGGTCAGAAGAAAATTCAAAATCAGTTGAAACTTGGCACACACATGAAAACCTATCTGACTTGATGCTGTATAGTTTTGAGGCGCAATCGGTTGAACAACTTCTGAGAAAACTCATTCCAAAGTTTTCAAAAATCCCATTAGAATAACCCAGAGGGAAACATTCGTGAAAAATATTTCTTCTGAGAGGATTCAAATTCTCAGGGAATTTCAATTCAATAATGATACACATTATTCCGAACTTTCACTCAAATCGGATCAGCCGTTTCGATGTAAAAAAATATATAATGTTATTTGTGTTAATTATTCAAAGCTATTAAGATACCTATTAAATCAAAGCAACAAGTGTCACCACTTGATTGTAAACGATTAAAACAAAGCCTTCTTTATTATCATATGAATTATTAATGGAAAATAAGATGGCAGTGATGTAATGGTTTGGATCTCAAGGTGTATATATATAATAACCACTCCAAAGATAAGTCGATATGTTCCAGCTCATCCATCAACGCGGAAACACATAACGCGTTTGCCTAGTAATAATAATTGGATGAGCGAAGCGAAGACTCAATCACACTATACCGAAAAAAAAGTGCCTGTGTTTTTTTTTTTTTTTTTTTTTTGTTCGCGCTCCACAGGTTAGACGAAAATTCAAAATCAGTTGAAACTTGGCACACACATGAACCCCTATCTGACTTGATGCTGTATAGTTTTGAGGCGCGATCGGTTGAACCACTTCTGAGAAAACTCATTCCAAAGTTTTCAAAAATCACATTAGAATAACCCAGAGGAAAACATTCGTGAAAAATATTTCATCTGAGAGGATTCAAATTCTCAGGGAATTTCAATCTGATAATGATACACATTATTTTGAACTTTTACTCAAATCGGATAAGCCGTTTCGATGTAAAAAAATATATAATGTTATTTGTGTTAATTATTCAAAGCTATTGAGATACCTATCAAATCGAAGCAACAAGTGTCACCACTTGATCGTAAACGATTAAAACAAAGCCTTCTTTATTATCATATAAATTATTAATGAAAAATAAGATGGCAGTGATGTAATGGTTTGGATCTCAAGGTGTATATATATATATAACTAGGCAAACGCGTTATGTGTTTCCTCGTTGATGGATGAGCTGGAACATATCAACTTATCTTTGGATTGGTTATTCATCCATCAACGCGGAAACACATAACGCGTTTGCCTAGTAATACTCATATGATGTACGCATCAATAGAAACGTCTAATAACTGTCTCGAGTCAGAGCATCAATGTTGGAAGATGAAATGATAATAATAATTGACATTTGAATAAGATCTATACTGCCCCACTCGGAAAGAACACAGTATCTGCAGAATATCGCTTTCCAGATGTTTAATAAACGTAGTTATAATTTGTAGCCAGTGTATAAAACACCGCATCTACCACTTCACGCTGCACTTGTGGAGATTTATCCAAGTATTGGTAGATGCTGTGTTTTATGTACTTATTCCCTCACTGGTTCTGCATACGGTGACTAGGCTTATTGTTTTGACCCATTCAGAGAGTAGATGCGGTGTTCTAACTAAGTGCAATGAGAAGCTGAGAAAAAATGAGACAAGAAAAAGTATCCAACTCAAAAACGTGGAAAATGCAGATACGGTGTTCTTCCCAAGTGTGGCAGTATATGATCCTGTCATGTCCTCGGTGAAGTGTCTGCAGAACAATTATTGTTAATTTCTGTGGAATTGAAATGAAAAATTCTGAAAAGTTTGTCCTCTCTCTGTTTCACGAAAATAACTGGGGTGTAAATGGTATTATTTTCACACATTCTGGCACATTCTCGCACATTCTCGCACATTCTCGTACATTCTCGCACACTCTCGCACATTCTCGTACATTCTCGCACATTCTCGCACATTTTCGCACATTCTCGTACATTTTCGCACATTTTCACACACTCTCGCACATTCTCGCACATTCTCGCACATTCTCGCACATTCTCGGACATTCTCGCACATTATCGTACATTCTCGGACATTCTCACACATTCTCGCACATTTTCGCACATTTTCACACACTCTTGCACATTCTCGTACATTCTCGCACATTCTCGTACATTCTCGCACATTCTCGCACATTCTCGCACATTCTCGTACATTCTCGTACATTCTCGCACATGCTCGTACATTCTCGTACATTCTCGTACATTCTCGCACATTCTCGCACATTCTCGCACATTCTCGCACATTCTCGCACATTCTCGCACATTCTCGTACATTTTCGTACATTCTCGCACATTCTCGCACATTCTTGTACATTCTCGCACATTCTCGCACATTCTCGCACATTCTCGTACATTTTCGCACATTCTCGCACATTCTCGCACATTCTCGTACATTTTCACACACTCTCGCACATTCTCACACATTCTCGCACATTCTCGCACATCATAACAGCGTATTGTTACGTCACATAATAAACATCATCATACTAATTGGTTGGCATCTCTGTAATGACGCTGCATGATGCGTGCACAGCTGTAATGTAAATGTGTGCCGTAGTAACTATAGTAACGGCAACAATAAACGTTCACGCCAGCTCGCAAAGAGACGCTTCTCAACATGTACTAAAAACTGTATTATGTAACTTCATGTATTAAATAAAGTTCCTATCATATTAAGTGTTGTGTGTTTATATAAATATAACCTTATAAGGCTTACAGTTACGACAGTTGAACATAAGGATCGAACTGCAATCATTATTACGTCACAATCTTTTCCTATAGAGCAGCCATCTTTTTTTATTATAGAGAGATTGAGCCGAATTGAAACAGAAATTCGCTAATACTCCGTTCTTCGTTCACACACATGTTCTAGAGTGCAATAGAAATAGCTGGAAGAGGAACTAGATAGAAGCAAGATGGAAGAAAGGTGAAAGATAAGAGAAAGGTGAAAGATAAAAGTGGTAGATGAAAGTAGGCCTACAGATATACTTCGTGAAATTTTTAACAAGAGTCACAGGGTACAGTCAGCTACGAGATCGAAAACATGGTTCAGTTTGGTAAATCCTCAAGTTCCATGAGTGAGTTGTTATTATACAGTGTTTTGTAAAGTACAGTTGCGGTCACATAAAGTGGTCGATCAAGTTTCATTGAAATATATACTGATAGGCCTACGATACGTACTAATTTATATTTTTTGTACTGTTCAAACATTGTATTATGTAAAGAACTAAATAAATAAATAAATAAATAAATAAAACTAGAACCTAGAAGACTTCAGACGAACTTTAGACGCACTCCACGCAAAGTCTGTGGAAAAATTGTCTGTCAAAATGAGAACAGATTTTATTTAAATTCAAATATCGGATTGAACCATTTTATGTGACCGCCAGTGTACATAGATACATAAGATGGAGTAATATGAGGGAGTGTATTCTTACGAGTGATTATGAACCAAGTATGAGTATAGAATGATTAAATAAATGAATATTTTTTTTTTCTTTCTGAACAAAATAACATAGAACATACCTATATAAATGAAATTGAACTCTTTTCCACAATGATAATGATAATAATAGTAATAAAAATATTTTCTTAATTTTTTTATTGCTTCACTAAATACACATAAATTACAATAATATAATTATAATAATAATATTTTTTTTTCTCCAAAGATGTTTATTTGTCAATTTAAGATTTTTCATTCAAGTTCTCAATAATCCACAAAGCCTGTAAACTAATGAACTAATAATGATAATAATAATAATAATAATGATAATTTTTTTTTAATCAATTAATTTTTAATTTTTATTGATTCCAAATAAAAGCGTTACAACAATGAAGGGTACTCTTGTGAGGTTCCACGAAACCCTCATGGGGTTCATCTGTGGCGATATATAATGACAATTCACTTAAATATAATGCAATGAAGAAATAAAATACCTTACTGATAATAAAATATGATGACAATACAATGAAGCACATTGACGAGAACGTGTAAGAATGAACAAAATAGGATAAACCAACAAAATTATATTCGAATTGCAGTTGTAATATATAATCAGATGAATAATAATAATCATAATCATCATAATCATCATCATAATCAGATAATAATCATAATAATAATAATGATGATAATAATAATTGAGAAAATAAAAAAAAAGTTTCAATTGGATTATTGTACACATGGAAAAGAAGCTCGACTTTTTGTGAGTGAAATGGCAGCCGTCTTCGCTTTGCTCATCTAACTGAGAATGCACGTTAGAATGGTAAATAATCAGTGTCCACACTGATTTGGAAAACAATATACATCCAAGAATGCAATTAACTTGGTATTCATGGAAGACGTTTCCTTGTTAATTTAATCGAAATACCGCAGTACACCAAATCCAAATGTCCATAATTTATACCAAAGAAATAAGGTCACTTGAAAATGCTGGAAACGTTTCAACAATTTCCTTCATTCAGATCGGAATAAAGTTTCCCCTTGGTTGATCCAGATATAAAAATACGACTCAATGTGAAAATTAATGAACCAAGCAAATATATACAATTGAATTGTATCAAGATAAAGTTGTAGATATATATTTCGACATCGTCAACTTATTGATCGATTTCTCCAAGATGTTGATCATTGAGAGGCTGATGGGTGGGGGGACGGTGGTAAAAGGATGGAAAAATATACGTATTCAAAATACTGAATTCGCTAAATTCTAAAAAAAAAATCGATAAAAATCAATTAATTTTTTTAATAAATATATGCAGAAGTTTATAAAACACGGTGGTTTTAAATTCCGTGATGAATATAAGTTTATGAACGATCAACAATGGAAGATGAAAAGGTTGATTAAACAACTACAACAATTGCCTTTGCATTTTTGATGCGATATCGCAACCGCATGCAGGTGCGGGACGGTGCGACGCGATCAAACAAAAGTGCTGCTGTCTAGTAGCAATTCAAGCAAGTTTGTCAAAGAGGTGGGCGTGTCTATAGTGTCCCGCGCTGTTCATGACATGACTCAAGTACGTTGACTGTTTGTTGTGATTTTGTTGACATCGCTGGTGTCTTCTCAATCATGATAATAACTATATAAAAACAAAATCTCATAAAAGACGTCGTATGCACGTGGGCAAATTGATCAATTATGGAATTATTTTGAAACAATTCATGCTAAAATCGACACAGCTGTTCTGGGGAAGCAGTACGACGGCGACCTCAAGCGGATTTTACCTGAACCCAAGCTACATCCGGCTATTCCGCATGCGATTTATTGCGTCGCGAGCCAAAAGTTGAGTACAGTTGTACTTGTGCGACAAAACCACGCACCGTCCCGCAGTCGTCGCTGATTGGCTAATACTCCAAGATGGCCGACAACCTGCGTTATCGCTCCCGCATGCGGTGGCGATATGGCATCGAAAATGTTCATGTAAGGCCAGCTTTAAACATAATGTCAAATACTTTCAATTTACAATCCGTTGTTAGTCTTATTGATAATAGGTAAAATACACCCAAATAACCGAGCTGTTGGTGGGATCGTGAGAACAATAATCACTCTTTTTGAAGTTGAAATTCTTTTATTGATTCCCAATAAAAATACATGACACGTTCACAAAATGTCAACAAAACCTGATACAGGCTTGTCTGTGGTTTCAAATGAGGAAAATATAATCTTGGTTAGAAATGAATGATGGTGAAAAATAAACAGTTTATTCGACAATGAAGTGCAAAATATTGAATGAGACATTTCAAGATATCTGAGCTGGTAGAATGAAGATGATTAGAATGAAGTTGAAGATATTTTGTCTATAGAAGCAAGAAATCAAAATGACGTTATTGGATGAGCGAAGCGAAGACTCAATTTCAACATACCCGAAAAAAAAGTTACTGTTTTTTTTTTTCTTTTTTTTTTTTTTTTTTTTTGTTCGCGCTCCACAGGTCAGACGAAAATTCAAAATCAATTGAAACTTGGCATACACAAGTGTCATCATCTAATTTGATACTGTATACTTTTGACGCACAATCGGTTGAACCACTTTTGAGAAAACTCATTTTGAAGTTTTGAAAAATCTCATTAGAATAACCCAGAGGAAAATATTCGTGAAATAATTTTCATCCGAGACATTTCAAATTCTCAGGGAATTTCAATAGAATAATGATACACATTATTTCGAACTTTCACTCAAATCGGATCAGCCGTTTTGATGAAAAAAATATATACATAATGTAATTTTTTTAAATCACTCAAAGCTATCAAGATACCAATTAAATCCAAGCCACAGGTGTCACCTCTCAAATGTAAACGATTAAAATAAAGCCTTCTTTATATCATAGAAATCAATAATGGAGATTTAGATGGCAGTGATGTAATGGTTTGGATCTCAAGGTGTATATATATATATATATATATATATATATATATATATATATATATATATATATATATATATATATATATATATATATATATATATAATAACCAATCCAAAGATAAGTTGATATGTTCCAGCTCATCCATCAACGCGGCAACACATAACGCGTTTGCCTAGTAGTATTTCTGCAATCAAAACAGACATTTGGTGCTGTTTTGGTGAGCATTAATTATGCAAGAAAGTGATTTTACATCAATCGTTTCAACACCAGGGAAATTCAAGACACGCAATCGAAGAGTCGAACAAAAGTGAAAACAATAATTATTTCAGATGATCTGAAGTCTACATAATTTACATTTGATAGAACAACACGACGGCTGCTGCATGATTAATCGATACTAATATGAATTGTAAATTATAGTAACTATACCTATGGGTTGTGTTTACAGTTCCTCTGGAGTAATTTGTAATTATATATATATATACATATATATATATATATATATATATATATATATATATATATATATATATATATATATATATATATATAAATATATATACATATATATATATATATATATATATATATATAGGCCTATAATTGATTATCAAATCTTCATGGATAATTAAAAGTCACGTTGACGAAGATATATTTATTTAATGAATAAATAAATATATCATTGTCAACGCGACTTTTAATTATCCATAAAGATTTGATGACTGATTACATGATGAGTCGTGAAAGCTTTCAACAAAACATAAGCCTATATATATATATATATATATATATATATATATATATATATATATATATATATATATATATATATATATATATATATATATACATATATATATGAATCTAGGATGTAATAGTCCTGTCATAACAGATACGCCTCGACCGGGACTAGATCTAGCCCCTCGAAATGTCGTAACTTTAAGAATAGTCATACAAATGATACCTCGGTATCATAATAAATACAATAAAGTAATAATAATAAAAAAGACGTGCCTCAATAAATTGAATTTGAATATTCAAAAACCTCAATTTGAATGTAAATGATGGCATCAATTCCAGCAACCCACATGCGTAGTAACTGTTACATGTGATTGAATGAATATTAGGGTTTTAAGGTGCATCGACAGCGAGGTCATTTAGATTATTCACAGTTTTAGTTAGATGTCTAGGCCTACTTATATATCAAGATTGAACTTTAAAATTCAACACAATTAAATTTTATCCTGACTTGATGGTTTCCATGGTTTTCCTCAGACGTTCCAGTCTGATAGGGATTTATAACTCACAACTTTCAATCAGCCACTAACGTATCGAAAAAACAAATACAATATCGAGAAGAAAAGAAGAAAAAAAAATCAATTCTGAATAGTAAACACAAGTACGGATGAAAAGAGAAAAGAAGAAGAAGAAGAAGAAGATGAAGAAGAAGAAGAAGAAGAAGAAGAAGAAAAAGAAAAAAAAGAAGAAGAAGAAGAAGAAGAAAAAAATCGAGATGACAAGAAGATTCAAGATTTTACCCAACTTTGAATATTTGCATTATTTTCTAACCCTGGCATTATTACCTCAAGACTTGGGCCTATTGTTTGTCAAATGAGTTAAATATTTGTAATTATTATTTCGAGTAGTAAGATCGCCCTTGTGGTACCCCATCCAAACTATCCCATCTTACATCCATAGCCTTAATTGAGAAACAATGATTTTATATCAAGTTTCGATGTGATTAAAACACCCAAGAATCAAACTTTGCTCATCTCACTGATGGCTTCACTGGATCAGCTTAAACCTTCAATGTCGGCTTACCGAGTAGGCCTACAGTAACATCAGTTCCCTTGTCATGTACCAATATGTCATACTTTCAATCAATTTCTCTATATTATTCTATGTATTTTTTATACTGATTGCTATTCTGTTTTATAATATAGTCAGATGGACCAATAAAGGTTTTCTCTTTTTCTAATCATCGGACTTCAATAATATTACGACTTATTATAATTATTATGAACTAGACTTGTACTTGATAGTTCCCAATTCATTGCTTTCAATTCAGAATACCTGTCGGTACATCCTAATAAATATTTATAATTCACTTTATAACGTTGATTTTTATGAATATAAATATTATATTATATTATATTATATTATATTATATTATATTATATCATATTATATTATATTTTATTATATTATATTATATCAAATCATATTATATTATATTATATTACATTATGGTCGAAGCACCCAAAGCAGTGGTAGTATAAGCATATATAAACAGAGGCAGCGGAGACCTAACTTTATTAAAGGGACATTGATAAAGTTGTCAAGTCATAGAAGATGGTGCCGAGCAGGGAGCCATATTGACGTGATTTAGAGAATAAGTGGATGAGCGTGCGCAGTTGATTGTTATTTGCAGGTGTCAAACGTTTTTGATTAATTTGGCAATATGAAACAAATTGCAAAAATAATAAACTACACATTATTATTGTAGAACACTTGCAACAATGAGAAATATGTTGTGGTCACAACTCAGCCAATTTTATCATAAGTATTTCAACTATTCATAATACTAGGAAAACGCTATATACGCGTTGTTGGACGAGTGGAAAGTAATAGTATGTCGACTTCTTTGTCAAACTTCTGGCTAAATTTGCCAATTGGGTGACATTTAAGTTATAAATGGGTAAAAACTGCTTCGTGTGGTACCAATTTAGCACATTTCATGTTTTTTCTTCAAAATGGCTGACCCGATCAAGCTGAAAATTTTCTGAAATGTGTATCAAGATGAAATTCAACTTAACACAATATTTCATTTTTTTTTTAAATAAAAATATTTTCATTTTTTCCGCCGTGTTATTCTAATGAGTATTTTTGAAATTTCTGAAATTCATAAAAATAAAAGTTACCACCCGATAATGCCAAAACTATACAGATCTAGGTTAGATAAGGAACCATGATGAAAAAAAGTTTGAAGTTGATAGCTGTAGCCGTTTGACCTGTGGAGAACCGACAAAAAAACATTAAAAAAAAAAAATAATAAAAACGAACACCAATTTTTTCAGTATGTCAAATTGAATCCTCGCTAAAGCTCGTCTAATAATCACAATATTAATTTCATTGAGAGTAGGCCTACTAAAAATCAAGCTGCAATTAAATAATATGAATTTTGATTATCAATTGTATATTGAGGGGCCATGTGGATATAGTTGGGCTTATCACATGGTTATTGGTGAGTCAGCCAACCACCCTGCCCCCCCCCCCCCCCTCCCCCTGCATATAAAGGTGGAAGTCAAATGTAGGCTGCGCTCCGAAATCTCTCAGAATCCACTATGCAAGCGTTCTGGATGCGTTCCGAAACATACTCCGAGTAATTTACTGGACGTTCCGAAACACACCGTGCCAATAAATTCTCCATACTGGAAACATTGGAGCTATTTTGTCCCGGTGAACCCAGTAACAGTAATGGCGACCTCCAATGAATGGTGCGACATTACATTAGTTTATTCACAGACAAATCGGAGTGTAAATATTGTTGTAAATGAGGCAGAGAAACTGCATCTAGAGAAATGTTAGTCGATTTAAAATGTATTCAAGGTTGATTTTCGTATCCATTTTCCTACACATCGATTTATAACCTAACATTTTATTGAAAAACAATTTAAAGTCGTCCATCTTTTAACTTTCGAATTGTACTGCGTGCGTTCCGTTATTGAGGCGTACCGGACACAAATAATACTACTGGCAAGAAGAACACGATGTAGTGTTAGCAACATACTTTATCATAATATAAAGAAGGTGCGACTCCCATACCAATAACATGTACAGTATTTGTGGTTTCTTGCGGTCAGTTCAGAGCCAAAGGTCCCGATTACCTGTCACGATCTAGCGGATTCCCTTGTGAACTAGATGTTGATAAGAGTGGCTATAGTGCCGGTGGCATTGTTGAACTTACTAAATCTATCATTTTAGTAAAAAACAAATGCAACTGCTAACATAATAATTCTACCGAGCCTTGTATAGCATTGTTGTTTTATATAGTTCGATATAAAAGCGATAGTCGCGCTACAGACAATCGGGACTCTGGACTCAGGAACTGACTCCGGAAATATTTTACTTTTAGAGCTGTGATTCAGTACACTTTCTTTATTCCGATAAAGTATATATTGGTATCACTACACCGTGTAGGCATACTGTATTGCAAGTGAGGCCAGTAGGTATTGGTCTTGGAATGCACCCACAGTATAGGGTTAACACAGATATGTTATACACGTGAAGCGAACCTCATACGTGTTGACATGGCATGCAATACCAGAGCTGTGTGGTCTAGCTTGTCAACTGGCCAGTCGATAGTGCAGAATAATTTATTACCGGCTGAGTCGTCTGGATGGATAATAGATCGAGAGGCAAATTCACGAGGGAAGTCAATGGAATTGTCGATGAGGATTTGTGATATAATGGGAACGGGTATTTTGAAATCATACAATATATCGATACAATCTCATTCAAGAAATAGTCTCTACGATTTTATGCAAAAGTCCTCATTAGGTTATTTTCATTTTGTGTTCTTGTATTGTGGGAAGGAGTCGGTCGTGAACCCCTAGTGGACCTATGTCCGAACACTGACAGCACACGTATTTCTGTTGTGTCACATGGGTTACTGGACCCATATTCCTGAGATAAATGAGAATGAGAAAAATAAAAATGCGTGAGAAAACGATTATCTCACTCAAAATGGCCGATTGGTAATAGAAAATCGGCCATTTTAAGTGAGATAATAATTTTCTCACTCATTTTTATTTTTCTCACATCTCATTTATGTCAGGAATAGGGGTCCTGGTATGACAGCATAATGATAATGAATAATAAGCATAATAATGATGAATATTCCACTTATACGAGTTACGTCGAAACCCGAGTGCAGTTCGGAATCACTCGGGTTTATACACCTGACGTCGCCCTCTTAGCGTGACGGCGTCGAGCTCGGACCTGCAGCTTATTAGTTATTATTATTTCATTCAGAGACAAGTTGATGGCGAGAAAACATATGCGCATGCGTCAAGCTCTAGTGCAGAACACACACAAGAATCCAAGTTTGCATTTTCATTTCATTTAATTAATTTGCCTCCAAATCAGGTATTATTACAAAACATGTTTGAAACAATGTGCAAAATGTATAGGTATATGGAAAGTCAAATTATAAAATACAATATAGAATAATGTGAAATATATCACATCGTCATGCAAGGTAGAAACAAATTCACAGTAATATATATATATATATATATATATACATATATATATATATATATATATATATATATATATATTTATATATATATATATATATATATATATATATATATATATATATATATATATATATATATGAATATATATATATATATATATATATATATATATATACATATATATATATATATATATATATATATATATATATATATATATTTATATATATATATATATAAATACATATATTTATATATATATATATATATATATTATATATATATATAGATTATAAAGCAGGTTTTGACAATTTCAAAATTAAGATTGAAATTCTAAATCGATAATTATACAGCAGATCTGATTATTTCATTGAATATTTCGATTTTGGGGGGTAGAGCATCCATGAGGTATTTAGGCAGTACATTCCACATCCTAGTTGTTTGGCCCAAGAAGGAGTAACGTCCCGTGTCTATGTTGTAGCGAGGGATGGAGATTTTCAATATATATATTTTTTTTTAATAACATCGAAACTTGATACAAAATCATTGTTCCCCAATTAAGGCTATGGATGAAAGATGGGATCGTTTGGACGGGGCACCACAAGGGCGATCTTACCACCCCATTTTGATTATTTAAAACTGATGAACTTCAACACCAGGACTGCGCTGTCTGTGACCATAATTTTTCGCCGTAGATAAAAGTCTTTCAGTATAAACACACGAATGTTGATATCTTCCACTTTGAACTTTTCACTTTTCACACATTTTCAATATATGATCGCTTTTTCCTTGGTACGTTGCTGTTGCATTTTTTCATGAGGAAAATTTTGAGTGTTAATTTGGATACATTTAAACAGTTGTTAGATTTAATACAGGAAGTTATAGACGACTGTATACAGGAATATACACCTTGAAAATTTACGTTTTGCTCATACTTTATACTTCTATGAGAATCAGTATGTGGATTGTTTTTATTCCTAGTGTTATGAGGGTTTTTCGTAATTACTGAGACATTAAAAATTTTCCTTCCTCCTTTTCCATCATTCGTCCTGACTGTTGGTTTTTCGTGGTTTACTTCAGTCGTTTAAAGCAAATATATGACATAAAATATCATTTAATAAGATATATTCATTCGGCCACGACTGAATAAATATTTGAAATAATATAGTGTAAAATGATAATTTGAGTAAAACAACAAATGTAGAATTGACGACTCGCAGTCTCCGCCCCCTTGACGTCACAAATCATACCGTCCAATCAACAGGACTAGCTGTTAGAACTGTAGTGAAACTATAGACCCAACTGGCGTATATCTAACTTCGTTAGAACACGTAAAACTAAGCCTTCTAAGCGACGACAGAGCGATGCTAGCGCACGTATCGTAGTGGAGTGAATTATCCTTTAGGCGGGCCAGTTGGAATGATTTCCAGAATGTTTTTTTCTCACCCCTTCTTGGATCCACATAATTGACCACTAGTGATAGGCGTGGCTTATCGGCAGGCCACCTTGATCTATACTTCATGTGGGCATTTAGAGATACTCTGATAGGCAATGTTAATTTACCCACATAACAAACAGCCCATTTGAGTGGATGTTTTGTTTTGTGACGTTTGTGGGCGGGTCAATCACTAGTCGTCAATTATCCAATTAATGTTTTTTTTATAGCTAATATATTTCATGATTCATCAATAGCATTAACCACAATTACCCACTTGGTGACGTCAAATATCAGAGCCACATTGAATTTTAAGATTCTTCAATGTGAATTTTAATGACATATTGTAATCAAGAAGACTGTTTTCGTACATTTCTTGTCCGAATGTGTCTAAAAATTGAATTGTGGTTAATTCTATAGGCCCTATGCCTAGGCCTATAGTTCCATCATGAGTGGACGAGACAACGCTATCTGTTATATCACCGAGTGTTTTAATGATAATCAAGGCAAAAACGAAGTTAGATACTAAGGTCTTTGGCCACGCCTATTTCGAGTCATCAATTGTATAACACAACATTGAGAGGCCTATACATGAATAAGGAATGGACGAAGAAGAGGGGAATGTTTACTACTTTTTAATGAGACGAATGCGAATCAAAAACAAATAAACATGAACTTCGAAGAGAAGACCGAATACTTTTTTCAAGTAGAAGAAGCAGGGAAGATTCGGAATAAAAGAAGAAAATAAGATGAAGGAAGAAAAATCAAAGAAAGAAAGAGAAAATATATATAAACTAGACAAACGCGTTATGTGTTTCCGCGTTGATGGATGAGCTGGAACATATCAACTTATCTTTGGATTGGTTATTATATATATATATATATATATATATATACACCTTGAGATCCAAACCATTACATCACTGCCATCTTATTTTTCATTAATAATTTATATGATAATAAAGAAGGCTTTGTTTTAATCGTTTACAATCAAGTGGTGACACTTGTTGCTTTGATTTAATAGGTATCTTAATAGCTTTGAATAATTAACACAAATAACATTATATATATTTTTTACATCGAAACAGCTGATCCGATTTGAATGAAAGTTCGGAATAATGTGTATAATTATCAGATTGAAATTCTATGAGAATTTGAATCCTCTCAGATGAAATATTTTTCACGAATGTTTTCCTCTGGGTTATTCTAATGGGATTTTTGAAAACTTTGGAATGAGTTTTCTCAGAAGTGGTTCAACCGATCGCGCCTCAAAACTATACAGCATCAAGTCAGATAGGGGTTCATGTGTGTGCCAAATTTCATCATGATCTGAATTTCTGTTTGACCTGTAGAGCGCAAACAAAAAAACAAAAGAACAAAAAAACAAAAAAACACATTCGATTTTTCAAGTACAGTGAAATTGAGTCTTCGCTACGCTCATCCAATTAGTAAAGAACCTTTTTTTTCAATTACTTGTAGGAAAATGATGAAAACGGATAGTCAGAAGGTCAACCAAGTCAGAAGCGGATCCAGGTCAAATTAATTGGAAGGGGGTGATCCTCCTTATCATCCCCGTCCCCTGTATCCGCCACTGGACCATGGTGAGAATCAAACACTGATCCTTCAAGGCGAAGCGCTGCCGACTTATCTACTTATCGTAATTCCAACTTCTACACTTCCTAACAACTGCTGCACTGCACTGCCAGGGAAGTTGTCCTGAGAAAACTACCAGGGCGCTCGATATTTCGGGAAAGCTAATGGGTGGAGGGGGGAAGGGGGGCATGTAGCCCGGCAAGATTCTTTCTGGAATTTTAAGGGGGGAGCCCCAGACTTGACTGGCAAAATAATATGAAACTTCAAGATTACATAAATCTGTACATATCCATGGAAACTTACTGAAATTTTTCCTACATATGAACATACCTTAACTCACATTAAAAAAAACATTATTCACATTGCTACATATTGTTGGATATTTTCAAAACAATTTTCTTGTCAACAATGTTTTTTGGACATTGTTGGTCAGATGACAAGATAGTTTGACCATAAATTGACTGATTTTGGTCAAATATTTTTTTATATCAAATGTATGTAACTCTGAGATAGAGTGGGATATTTATTCTAAGTGCATTATTAAGGTCAAACTTGAATAGATTCATAATGGACTCAAAAATAAGGTAATTTCAAGTGTATTACAGGCTACTGTCATTCTACTATCCGACCAATCACAAATATCCTAGTCTATTTCAAAGCTTCACATGAAATACACTTGTGGTTGAAATTTCACAAAAATCGGTCCAGTAGTTTAGAAGTAACGTTGCCATTTAGGTAGAATTTATTAATTTGCCGTGAAATGGGTTTGAAGTTCCTTTATTAGACCAACTAATAATACTAGAATACCAATACTAATAATTAGAATACTTGTATTCAAAAAAAAAAAAATCTAAAACTGTTCGACTTATCATCATAAAACTTCCAGTGTTTCGCAAAAAATAATCTAATATAATGAGACAAAATAAAAAATGCCAAAAAAAAAATGAGACTGGGGCTCCCCCCTTGATGTTTTTATATTACCGGTATATTCAGTGAAGTACTTGGATGAAGTACTAATTGGCCACGACCATTAATTAGTAGAGCGATAGGCCTAATTATAACATTATAGGCCTATCACTAATTTATTTTGTCCATTTTGTATAATGATGAATTTTACATCTGCTGTCAAGGGAAAGAAGTGATCATTGCCCAAGAGACTTAGTTCAAAGTGAAAGATATCAACATTCGTGTGTTTATACTGAAAGACTTTTATCTTCGGGGGAAAATTATGGTCACAGACAGCGCAGTCCTGGTGTTGAAGTTCATTAGTTTTGAGTAATCGAAATGGGGTGGTAAGATCGCCCATGTGGTGCCCCCTACAAACGATCCAATCTTTCATCCATAGCCTTGATTGAGGAACAATGATTTTGTATCAAGTTTCGATGTTATTAAAAAAAATATATGTATATTTTCAGTGATTTTAAAATATTGGACCTAGTTGTAGACGTGTTAATTTCAAATCAACGTTTCACACCAACATTGGCTGCATGTATCGATGCTGCGACTTCAAGAGGTGTTTATTCTATCTCAGTTTCAATTCAGTTCAAATATTTTGTATCATCATACTAAGCCAATAGAAACACCTGTGACTATTCCATTGGCCCTCGCCATGGTCAACCATCCTGACAGGGTTTTTTCGTGGTTTCCCTCTGTCGTTCAGGTTGATACTGGGATGGTTCCTTAACAACAGGCCACGACCGACATCTTCCCACCATCCAAAACACCTAGTAAAATACCCTTTTACCTTAACATCCAATCATTTCATTCATCATTCACTGACGCCAATAGATCGCGGTCATCAGTGGGCCTACAGTGTGTTGTCAAACCCAATATAGGCATAAATATAAAATATTAGGCCGATATATTTTATATTTTCAAATATTGTTGTACATTTCATTCTCATTAGTGGATTCGATATTCCTTCAGGCCTATATTGTAGATCAGAATCTTGATATATTATAATCTAACAAAGTCAGGCATGGGTTCGAATCCCGACTAAGGCATGAGTTTTTGTAAGCATCATTCATATATCATCCGCTCATTTTTACCCCCAAATCACCCAGCTCTTGGTGAGGTCGTTAAACAATCATCAAATAAACACAACATTACCCGATACGTAGCTTTCATTCAACTTTAATATTATACGACCTTTTTTAGTATTTTCAATATTGTGGAATAACGAGAAATTCACAAGCCATGCCTTAGGGAAACGATATGAAGATGTTGAATTTACTTATTTGTTAGTCAAGTTTTATGATTTCATGTGTTCAATTATATTGGGTTTAACGACGCACTGCACTGTGACTACGATCTAATGACGTCGGTGAATGATATATGAGATGATGGGATGATGATATGAAAGGTCATTTTATTAGGTGTTTTGGGATAGTGGAAAGGATCGAGTCGGTCGTGGCCTGTTGTTAAGGAACCATCCCAGTATCAACCTGAACGACAGAGGAAAACCACGAAAATCCCCCGTCAAGATAGTCGACCATGGCGAGAATCGAACTCCTGTCTCCTGACTGACGGTTCTGTGTGCTAGCCACTCGACCACTCGTCTCATTAAAATGATAATATTGCATCCAGATTTATATTCTAATATGATGTTGATCAAAGAAGACAGACATAGATGTAAATCTGCACATAAATCTGGAGTAAGTGTCAGTATATCAGTGAGGGTCTGCATACGAATAGAAGTGAGCCACATTGCGGAGAATGGGCTTCCAAGTTTAATCTCTTCCGAGAGCTGACTAGAGGGATTCAAAACGTTCTATATTCTCGCGCTAGAAACATGTAAGTAATAAAATGTGAGAATGGCATTAATTAAATATGAAGTAAAGTACGTTGGAAGAAATTCTTATTTGCTTGAAAGTTACTGCAATATTCTTATTGTGTGAGTGACAATGCTTAATGTAATTGAATGAGCGAAGCGAAGACTCAATTTCACTATACCGAAAAAAAAGTGCCTGTTTTTTTTTTTTTTTTTTTCTCTTTTCTTTTTTTTTTTTTTGTTCACGCTCCACAGGTCAGACGAGAGTTCAAAATCAGTTGAAACTTGGCACACACATGAACCCCTATCTGACTTGATGCTTTATAGTTTTGAGGCGCGATCGGTTGAACCACTTCTGAGAAAACTCATTCCAAAGTTTTCAAAAATCCCATTAGAATAACCCGGAGGAAAACATTCGTGAAAAATATTTCATCTGAGAGGATTCAAATTCTCAGAGAATTTCAATCTAATAATGATACACATTATTCCGAACTTTCACTGAAATCGGATCAGCCGTTTCGATGTAAAAAAATATATAATGTTATTTGTGTTAATTATTCAAAGCTATTAAGATACCTATTAAATCAAAGCAACAAGTGTCACCACTTGATAGTAAACGATTAAAACAAAGCCTTCTTTATTATCATATAAATTATTAATGGAAAATAAGATGGCAGTGATGTAATGGTTTGGATCTCAAGGTGTATATATGTATATATATATATATATATATATATATATACAATAACCAATCCAAAGATAAGTTGATATGTTCCAGCTCATCCATCAACGCGGAAACACATAACGCGTTTGCCTAGTAAATAGGAAAACGAAGGGTATGCGTTGTGAGATGAGCTTAGAAGTACAGAAATCTAGAAAGAAAAAATATTCTGTCAGCTCAAAGTATATCTAGAGACCTTGGATTACTTCAAACGTTCAATTAATTGATGACACTTGAGGCTTTTCCTCAATTTAATAGATTTGATTGATGTTAGAAAAATGCATTAAAAATGAGTTTTCTTCGTTATTTCTCATTCGATTGTTGTGAAAATCCACATGAAAATGTGTATGATAGTTTGGAAACTGTGGGGAACTGGATAATTAAGAGCTTTTAAAAAATTTAAAATATTTTCCCTCTGGGTTATTCTTTTGGGGATTTTCCAAACTTACCGATTTTTTCGGAAAAAACCGTACTATTCATTTTTTTAATAAACATTACCAACCAATTCTGTTGTGATACCAATGTGCAGAAAAAGTTTGATTGGCCTTTTTTCCTGACCTGTCGGGTCTATGCCGCGTATAAAATTACAAAAAAAAAACGAAGCCATATTTTTTTAGGTATATAGAATAGAAATCTTCGCTTCGCTCATCTGAATGGTGCAACTTTCGATACCGATAGTGAATTATATATTGGATATCACACAATACATTACCTTGGTGAAGTATTGTTGATGCATAAATTAAAGTGTGAAATAATTGATGTCTCACAT
Source organism: Brachyptera risi (assembly GCA_964007535.1). Lineage (NCBI taxonomy): Eukaryota > Metazoa > Arthropoda > Insecta > Plecoptera > Taeniopterygidae > Brachyptera > Brachyptera risi. The sequence continues at coordinate 85,326,952 of OZ023326.1, forward strand.
GCTACAGGTTTTCTTATATCTCAACTGATTAGATTTATTGGATGAGCGAAGCGAAGACTCAATTACACTATACCGAAAAAAAAGTGCCTGTTTTTTTTTTTTGTTTTTTTTGTTTTTTTTGTTCGCGCTCCACAGGTCAGACAAAAATTCAAAATCAGTTGAAACTTGGCACACACATGAACCCCTATCTGACTTGATGCTGTATAGTTTTGAGGCACGATCGGTTGAACAACTTCTGAGAAAACTCATTCCAGAGTTTTCAAAAATCCCATTAGAATAAGCCAGAGGAAAACGTTCGTGGAAAATATTTCATCTGAGAGGATTCAAATTCTCAGAGAACTTCAATCTGATAATGATACACAATATTCCGAACTTTTACTCAAATCGAATCAGCCGTTTCGATGTAAAAAAATATATAATGTTATTTGTGTCAATTATTCAAAGCTATTAAGATACCTATTAAATCATAGCAACAAGTGTCACCACTTGATTGTAAACGATTAAAACAAAGCCTTCTTTATTATTATATAAATTATTAATGGAAAATAAGATGGCAGTGATGTAATGGTTTGGATCTCAAGGTGTAACTATATATATAATAACCAATCCAAAGATAAGTTGATATATTCCAGCTCATCCATCAACGCGGCAACAAATAACGCGTTTGCCTAGTATAATACCATATAACTAACAAATATCTACATGTCCTTGTATCCTTAAAAGAAGAAGATTTTATACCACAAAACAATAAATTGTATTGATAGTATAGTCATAGTGTATATAGTTATATGTATTCATTTATGTTGGGTTTGACGAACACACTTTACTGATGACTATACGATGATCTATTGGCGTCGGTGAATGATATATGAGATGATGGGATAGTGAGATGAAAGGTTATGCTATTAGGTGTTTGTGAATGATGGGAAGGAGTCGGTCGTGGCCTCTTGTTAAATTTATTAAGGAATTAACTATTAAGTTAAACTTGATTCAATTTTTGGTTATATTATATATATATGTATGTGTGTATGTCTATGTATCATCCATACAACTGAATTTAAGTGCATTTTTTGTATTATAAATGTTTAGACCCGCAGACAAGTCAAAATTCTGGACTTTGCAGGTATATAGAATTTTCACAGATGTATTTTTTCGATGATGAAAAACCATCCAAAAAAAATCTATGGTTCAGCAACCGATATCGGAATCATTCTTTATTACGAGTTTGCATTATACTGATACGCGAGAATCGACGAATTGTGTCGGTGGGTCAGCGGGCCATCTCGATTGGCATGCAAGCTAGACTAATAGGAAAACGCGGGATGCGCGTTGTGAGATGAGCTTAGAAGTATGGAAATCTAGAATGAAAAATAACTTGTCAGCTCAATTTACATCTACAAACCTTGACTTACTTCAAACGTTCAAAAACCTCACCTGCAACTTGTTGATATTTATAGTAACCTGCAACCTGTCGCATAAATACTTTGCAAAACCAATTGATCCAAATATACAATAAAATGTACACGTTTATTGCGTTTTCTTCATTATTTCTCATTCGATTGTTGTAAAAATCTCTGAAAAGGTGTATAATAGTATTTTTCAAATTCTGTGAGAATTTGAGAGCTTTTGAAAAATTCTTGTTTTTCAAGTATTTTTCCTCCGGGTTATTCTTATGAGGATTTTCCAAACTTTCCGATTATTTTCAGGAGAAACCTTCCGACCGATTCCTCTGAATAACAATCCCAACCTATTCTGGTATGACACCAACGTTCAGAAAAAGTTTCAAGTTGATTGATTCATTTCTCTGACCTGTATGCCGCGTACATAATTACAAAAAAAAAACGAAGCTCATTTTTTTTCAGGGTGTGAAATGGAAAGCTTCGCTACGCTCATCTAAATATATAAGTTATCATGGATTGTCTATGCAATTCAATTTTTTTTTTTTTATTCAATTTCATTTTATTTTGCGTAATACAATAACTGATACATAATATGAGTAAGGCCCAGTATTACCACGGCCAGTTAGTATTTATCTGAGAGTTGGTGAAAACAAATAGCATAAGTAACTATGGTGATAACAAGTTTGAACTGTCAGATAAAGGCTAACTGGACTTGGTAATACCAGGCCTAAGTATAGTAAAATCAACAGAAGCCGGCGTAAGAACACAAGTTCTTGAGTGCGGGCGGGCTGTCAAAAGAAAAACATTTATAAATATTGTAGCTAGTAGCAAAGACGTAATACATAATACATAAATAATATTTGATATTCAAGAGAAGACAAACAGAACGAAATTTCATTTTAAATTATCAACCCTTAAATCATTGTGGAGAAATGGATTTGTCAGGATTATAGTATTTTGAATAGCATAGTGACATAAATGAGTATATATTTAATCGCGTGGGAGATTCGATTACATTTGTAATAAATGGTAATGGTGTATGATATATGGTTTAATAATATATGGGACTAGTTTATAGTAACATGGTTACATAAATACGTGGCCCAATTTTTATATGATTTATTTTGATTTTTGATTTATTTATATGAATTTATTTTTATTTTTTATTTATTTATATGAATTTATTTTTATTATGAATATATGGAATGGAAATCTTCGCTACGCTCAATGATTCAATGATTGTTTCAATCCATCTTGACATGAAAATGAAAATTCTTTTCAATTTTAGATAAATATGTATTTTAATTTTTGTACCTCATGAGTTTCACAAGTGTCTGTAAGACTCTTGTCGTGAAGAGGTGGGATAGGATAGTGGGAAGGAAGCGGTCGTGGCCTATATTGTGGGAACCATCCCGGCATTAGCCTAGACTACAGAGGGAAACCACGAAAAACCCCTGTAAAGATGGACGGTGGCGGGGATCGAACCAGGTCCGATATGTCCCTTCCCCTCCCGGATCACATGAAACAAGTGCGTTAATTACTCAGCTACATGTGCCGGTATATATATATATATATATATATATATATATATATATATATATATATATATATATATATATATATATGTATATATATATATATGAATATGAATATATATATATATATATATATATATATATATATATATATATATATATATATATATATATATGTATATATTTTTTTAAATTTTTAAATTTAAAATTTTCCCCCTTAATTTTGTAAAAAAAAAGTCGACTTACTTGAGTTACTTCATTGGTTTATTATAATTGAAAATATGTTTACAACGTAGCTATCATTCTCTTGAATATCTAATTTCTTATTGAATATTCAATCTGAACCTCCATTAGTATCACCCGAGGGAATAATCTATTCCATGACACTCTTGTCAAACTACATTCATCAGATTGAAGAAGAGAGAAGATTTTAATTAAACTCAATGATTCGGAAAACGATATTCGATGTCTAGCGAGATATTAAAAAGATATTTCGATATGATGAATACGGTATCATTAAAGCCAAAGTGTTGCTCTAAGGCCCGGTATTACCAAGTTCAGTTAGTATCTATCTGAGAGTTCTGTGGCCATCGGTGGGTTACCGTTCAAAGTTCATCAATTCCAAAAGGAATAGTTACTATGACTATCAATCACGTAACGGGATAAGCAACATGGCGCTTTCCTTTCGCACCATGCGTATATCAAAGGGATGCCGCCTCACAAATGTTATGATGATTTGCTGGTATTATTGTATGTTGATCTATACAAGTAATAGATGTAATGCAATCTGTGAATCCAGCTCTTATACCAACTGCATTAAACAATATTGGGATAAATTTCATTTGAATTGGCCAATCTAAATTAAAATACGTCTGTAAAAGCATTCAGACCCCTTCCAAGAGACCTACTGCTATATTCACCATTTTATAACTGGATAATTACTCATCATCTACAAGAAAGATTAAAATCAATGCAATTGTACAACTATGTGCTATATATTGAAATACGAGCCTAATACGTACGATTTGATTTGAAATTTCGAATCTCAGAAATGTACACGAAAGCGCTGATTCCATCATGGTGAAAACGGCCTGATGTTAAAAGGATAGGACTTACGCCATGTTGCTTATCCCGTTACGTTATTGATGGTCATAGATAGTATCAAGTATAAACTATGACTATCAATAACGTAACGGGATAAGCAACATGGCGGTTTCCTTTCACACCATGCGTACATCAAAGGGATGCCGCCCAACAAATGTTATGATGATTGGCTGGTATTGTTGTATGTTGATCTATACAAGTAATAGATGTAATGCAATCTGTGAATCCAGCTCTTTCCAACTGCATTAAACAATATTGGGATAAATTGCATTTGAATTAGCCAATCTAAATTTAAAATACGTCTGTAAAAGCATTTAGTCCCCTGGTCAAGAGCCCTACTGCTATATTTACCATTTGATAACTGGATAATCACTCATCATCTACGAGAAAGATCAGGAACAATGCAAGTATACAACTATGTACTATACACTGAAATACGAGCCTAATACGTACGATTTGATTTGAAATTGCGAATCTCACAAATGTACACGAAAGCGCGCTGATTCCATCATGGTGAAAACGGCCTAATGTTAAAAGCACAGCCTTCTTTATTCAGATCATTCTTCTCTGATACTGCCCTTTCACTCGGGGTATGCTTCCCATGTTAACCGATGTCCAATTATTTTAGTTCACAAAATCGCCGATGGTGCCGTTGTTTCCAGACCATGACGTCACTTTCCAAAGATGTTCAAGTAAATCAGTTTGTTTGAAGTGTCATATCTGCGAAAATACGAATAACTTTGGGAATTTCCGTAAGATAATTTAAATTACGCACGCATTCTATTAGGCCGTGACTTCGCGAGTTCACCAACTTGTAACTTTGTTTATGATGATAAATGATATGAAAGATTTTATTCAATAATATAACGAATCCGGAATATCACCGGGACAAGTTCTTGAATGATGTTCATTGCTTGGGTCAACATAAATATCGTTCACGTCTAAATCTGGGTAAGCCTATAGGCCCTCGCCAAAATGTAGATATGACATAACCTCAATAACGTCGCGAGAAATTGACAGAATATTGTGACAAGAATGACAGTTGAAAAGAATGACAATTGTTCGAAGTTGGAACTTTAGATACCAGGGTGCAGTACATACCAGACCATGACGTCATTTTTGCCTGCGCGAGCAAATATGCGCGAACCCGTCCAAATAGCCCGAGTGAAAGGGCAGTATAAGAAATGAATGATTTGAATAAAGAAGGCTGTGGTTAAAAGGATAGGACTTACGCCATGTTGCTTATCCCGTTACGTTATTGACGTTATATCACAACACTGAAACTAGAATTATATCGCCAAGATTCACCGCTTCCTAGATTTGATATTTGCTCAACAATGAAGTATATTTTACACTCGTCAAGGTGAGTAGTGTTTTCGATGATACCAGAGTCGATGAAACAGCAAAGTTTACCAAAGTTAGGTTCATTACCGACTCTGATTATACCTTATTCAGATATCTCGCTCATCTTAAAACACATGTGCTGCGTTTGAATGAAGACGGAACAAGATGATGAAGAGAGAACATCTGACACTGGTGGCCATATTGGAAAATGCAATGTCTGCCAACATCAAGAACAAATGAAACTAGAACTTATTTGGAGGAAATTTAAACCTCGGTCAGCATTGTTTTTATGTCCTTTCAAGTATTTGTGTCAAAATAATGAAGATCATCAACAATCAAAAACTATGATAATACATTGAAACAAAGTGTAATGATTTGTCTCTAATTTGTAAACTGTGTGAAAAAATATACCATTTTAGAGTTTAGAATATAGTTTGAGTTATTCCACACACACAAAAATATTCTCACAATGTATCATAGAATGTCACTCACAATATTTTATTATCTTAACTGTCGGTTACTTCAATTTAATATTGATGAGCATTTTCTATAGGTCTTTATAGGTCTATTATTCGAAAATCAAGCTGAGAAGTCAAAAGCGCAGAACGGCATGTCAAACAGGCGAATGTTTACTGTTTTATGTTAGTATTTTTATGTCAGTATTTTTATGTCAGTATTTTTATGTCAGTATACCGTACTTCCATTTATCTTTTAAAACATCTCAACAATATATTGCAGGTGGAATTCTTACCAATCTTTTGCAATGCGTGGTTAAAAGCTAACCAGGCGGCAGCACTGTCGAAGTGGGCGATTGGCTGTCCGGAGGCAGTTAGGCCAAGATGTCATGTTGTTGTATGCTTACACACATTATATTTGTAATTAATATTGTAATTTCAATAATTAATAATTTCAGTAATTTTAATTTGGTATTTAATATTGTAATTACACATTGCTTAATTTGTATATAATTTGAAAGTATCTGCCTCCGCCCAGTTCACTAAAACGTCACCAGATGTCAGCCACTTTGCTTTTAATCACGATAAGCGATTCTGATACACCATGTGAATTCTAGAAGGCTCAGGCCTATACTGATGGGCCACCCTCGGTAGCTCGGTCAGCTGAGGCACTGCTTCAGAAACTGAAGTCACCGTTGGGCGTGGGTTCGAGTCCCGCATAAGGCATGGGTTTTTGTAAATGTTCTCTCACTTATCATCACTTCATACATTCATAATCACCAGCTCAATCGTACCCCCGTATAACCCAGCTGTTGGTGGGGTCGTTAAGCAAACAATTATCAATCAATCCTATGCTGATGGAAGCTTGGATCGAACCTTACAAATGGCTGTACGTGGTTGCTAACGAGATGTTAGCTTATAGACGTTCATTTGGACAATTCAAGTCGCAAAATCTTCGATCATTAGAAGATAATAGTGATCATAATTTCTATATTTCATTCGCATATAATCATACCAAAATGTTGCTATATTGTATAGCTATCTTATCATAGTTCATTCTATAATATTAATTACAGCTAGACCTATATTATTACCATCATTATTATTATCTTACACATATTATTGATTTCTATATTATTGTGTACTTACATTAATTTAATATTATATTTTGTTTCTCAAACTTGGTTGAATGAAATAGAATGAATGTTGGTAATTATGGATGTAATCCCGAATTTCGCCATTTTTTGTGTTCTTTATAAGAATAAAGACACTTGAATTGACTTGAATTGTATTGATTGTCTCAGCAATTATATTTTAATATGAGCAATTTAGACAGGAAAAATGCCAAATAAGCGTTGTAAAATGAAAGATTCTATATAAAATGTAATGAAAAGCTATGAAGACCTATCACATTAATTCGACACACCGCCTTCTTGATTTGGGCCTACTTGATGATTTCAATTGTTTTATTATCTGATTGGTTTTACTTATGGATTGAAATAGCTCTCATTAATTGATGTAAGGCCAAATGTAATTACCAAGTCCAGTTAGTATTTATCTGGGAGTTGATGAAAACAAATAGCATGGGTAACCATGGTGATAACAAGTTTGAACTGTCAGATAAAGGCTAACTGTACTTGATAATTCCAGGCCTAAAACAATTTATAATAAGTTTTATCTTTTGATACGGCTCATTCGATCTATGTAAAAATTCGGAATTAAGTGTATAATTCATGTAGGCCAACTTAGATTCCGAAAAAATGTGAATTCATTCGGACAGAATGTATATTCTCTATATTTGCTATTTGGGTTATCCTTATGAATTTTTCAAAATTTCGAAATTATTTTCCTCATAAGTGGTTTAACCGATTATCGAGCTAGTTGATGACGTATGTGAATGCCAAATTTCATCGATATTCATTTCCCGTCTCACATGTAGAGCACAAACCACGATAAGAGAAAAAAAGGCAGTTTTGTTTTCGAGTACCAGTATACGCTAAAATTGCGTTTTCACTTCGCTCATCCAAAAACAAATTATTCAACAAAATTTCATACCATCCTTTTCCCATGTTTTTCTCTCTGGATGGATCCATGCAGCATTATATTCCCTTCTGTTCAACGCGCTGATAAAAATGCAATAACTTAGAATTTGACGTGTGGATATGCTTTTAGTCGACTTTCATTCACGCCACGTATATGGCATGTATGAAGGGAAGAATGCAAAGGTTATCGCAAATGCATTATATAGAAAATGTATGTATGTTGGGAAAATGTGGGCCGGGCCTGCAGTTTGAAAACGGAGAGGTAAAAGAAAAATCTATTCAAAATACAGTGACAATTTCAAAAGAATATATTTCATATATATATATATATTTATATATATATATATATATATATATATATATATATATATATATATATATATTTCTTTATATATATATATATATATATATATATATATATATATATATATATATATATATATATATATATATATTATATATATATATATGTATATACAAATATATAAATATATATATATATATATATATATATATATATCATATATATATATATTATATATATTTATATATATATATATATATATATATATATATATATATATATATATATATATATATATTCAATTGATGAAGCACCACTTAGCTTTCTCAGCACAGAAGAACACTCACAATATATATTCCCCACATAGTATATACTATATTATATTGTTTGGAACTTGAATGTTTCTTCATCAAAACGACTAGAATTAACCATCAGAATATAATTATATATCAACATACTTTATGAGTCGTTCAACGATAACGGTATTTATATATACTTATATATAAATATAAACTTATGTAAAAAGTTATGTATAGGCCTATAATGTATATTGTATCAAAAATAGATAATAATAATAATATATACCGTTATACATTTTTTTTCAAATGCTGTCACAATTTTGAAGTAATTTCCCGCTATTTTTTTCTGTAAAATGTTACATAATTACATTTTTTATTGTTGATTCATTTTTATCATGTCATATTATTGTTAATATTTACCTGAATACTAAAACTGACGTCTCGATGCGCAACAATCATGCGCAGATGATAACAATGTCATCACCAGGCATATCACCGTCCAAAAACACGATATCACTCGAGTACAACATAATCACATCGATATTTCAAACCAGCCACACGAGATACACTTAATAACAATAATTATTTTAATCACTAAACACTTTCCAATTATCAGATTTCATTGATGAGACGCATCCAACGAGTCAGCTGTGAGGTGACCGCTTCCGAACAAAGACAGCAGTGTACTGGCGCTCGCGTGCATGGGGTGGTTGTTGTTTTACTCCCCTCGCGATTTCACTGCAGCTCGCCAAACAGCGCATGCGCTCTTTACGATGTGCACGATCTAGTCATACCAACATACTTTATCATAATATAAACCGATTTTTTTATTTTTTTTATTTGGTTTTAACGACGCACTGTAGTGATTACTAAGATCTATTGGCTCGGATGAATGATTAATGAGATGATGGGATGATGAGATGAAGGTTTTTATGGGTAGTGGGAAGGATAGTGGGAAGGAAGCGGTCGTGGCTTTTATTGTAGGAACCATCCCGGCATTAGCCTAGACTACAGAGGGAAACCACGAAAAACCCCTGTAAAGATGGACGGTGGCGGGGATCGAACCGGGTCCGATATGTCCCTTCACCTCCCGGATCACACGAAGCAAGTGAGCTAACCACTCAGCTACTGTGCCGGTAATATAAACCGACTCGTGTCTTCAAAGTGAAATATTTCCGGAGTCAGTTCCCGAGTCCAGGGTCCCGATTGTCTGCAGCGCCACTATCGCTTTTACAAAGAAGTCAAGTTGTACTACACAATCATGTATTTCACATCTCATTTATAAATTGTTGCTTCTATAGGCTTCTGTCACGTAACAAACGACAAACAATCGTTACTATAGCAATACAGCGAACTGGTGGACTACCAAACATTCTGATCAGTCAATTCCAACTGGTGGACATTGTTGTCTCTCTATTTCAACAATGAGTGACGCCAGTTGAGAATACCCTATAGGCTTCTGTCACGTAACAAATGACAAACAATCGTTACCATAGCAATACAGCGAACTGGTGGACTACCAAACATTCTGATTGGTCAATTCCAACTAGTGCACATTGTTGTCTGTCTCTTGCAACAATGGTTGACGCCAGTTGAGAATACCCTATAGGCTTCTGTCACGTAACAAATGACAAACAATCGTTACCATAGCAATATAGCGAACTGGTGGACTACCAAACATTCTGATTGGTCAATTCCAACTAGTGCACATTGTTGTCTGTCTCTTGCAACAATGGTTGACGCCAGTTGAGAATACCCTATAGGCTTCTGTCACGTAACAAATGACAAACAATCGTTACCATAGCAATACAGCGAACTGGTGGACTACCAAACATTCTGATTGGTCAATTCCAACTAGTGCACATTGTTGTCTCTCTATTTCAACAATGAGTGACGCCAGTTGAGAATACCCTATAGGCTTCTGTCACGTAACAAATGACAAACAATCGTTACCATAGCAATACAGCGAACTGGTGGACTACCAAACATTCTGATTGGTCAATTCCAACTAGTGCACATTGTTGTCTGTCTCTTGCAACAATGGTTGACGCCAGTTGAGAATACCCTATAGGCTTCTGTCACGTAACAAATGACAAACAATCGTTACCATAGCAATACAGCGAACTGGTGGACTACCAAACATTCTGATTGGTCAATTCCAACTAGTGCACATTGTTGTCTGTCTCTTGCAACAATGGTTGACGCCAGTTGAGAATACCCTATAGGCTTCTGTCACGTAACAAATGACAAACAATCGTTACCATAGCAATACAGCGAACTGGTGGACTACCAAACATTCTGATTGGTCAATTCCAACTAGTGCACATTGTTGTCTGTCTCTTGCAACAATGGTTGACGCCAGTTGAGAATACCCTATAGGCTTCTGTCACGTAACAAATGACAAACAATCGTTACCATAGCAATATAGCGAACTGGTGGACTACCAAACATTCTGATTGGTCAATTCCAACTAGTGCACATTGTTGTCTGTCTCTTGCAACAATGGTTGACGCCAGTTGAGAATACCCTATAGGCTTCTGTCACGTAACAAATGACAAACAATCGTTACCATAGCAATACAGCGAACTGGTGGACTACCAAACATTCTGATTGGTCAATTCCAACTAGTGCACATTGTTGTCTGTCTCTTGCAACAATGGTTGACGCCAGTTGAGAATACCCTATAGGCTTCTGTCACGTAACAAATGACAAACAATCGTTACCATAGCAATACAGCGAACTGGTGGACTACCAAACATTCTGATTGGTCAATTCCAACTAGTGCACATTGTTGTCTGTCTCTTGCAACAATGGTTGACGCCAGTTGAGAATACCCTATAGGCTTCTGTCACGTAACAAATGACAAACAATCGTTACCATAGCAATATAGCGAACTGGTGGACTACCAAACATTCTGATTGGTCAATTCCAACTAGTGCACATTGTTGTCTGTCTCTTGCAACAATGGGTGACGCCAGTTGAGAATACCCTATAGGCTTCTGTTACGTAACAAATGACAAACAATCGTTACCATAGCAATATAGCGAACTGGTGGACTACCAAACATTCTGATTGGTCAATTCCAACTAGTGCACATTGTTGTCTGTCTCTTGCAACAATGGGTGACGCCAGTTGAGAATACCCTATAGGCTTCTGTCACGTAACAAATGACAAACAATCGTTACCATAGCAATACAGCGAACTGGTGGACTACCAAACATTCTGATTGGTCAATTCCAACTAGTGGACATTGTTGTCTGTCTCTTGCAACAATGGGTGACGTCACTTGACAGAAGCCTATAGGCAAGAAACAGATGTCAAACAATCGTTACCATAGCAATACAGCGAACTGGTGGACTACCAAACATTCTGATTGGTCAATTCCAACTAGTGGACATTGTTGTCTGTCTCTTGCAACAATGGGTGACGTCACTTGACAGAAGCCTAATTGTTATTACAGTGTTAATAATATAAACATTGTATTGCTCAATATTGTTTTTCTTTTCTCTGTATTTTCTTCATGTAAAACCACATTTAAGCCCAGGTAACATGCTGTATCAAAATATACAGAGAAGATGTAGGCTACCGACTCCCATACTAATAACACGGACGGTATTTGTGGTTTCTTGCGGTCAGTTCAGAGCCAAAGATCCCACTAATGTCTTTGGATATAAGCCTGCATCAGGCTTCGTGGATTTTTTGTGATTGTGTTGATGTAATAATATTGGGAAAAGGGGAAATAATAGAAGGAATTTAAACTTTATATCGAACTATATATAAAACAACAATGCTGAATAATGCTATACACGGCTTAGGCCCAGTATTACCACGGCCAGTAAGTATTTATCTAAGAGTTGGTGAAAACAAATAGCATAGGTAACCATGGTGATAACAAGTTTGAACTGTCAGATAAAGGCTAACTGGCCGTGGTAATACCGGGCCTTGGTAGAATAATGATGTTGGTAGTTGCATTTATTTTACACGAAAATGATAGATTTTGTGAGTTCAAACAATGCCACTGGTATCGTAGCCACTCTTATCTACATCTAGTTCACAAGGGAATAGGCTTCTGGCAAGTGACGTCACCCATTGTTGAAAGAGAGAGACAACAATGTGCACCAGTTGGAATTGACCAATCAGAATGTTTGGTAGTCCACCAGTTCGCTGTGTTGCTATGGTAACGATTGTTTGTCATTTGTTACTTGACAGAAGCCTATACGCTAAATCGCGACAGGCAATCGGGACCTTTGGCTCTGAACTGACCGCAAGAAACAACAAATACCGTCCATGTTATTAGTATAGGAGTCGGTACACCTTTAGATTATGATAAAGTATGTTGGTATCACTACACTGTGCTGTATGTATCGTGTGAAGTATCGACACATCCGATCGTTAGCGGTTTATGATGCGGCGGAACTGCCAATCGAACCGGTCGACATTTGTTCTAGTTTCCCCTACGCACTCTGCAGTCCGACTTACTTGTATGTAATGAGGGAGAGGGAGCCGATATTCGATCAGCATGGGAGGAACGGCACGCACAACTGGCACGCACGACCACGTGGTTTGTGTTGTGGAGAGGTGTAGTGTGTGACTTATATGTCGTTGTCTCACGCGATTATTATACGATTTATCAATATGGAGAGAATGACAATTTATTTGAAGGCTGTCCGCAAAGCGGGAAACCAAGATGGGACAGCGTAATATGGTCAATAAATATAAGTATGATGGTTATTTTCTAGGAAAACGCTATATGCGCGTTGTTAGACGAGCGGAAAGTAATAGTATGTCGACTTCATTGCCAAACTTTTGCCTAAATTCGCCAATTGGGTGACATTTAAGTTATAAATGGGTAAAAACTGCTTCGAGTGGTACCAATTTAGCACATTTCATGTTTTTTCTTTAAAATAGCTGACTCGATCAAGCTGAGAATTTTCAGAAATGTGTATCAAAATGTTATTCAACTTCACACAAAATTTCAATTTTTTTGTAAATAAATGTTTTTAAATTTTTTTCCGATGTGTTATTCTAATGGGTATTTTTGAAATTTCTAAAATTCATTAAAAAGAAATTTGATATCCGATAATGCCACAAAACTATACCGATCTAAGTTGGATGAGGAACCATGATGAAAAAAAGTTTGAAGTTGATAGCTATAGCCGTTTGACCTGTTGAGAACCGACAAAACAACATACAAAAAAAAAACATAAAAACGAACACCAATTTTTTTCAGTATGTCAAATTGAATCCACACTAAAGCTCGTCTAACAAAAGTGATCCAAAATTGATTACACAAAAATCCTAAAATATTATAAAACTAATTTAATTGTGGGTAGATAACAATAGTATGAAAAAATATGAAAAATAGAAGAAGGTAATAGAAAAAGAAGGTATTATTAATTTTATTAAAAAGATTGAAATTATTTGAAGGAATATAAATGGTGCTGTAAAAGACCTACCTATCAAAACTGAGTTTACAATATTTCTTAATAATACTTTCTTTGGGATTTTGTAAGTATCGAGAAAAGTGCATAAAAATTTAGGAATGGTGCCACGACCTCCCACCATTAATCCCACTAGATCCCAGTACTTCGCTTCAATTTGGTATTTCTTTGACAAATCTTTGATGCATGGAATGTAATGTTGTCTCTTTTCAGTGTGCCTATGAGATGGTTGTTCATATTCAGTCTCATATCTGATAGTGGGCTCCATAATGATAAACTGTTTCGTCACATTTTTCTTATTAAAACATATAATCGCGAAAATTTAAAGGACATAAAAACCCTGAAACTAGATTTGAACAAATAATGACGTATTTATTTCCCTGGTTTCAGAGAAAACTAGAATTCATCTCTACCTCAAAAATTATTATCATTTTTTGACATCCAGGACCCGGTACTTTTTTTGAGTCGTGACCGTAGACATTGCTCGATTTTGTTTTTTCTTTCTATATAGAATCATTTCCATTCCGTTTTTTTTTTCATTTTATTCTGCGTAATACAATAACTGATACATAATAAGAGTGAGGATAATACAACTAACAGAAGCCCGCGTAAGAACACAAGTTCTTGAGTGTGGGCTGTCAAAAGAAAAACATTTATAAATATTGTAGCTCGCATAGCAAAGATGGAATACATGAATATATATATTATTTTTTTTAATAACATCGAAACTTGATACAAAATCATTGTTCCCCAATTAAGGCTGAGGATGAAAAGTAGGATCGTTTGGACGGGGCACCACAAGGGCAATCTTACCACCCCATTTTAATTATTTAAAACCAATGAACTTCAACACCAGGACTGCGCTGTTGGTGACCATAACTTTCCGCCGCAGATAAAAGTATTTCAGTTTCCGAAAGTCCGGAACACAAAATATATACTAGAACATAAATAATACTAGATATTCTATTATAGATAATATAGATATTTCTATTATTATTATATTTGATATTTGATAATCGGCAAGGCTTACGTCATGACTCTCGGTCTCTGGGAGAAAAAAGAATCTATGATAATTTCTGAAATTTAGATGATGATTTTTAAATATTCTAGAAAATGAGCTCAGTCGCAGTAGCTTGGTATCCCGCATTAGACATGGATTTTTGAAAACGTCCTTTCTGCATATTAGTTTAATAACCATCTGCTCATTCGTACCCCCGTATAACCTAGCTGTTTGTGGGGTCGTTAAAATGAATTTTTCGTTTCTCATTTTTTTTTTTTTTTTTTTTTTTTTCAATGTGAAATTACACTATTTTGAAGAAATACAATTGAAAACGTTATTGATAAATTATTTATGTGACTTTGAACATTCCAAATTTATACCTATGTGACACGCATCAACATATGTATCACTCGATAGCTCTTTTCCACATTTCATCATGTGTAGTGTACCTTTTCTCAGCCACCTATGAACCGATTTACTTCAAATTTCCAGTAAATGTAGGCAGTGGTATTATACTGAATCCGAGCAGCATGATTTTCAATGTGATGCGTATTAACGAAGATATTAATTTTTAAGTTGAAGTTTTTCAATATAAATGTAGAATTTTATTAAAATATTTCCACAAC
Organism: Brachyptera risi; assembly: GCA_964007535.1. Taxonomy (NCBI): domain Eukaryota; kingdom Metazoa; phylum Arthropoda; class Insecta; order Plecoptera; family Taeniopterygidae; genus Brachyptera; species Brachyptera risi. Next base: position 85,342,502 of record OZ023326.1, read on the forward strand.
TGGAAATAATCTGAATAGAATTTATCTAGCTGCTCCCTTTGTACCTATTGGTGTTCCGTACATACTGAAAAAAAAACATCACTGAATCTTCAATATTACTATCATTACTGGTACCTTAAATGATACAATGCGTGTCAAAGTTGGGTAGTTTAGCCCTGACCAAAACCAACTATGTAATTTTTATATAGTTTTTTTCACTTAAAATATGTAATAACTGGGTATTGTTCTATATACATACTGAATTTCCTGTGTTGAAAGTGAAAAATGTGAATGTTATATATTTTCTAATCAAAACCTGCTGAAACAATGAAAACGTGTTAACGCCCCCTTAAGTAAACATTGAAAAAAACATACTCCTCGTCTGACCTGTGGAGCGCAAAGAAAAACATTTTCTTTTTTTTCCGGGTATGATCAAGTAGAGTCTTTGCTTCCCTGATCCAGATAATAATATCACATGTTGAGCATTCAAATGGAAATCGGACAAAATACTCTATTTCACTACTTTCTTCTAAGAAAATGGCGGCTGGTCTGGCCAATTGATGAACGAATTTATAATCTTCGTTTCAGAAGTCAGTAATAATGTTGTATTCTGTTCAATTTGCGCCAAGTGATTATTTATTTTTATGGGAGTATCCAAATTTGTAATCAAGTTTTAAAGTAGGCCTATTACGGTACAAATATTTTCTCCAAAAATTTACATACAGTTCTGGTGCAGAGGATTAATTTTGAAGATATTATAAAGGCAACTGCACGCTTTAAAGTGTACAGCACACACAAAAAAGAAACAAATAATATCACTGTTTTTTTCTTCAGTATTTCAAATTAAAACTGCTTCATCATGTTTACTCTTTCATTCATCACTTATTTGTTATTTTACCAAGTATCGTATAGGAAGTGAAGACACTCACCAAGAATGTGTGGAAAACGTTGAGAATATAGAAAATCTCTCAAAAACAAGAAATTATAGGCCTACCTAGAAAGTATACATGTACAAACAGATAGAATATCTAGTTGGAGCAAGGGTCACAATCCCAAAATTTTTTGTAGATTTTTGTAAGAAAATTAACCTTAGTAGTAGTTTTATATCTAGTCGAGCGGTAGCTCGACGAGAGCCAAGTCCGTGCTAAGTCTCAGCTACACGCTTACACTATTTAGGCCTACCCGCTTTTTTGAGGCGAGTAGAAATAGGCCATACGTGACGCAGTGCGAGACGATATATAGTACGTCTTGGAGTTCGAGAATAGGGTCATGAGGAAATCGTGCGTTTTGTCGGTGACGTGATCGCTAAAACGCATACGTTTTGCTAAACGAAAACTCGAGAATAGGGTGGTTTTGAGCATACCGTATCTCCGGAACTAAAAAACCTAGATACATCTAGTTTGTTGTGATGGAACCAGACGTCATACACGTCACGACATATCAAATCAAAGATATATCGGAACAAACGTTTGGAAGTTAAAGCACTGTGAAAAGACTATACTTTTTCCGTTTTCTTCTTCTTCTCCTCCTCCTTCTCCTCCTCCTTTTCCTGCCGTCGTCACCTATAAGAACTCGGCTACAGGCCAAACGAATCGTCCAATTTTTCTGATTTTCTTCCAGGGATTATGTGAACTTATATGAAATTGTGTCTTTTGTATCTTTCAACTGGAAGTTGCTTTTGAAAACCGGAAGTAAGGTCATTTTACACTCATTTTATTTTTCGAGTTTTTCTTATTTTCAAAAACCATATCACGACATATTTCAATGATATTCCTTAAATGTGTTAGTATGAGTATACCAGATCGATTTTGTGTGAGTGAGATTTGTCAATTAATCATTTTTAACCGGAAGAGATTGGAATGATAACTTTCAGAAATGAAGAATCCTGTCGTATCGACGAATCGTTCGGTTTGTCTGATTTTCTCAGGGATTATGTGAACTTATATGAAATTTTGACTTTTGAATCTTTCAACCGGAAGTTGCTTTTGAAAACCGGAAGTAAGGTCCTTTTACCCTCATTTTCCAAGTTTTTATTATTTTCAAAAATTATTTCACGACACATTTCAATGACATTTCGAAAATATGTTTTATATATATTTATATATATAATTATATATTACATATACATTTTATATTTTTTATGTATATTTATTTATAAATAGTAAAGATGAATTGCTCTAATTTTATAAGCACTGTGAATACACCTCCTCAACACAAAGTACGTCGTTAAACCCAATTCACAAATAAAAACTTATCTATCTCATATGTCTGACACATGTCTGAATTCAAAGCAATCCAATTTTACACCCTTTCCAATTCAACCCTAATGATTTACAATCCTCATATAACTTCGAACATCTGGCCAAATATCCACAAAAGGGCATGCGACTCTTGAAAACTCTGAACCCCCCCCCCCCCCCAGGTATGTTTTTGTATATATATATATATATATATATATATATATATATATATATATATATATATATATATATATATATATATATATATATATATATATATATATATATATACATATATATATATATATGTATATATAATATATATATATATATATATATAAAAATTATATATTGGATATATAATATCCCAGATCAATTGTGTGTGCGAGATTTGTCAATTATACTCGACTTTGACATTGTTAATAATTCTTCAACATGTAGCCTATCATATGGATACTAATGACAACAAAAAACTTACTATACAAGTACTATATATTCTGTTGTGTATAACAGTCTGGTTTGTTATTTACCTATTCATAGTTGCACTCAATTCACCAGTCATATTTACACTCCAGCATGTACCTTGATTGTGAAATGTTTCTACCAATAATTATTATTTCCTATGTGTAGGTTATGGCATGTTGAAATAGTCTGAGATAGAAACTAGGCAAACGCGTTATGTGTTGCCGCGTTGATGGATGAGCTGGAACATATCAACTCATCTTTGGATTGGTTATTATATATATATACACCTTGAGATCCAAACCATTACTTCAGTGCCATCTTATTTTTCATTATTGATTTCTATGATAGTAAAGAAGGCTTTGTTTTAATCGTTTACATTTAAGAGGTGACACCTGTGGCTTGGATTTAATTGGTATCTTAATAGCTTTGAGTGATTCACAAAAATTGCATTATATATATTTTTTACATCGAAACGGCTGATCCGATTTGAGTGAAAGTTCGGAATAATGTGTATCATTATTAGATTGAAATTCCCTGAGAATTTGAAATGTTTCGGATGAAATTATTTCACGAATATTTTCCTCTGGGTTATTCTAATCTGATTTTTGAAAACTTTAAATTGAGTTTTCTCAGAAGTGGTTAAACCGATTGCGCCTCAAAACTATACAGTATCGAATTAGATAATGACACTTGTGTATGCCAAGTTTCAACTGATTTTGAATTTTTGTTTGACCTGTGGAGCGCGAAAAAAAAAGAAAAAAAGTCCCTTTTTTTCGGGTATGGCGAAATTGAGTCTTTGCTTCGCTCATCCAATTACCAATTTGCGATATCCTCATTTTTCATTCTTCAATATTTGTATTTTCATCTTATTGATCATAACTTAATCATGTCTATGACTATCACATAGATCATGTCAAGGTTGGGTGGAAGAGCAGTCCCCCGACCAAACCTCGCCCTTTATGACTGTATTGGAAATTATTATTTTTATCATTATTATATACCTTATAGTAAATTACGATCAAAATTTAAAAAATCAAATGTTGATATCATAGCAATATCTTTTATGAAGATTAATTATGTATTATTTAAAAGTGAAGAAGTATTTTATTTGTTTTTATTATATTAAATATTAAGTCAACTAGCTGCTATCCAGACATTTCTTGTCATTTGTATTTTTGTATGATAGCATTAATAGTAGACCCACAGACAAGTCTTGCTATGACTTGTGGGTTTACGATATATGTAAATAACAAAATTTTCTGTAATAAAAAATCTTCTCAGAAAAAAAAAATATATATATCTTTACTAATAAAATCATGGGAGGGAGAGCGAGCGTGTGTCCATCCGTCCGTCCATCCATCCATTTGCGTGCGTGCGTCCGTCCATCCACTCTATGAAGGCTGGTAGAATGGGTGTTTCGAGTGCTGAGACGGGCGTTAGTGTCGGATAGGGGTAGTGGGACTGGGAGTTGGGGGAAACCGGTTTTCCCATGTCTGGTCTCTTGTCAGTAACAACTGTGGCTGGGGGGAGGAGGGGGGGGAGGGGGGGAGAGAAGGCGAACCATTTACATTGTCATTTCGTTAGAAGCACACAATGCTGTTTCAATATTAGAAAAAATAGTAGACGACTATCGTCTTCTACTATTTCATTTTGCTTTGAGCTCATCTCGCCCCATAAGAAACCGTTGTAGTTAATAACACGGGAGAGTTCTTCGTCCACATTGAGGCTTTCATGAAGTCGATTCCGACCCTCATGTTGTTCGAGAATGTGCTGTGGAACTTTCTCTTCGAACGCAACAGTAATACGTCATTGAGACAGAGAGAGAGAGAGAGAGAGAGAGAGAGAGAGAGAGAGAGAGAGAGTGGGGGGTTGTGGGAGGGGGGGTGGTAGATGGGATGGGGAGGGGTGGTGGGGTTGTGGAGAGGGTGAACGGGGTTTGGGGGGAGGAGGGGAGGGGGTACGTCATATGACGGACCAAACGTACTAGTATATATATATAGTCTTCCAGATCTGTCTGTCCGTCCGTCTGTCCGTCACGCTGGTTCTACAACATTCTTTCGTAACAGGGCGGTGAGGATGGGGTGGCGGGAGTCGGCTGGGGGGAGAGTATAAGGGGGAGAGGAAGGAGGAAAGAAGGAGGAAGGAGGGGGTGAGAGGAGAGGAAGAAAGGGAGGGGAGAGGGGAAAGGGGAATCGTCACGGCAGACTGGCTGGTGAGGTGTAAAAACGATCACGTGCGTAGAAGCATGCAGGGAATGCAGTGGTGAATTCACGTGATCATGTTTGAAACATGAAGGGTCTGGCTAGTTATATTTAGAGTCTTCCAGTTCTGTCTGTCTGTTCGTCATGCTGGTTCTACAACATTCTAATGGGAAGGTGAGGGGCGTGGCGGGGGTCGGCCGGGTGGTTGAGCGGTGAGCGGAAGGGGGAGAGAAAGAAATTAAGGAACAAGGAAAGAAGCAGGGGGTGAGAGGAGAGGAGGGAGGGAGGGAAAAAGGGAATCGTGGCTATTCCTCGGAGTGGAAGTGCGTCGTTCTCACGGCAGACTGGCTGGCGACGTGTGAAAAGCATCACGCGTAGAAGCTTGTAGGGCATAGTGGTGAATTGACCCTCATGTTTCAGACATGAGGGGTCTGGCCAGTTATTAATATTTATGCATGTACGTGATAGATGGAGGTTATTCTATTCTATTTCATCACTTTCATTGCATAAATCAATTAGGAAAATGAAGTGTATGCATTGTAAGATGAGCTTAGAAGTATGGAAATCTAGAATGAAAAATATTCTGTCAGCTCAATCCACATCTACGGACCTTGGATTACTTCAAACGTACAAAAACCTTACCTACAACTTGTTGATATTTATAGTGCTGCAACATGCCTCATATACACTTTGCAAAACCAATTGATCCCAATATTCAATAGTAGAATGTATACTTTTATTGCATTTCCTTTGCTATTTCGCATCCGATTACATGTTGTGAAAATCACTGAGAATATCTATGATGGTGTTTTTATATTCAGTGGAAATTTTGAAGATAGTGAAAATTTTTTTCATCTCAAGTATTTCCATCCAGGTTATTCTTATGGGGATTTTCCAAACTTCCAGAGTTTTTTCCAGAAAAACCGTCGGATCAATTTTTCTCAAAAACAATTCCAATCTATTCTGATGTGACACCAATACTAGAAGACGTTTCAAGTCGATTGGATTTTTCATATTCCTGACCTGTATGCCAAGCACAAAATTACAAAAAAACAAACATGAAAACGAAGCTAATTTTTTTTCAATAAATGAAATGGAATCTTTGTTACACTTCGCTACGCTAATCCGATAAGAGAGACTCTAAAGACTGATGGGTCAATATGGGGGCATAAGAGGAACATGAAAAAATTATGTTTTCGATCTTACATCACATATCTTTTATTTATTACTCACTTGAAGACTTACATTCCAACCTTCTCGAAATGAGGGTCAACTACCAAATATACATTTTAGAACAATAACTAAAATAACAAAATATAGATATTTATATAATAGGCGGACGGTTTATTAGGACCAATATTTCGTCTGCGGTTTGACGTAATAAAAGAAAGCCAACAAAGCTCACAACAGAAGTAATCGAACGTCAGAAACACGGTGGAATCAGATCCAGCTCGTTCTTGCAGAAAGAAAACGTTCTTCTGTACAAGTTGCATCTGTGGCTACAAGCCAAAGCATACGCACGACTCAATAAACGTGTGAAGGCCCGTTTTCATGGCTCGCGGCAGGCGTTTTTTCTCCTGGCCAATCAGAATGAATGAAATCCCTACCGCTTGCACTTGTTGCTCTCTACCGTGAGACATGGAATAAATTTAACTTTGGAAAAAAATGCCGCGGTTAAATACACTCACTCATACAAGTGGTCATACAAGTGGTAGGGTTATGTCGGAATATTACTTCCAAAACAGTACTTTTCAGATATACACCATGATGGTTCTTGCGTGCCACGTAATACGATACTAAAAATCACTTGACCGCCTGAATTGAACAAGAATTACATATTTAAATGAATTGGACAAATCTCGAAGTGAGTGCGAAGAAACGCGACTATTTGAACAGGGCAGACGGCAGGCGTTTTTTTAACCGCCTGCCGCCTGCAGCCTGCCACGAGCTATGAAAATGGTCCTTAAGACAGGCTCGGGAAAGAGACGCTGTGTAAAAAGGATTGGAGACAGCCGCGTGCACGGACAAACAGCATACACATAGCGTGTGACAATGTATAAGGCAAAATATCGTCTACCGGCACATGTAGCTGAGTGGTTAGCTCACTTGCTTCGTGTGACCCGGGAGGTAGTGGGGATGTCGGACCCGGTTCGATCCCCGCCACCGTCCATCTTTACAGGAGTTTTCCGTGGTTTCCCTCTGTAGTCTAGGCTAATGCCGGGATGGTTCCCACAATATAGGCCACGACCGCTTCCTTCCCACTATCCTTCCCACTACCCATAAAAACCTTCATCTCATCATCCCATCATCTCATTATTCATTCATCCGACGCCAATAGATCTTAGTAATCATTACAGTGCATCGTTAAAACCCAATATATAAAAAAAATATATATATATCGTCTACTGGAGAAACTTGAAATCAATTGAGAGATATAAATAGAGATACACAGTTTTTCCTTTCCTTTTTTTTTTCGTTGGGTAGATTTTGTCTCAATGTATACCCCGATGCTTTGCTACTGGCTACGCTTATCTAAAAATGGGAAATATACGTATGAAATATCCTTTTTTCATCCCACAGTCAAGAAGGCTTTGTGATTTTTTTTCACTATATCAACTGTATAATCTATGTAAAAAACTGATCATAAAAATGAAGAAAAAAATGTGTTAGCTGTATGTTTCCTCCATTTCTTCTCATACTGAACATCTTACCTAGGTGAGCATGAAAAGAGATGACAAATATTACCTCTAAACTATGTTAAGAGTCCACGGGAGTCGATTCAGCGAAATATCAGTTTTTTGGTGATAACTTTTGAACGGTATGAGATATCAAAATCCTAATTTGCAAGAAAACCAGATGATTTAATTTGTAACTATTACTATTCAAGTCATGTCGCATAATTGTCCAGCGTATAGGTCTAGAGCTGAAAAAACTCATTTTTTAGCTGTACACGCTTGACAGTTGTGCGACATATCGGGAGGGGCAAATCAAGAGAATAGAGGGAGTTCAAAGGTGGGCAGCAAGAAGAGTGAAGGGAAGAATGAAGAGAAGGGAATGGAAAATTGTAAAGAATACCGATTTAAAATCAACTATAAAGAGGATACTGGAGAGCGTCACTGAGATGATGACCGAGTTAAAGTGGGAGTCCTTAGAAACAAGGCGCAGATTGGCAAGACTATGTACCTTATTCAAAGCATATTCTGGCAATAAGCCATGGAAGGAAATTCAAGAAAAAATTATTATGGCACAATACGTTGCAAGAGGAGCCCATACAGCCAAATTAATGTGTAAGACTGGAAGAACTGATGTCGGAAGATATTCATCCCTAAGTCGGCTTATAGACGACTGGAATAAGCTCAAGAAGAATGTGATGGAAAAATTGCCCACGTCAGTTGCAACTTTTAGACGGAGAATCAAGAACAATGCAAATGAATAGTGATGATGAATAGTGAAATGGGACTTCGTTTATGTAGTGTATTATCGTTATTGTTATTATTATTTTTTTTTTTTTCATTTTTATTGTATTTAATCATTATAGTTTTGTTATAATTTAGAATAAAGACTTTGCCACCTGTACACTGTACAAATTGTGAAGATGATAATAAACTTGAAAACTTGACATGACTTGAATAGTTATAAATTACATCAAATTGAAGCTATTATAATCATCTGGTTTTCTCACATATTAGAATTTTGATATCTCACACCGTTCAAAAGTTATCACCAAAAAACTGATATTTGGCTAAATCGACTCCCATGGACTCTTACGTACTACAACAATTATCATCAAGGTAAGCTGTTGATTACTTTATAAATCACAGATATTTTGATTGAAAGCAAAAATCTTCATCACTAATCGAGTCATTTTCTAGGTATATTTTCATTTATCCAATCGTACAGATTTGACATTTCATTCTTCTTGAGTTCGTGGACAGTATTATGGAGAGCATGAAATTGACCTTCAACTCCGAGTTTTTCTAGTTTTCTGAACGCCTTTTCCCCCCACGCGAGCGGAACGAGTGTGTCTCGGTCACCGTGGCACATGAACATCGGTGGGCGGCTCAGATCGGGATAACTCTTCAGATGCTGGAAACAAATACACACAACTGTTCGTACAAACATGTGCCATAATGAAGAATTTATTATCACTATGTTATCATTGGTGTTTTTTCATTACGGAAATTTGTATCAATTTACTATGATTGTATGTGAAGTAATATAATGCAAAGTATTCCTCTGACATAGTAGATAGTATACCAAATACAGTATACCTCAGACTATATTTTTAAAGTCTAACACCCGTTTGGTCATCAGAGTCAAAAAGTAATTTTGAAATTAATTCTACATTGGGGAAATTTGAGTAAAGCTTTATTGAACATGTGTATTCTTGAATTGAACTTACATCAGAAACACTGTCATATTTTTTTTGGTCTAAGTTACAGCGCTTCAATGAAATATCAAGTTGCTATTTTGACTTCATTATGGTGAAAAATCGAAACTATTTTTCCTTGTAGGCCTACAATGAGTGTGATTCATAAATGAGAACGGGTACCTATATTTATTTTTGCATAATTCTATTCGTAACATCTTCATCTACAATAAAACAAGTTTTTTGATTGAATGCCATTCCTTTTAGTATATTTTAATGATCCGTTGAATAATAAAAACGCATGAAATTTGAAGGTTGCATGTTGAATGATAGGGAAACATCCAGTATTTGAAGAGATATAACTCGAAATTTATCCCGGTTAGCCTATCATCTGTTCGGATATTATTATTGAGCACATCAAAACGAAGCGACCGACAAAAAAAAATCATATTTTTTTCATGACCATCAATTTTTTGTTTCCCTTTTTGAGTGACTGTCTGTATTAAAATTTTTCAGCATTAAGGATAAGGTTGGGTGGAAGAGCGGTTGTAAGACCAAACCTTGCCCTTTTTACTGTATTTTCCATGTATGAATAAAAACTTATCTATCTATCTACCTATTCTTTCTTTTGATGCTGCTCAACAACCCCACCAACAGCTAGGTTATACAGGGGTACAAATAAGCGAGTGAGTGCATAAGTTGTAAATGATATTGTAATGTAGGCCTATGTATTGTATGTATTGTATGTATTGTATGTCGTATAATAAAGATATAACAGAATTGCTAAATGAACAATATTATTATCAATAACTATGAGAACGCAACAAATGCGTTCTTAGATCAGCTGAAAACATAGAAACTTGATACAAAATTGTTGCACAATTAAGGCAGTGAATGAAAGATAGCATCGTTTGAATGAGGCACCACAAGGGCGAGCTTACAACCCCAAAGAATAAATAAAAATTAAAAAACTCATCTAACAAACAATAAATCTCAAGGTAATAATGCAACGGTTAGAAAATCAAACTTGGAGCTTGGAACTTGAACTAATTTCAGGTACCTCGTAAACAGCCGAGTTCCGGTTGAGGAAGGATGAGAGTGCGAATACTCCGGCTACTTGAGTTTGATGCCTGTAGCCCAGGTGCATTGCCATTGTTCCGCCCAACGAGAATCCTCCTGCGACACAATAATACAAGTGTTAAGGCTCATTCACAATTGACGTGAGAAGTAAACTTAAGCTTTAGCCGTAGCTTTAACAATGTTTGGTTATTCACGATAACTTTAGCCGCAGAAATAAATGTAGGTGTAACGTAGAAGTTTGCAAACTCCAAACTTCTACGGCTACGTCTGAATCTAGACGTAGAATTCTACCAATCAGAGGCTGAGAAACTCCGAGATCGTCCGAACATATACGACAGCGCTCGTTACTCGTTACGAGCAGTTACTCGACAGTCGATAATCGAAATCGATATTCTTTGACGCGGAATTTCATTGGTTGATTTACTTTGGATTCAGCACTAAATCAAGTAGTCATGAACAGTGCATTGCGGTCCAAGTTTACGTCGTAAAGTTACACCCTAAAGTTACGCTAAATCATCAATCGTGAATGAGCCTTCAGTAGAAAATATTCAACTTCAGTCAATCTGCATCTCTATGATTTAGACAATATTGAAATCTGAGTACAAAATCACTTTTTGTCTATTGAGACCTGGACAACAACTTGGAAAATGTGAGTGGTAAAAAAAAAACGAGATTATAAGAATAGTCGAATAAATTCTGATAAAATACCGTACATAAAGTTTTTCACAAGTTTGAGACACTGTGTTTTTAACACCGATCTGTTGAATGTTGAAAAGATAACAAGTTCACCTTCTCAATCTCGCTCGCTCGAATTAGTTCGAGACCTGAAAGTATTTCGAAAGAGACTTGGAATGTCAATCTGGGAGAAAATATTTTTGGTCGAGTTCGAATCTTGGTCTCGAATCAATCTCGATTGAGAATTTCGAGACTTGCACGGCCGAAATTATTTATATAATATTAATTTGTAGGTCTATATATGTGTATATATATATATATATATATATATATATATATATATATATATATATATATATATATATATATATATATATATATATATATATATATATATATATATATATATATATATATATATATATATATATATATATATATATTTATATATATATTTTTTATATATATATATATATATATATATATATATATATATATATATATATATATATATATATATATATATATATATATATATATATATATATTCATATCCAAATAGCGGTATTTGGCTCCTCTTTTTAAATTTCATTTTGTGATGTTAATCTACATATATCTATTTTGTTCATTTTATTAGGCCTACTGTTTGTTGTATTGTTTCCTTGTTCTATGAATAAGATCAGAGTGCTTTATTGACTCTAATAAGATGTAATATAAACAGATTCATACATTGAAATTGAATTGGTATTTAATTATGGGTTCATGGTTCCAAGTAACTAATAACTTATGGCAAAATATGAAATAAATAATATGAGATCCTAACAAGTACGGTCCTCGGAATAAAGTGGAACATGGATCTAATATCAGGGGCTACAACTTTGTATTCCTATTTCATATACAAAATCTTGGCCATTATTTTTGATTACACCATATCAAAGTTGTCATCAAAATCTGATTGCTAAACTAGTAAAACGCGAAATATGCGTTGTAAGATGAGCAAGATATCCGAATAAGGTGACCGTATAGAAGTCGTTGAAGTAGTTTCATCCTTGCTACTTTATCGACTCTGGTATTCTACACACCTTGATATCTGAATAAGCTATAGAAGCTGTTAAAGTAGTTCTACCCTTGCCACTTTATTGACTCTAGTATTCTACACACCTTGATGCATGTGAAAAATACTATATTGTTGGTTAACTCTTGAATCTAGAAAGCAGTGAATCTCAGCAACTTAATTCTGCTTCCACTTCTATAATATATTTGATGGATAAAAACAGCTAATTTAATTTTTTTCTCCAAAACGGCTGGTTCGAATTACTTACAAAACGGTGATAATGTGTGTCATTCATGTATACACATCTACAGAAAATTTTATTCCATTTGAAGAGATTTTATTTTTCACATTTGCTCACCCAGCCTAATCTTATGAGGTTTTTAAAAATTTTGACATGATATTTCTCAAAATCGGTTGAACCGATTCATTCCAAAAACTATACAGTTCTAAGTTGTAAAAGTGTGTCCGTACAAAAAAAGTTTCATGTCGATCAGTCAAACCCTGCGACCTGTGGAGTGCACAAAAAAAAACACATACAAAGCCCTATAATACCTCGTTCACATTACAGAATTTAACTACAGTTAAGTAGATAACGTTAGTTAAGTTATAATATGAACGGAACTTGGTTAGTAGTTAACTCCAGTTATGTCTTAACTAAGTTCCTAGAACTCAGTTAGCTTAACTGCGATCAAAATTCACCGCCTTCTCAAAGAGCAACATAATTCGTATCGTCACATTGTTGGTTCAAAGCAAGGCCCTCTATATTATTTACATCATTTGAATTATATAGATGGCTTTGTTCAAAAACAAGGCGAGATAATTGAGATATCAAGAGAAAATCTGTAAATCTTTGAAATGCAATATAAAAATTAACAACTATTTCATCGCTGTCAGTGTGAACACTTTAACTCAGTTAAGAACGGTGTCATCCATGATGCTAACTGCAGTTAGTTTAACTGCAGTTAGTGATCCTAGTGTGAACGAGGTATAAGAGTGGGATGGAGACTTCGCTACGCTCATCTAATGAACTGAATCCTGAATATTTTCAAAACGATACTTGCCAACTATGATGCGATTTTTAGCAATTCCTGACGCCACCTCATTCTCAATTAGCTCTGTCAGTTGATCTGCCATTTCATCAATTCGCTCGACAACTTCGGCAGCTTTCGGAGAAATTCTCTCGACATCGAACCACACATTATTCGGCTGAAGAGAAGGAATAGAAAGAAATCATCAGGGTAAGCTTGCTGATGATAATTATGTACGTATTTTGAATATGATTTTTTTTGTAGGGGCCTAGTTGATCAAATCAATTAATTGAAGCAGAAATGGAATCAGAAACTATAGAAGAAAAGCTGAAGATAGTTAAAAAGTGGAAAGCTCGTATATGAGCAAGTATTATCGTTTTTCCTCGTGAATCTAACAATATGAAATATTCTGATGTTAAAATTCACCATGTATTTAACCATTTGTGAGGACATTAAACAAATCATCATATTATTTCCCCTTCCCTCCTCTCCTTATTAAACTGACATCTTTGTGTCTTATTTCCTGGTACTGGCATTTTTACCAGGCTTTTGCCACTTTAGAGAGTAGGCCCATTCTCGTTCTTATTTTTGGGATTACATCATTGATTATTCAGGCAAAGAACGTCTATAGAGGTAATGAAAAGTGGAAAAGTAGAATACTGAACTGGGTAGTGATTATACTGTAGGGTGTACTCGTGTATATGTGCATGCCAGTATATACAAACATGCAAATAAGACTGAATATCTTCAAAATGTATTGATAGAATTTCAAAGTAGTAATTATCATAATGACTTATTAAAAATTATATGATTCCATTGAAGCAAGATCGAATGTTGTCCTTCATACTTCTCTATCAAATGCTGTGAATGGCATGAGTGGAGCGGTTGGGAAAATAACTCGGAGATGAGGAAAGATAAACTCTTTTCCTAAGACATCCCTGATCCACGATCTGAACCCTTGGCCTGTATCTCCTGAAAACACACAATCTGCATTGATTCAACAATATACAGTAATATAGCTTGTTAAAGGTTCTGGAATAATAATAAACGTATGCCTACAGTACTTTCGTTAGCCCCAAGATGCATTGAGGGTTGCGTTTGCCCGTTCGGTCGCAAACAAAGTCTCTATGCATCTTGGTTAGCCCACATATTAATAAGTTATAACTCGATGCAATTGTTAAAAAAATGTGGATAACATTACATATGTTTTTTCCTACTCATAATTGGTATCTTATAAGAAATATGAGGTCATGGAAATGAATATTTTACCACAAAAGACGTATAAACCTAAATCTTATGTGGGTATTTATTCACAGTTATATTGAATTTTTCAAAAATGTATCAATAAAACTATACAAATCAATAATTGAGAAAAAAAACATGACAATGATTTAGTTCGTGTGAGTGCAAGGCTTCCCTCCCAAGGCAGAATGCATCAACTCACTTTTGCTGGTTCTGAGATAATTGAGGTTGAACCTTTTCACCATTCATTTATTCAATTTTCAACCGTTTTTGGTGAAAATTGAAATGGATTCGATGAATATTTTTCTGAATTTTATGTGTTCACTCCGATGCTTTTATTGCATTCCAATCTTGAGTTATTATGAGTTTTGCGTTTTACCATCTCTGATATCCATAGTTAATCAAGATTGTTAGCAGCAAAACGCATCAACTTGATTTAATGCGTTTTGCTTCTGCCTATAGAACTTGGACTGGAATCCAATAACAGAATATATCAAATTCCAAAGAATATTCGTCATATCCATTTCAAATTTCATCAAAAAAGGTTGAAAATTGATTAAATGCATGGCGATAAAGTTCGAACTCAATTATCTCAGAACTAGCAGAAGTGAGTTAATGCGTTCTGCTCTCACACACTCTGAAAGCAGTCACATGATCAAAATAGCTGCCTGTGATAGGTTGAATATGAGTTAATGCGTTCTGCCATAGCAAATCTATGCAAATACCCTGAGTTGATGCGTTTCAGTTTTCATTATCTTGGAAAGTACTATTCGTATGGCCACGAACTATTTTTTTTCGGATTTAGAAGGCACATTAACCTTGAAAATACATCTAACCTGAAAACACGATTTTTTGAGTTAATGCGTTCTGCCTTGGGGGGGAAGAAGGGTGGTTGAGTAACTGCACGTCTTGGAGAATGCAGTCGATTGAGAAAACTTGGCAAACAGCTCCGGGAACGTCACTGTTCTGAACATAATATAAAAGTTGTGCTTTTCAGCACAGTGCTTATGGTATATCTTCATGATTGCAAAAAGTGAAGCTGCAAGATGTTTGGTGATTCTAAAAACAAAAACAATGTTGGTAACAACTCTATAACTCAGTATGAATATTTAGTACACAGGGGTAGTAGGGAAATTGCCACCATGTATTTATGTGCAACTGCAAGAAATCTAAATATAATAATGATAATAATCTCATCTTCTCTTACTTATCTCTGTCCTGCCCGCTCCCTCTATATTATTAAAACATCCACAAAATGTTGACAACCATGGCCAAGTACACGGACATGAACATAGGCGCCAGAGGCGGCGAATATTATTGAGGGGTCAAGAATGATCAAGTTGTCAAGTCATAAAAAATGGTGTGGGGTGTGGGGTCATATTGACCTGATTTGAGGAGATTTAAGGAATAAGTGGTTGAGGGATTGATAATTGCAGGTGTCAGGTGTTTGATTTATATCAAAAAATGAACCAAGCTGCAAAGATGATATCCTACACATTATTATTGTTGACACACTTGCAACAATGGAAAAATTTTACAATAATAACCCACTCAATTTCATTGATGATATATTCATTATATTTTATTAATTTATTCAAGATCAGACCTACTGAATTACACTTCAATTAATTGATATCAATTTGAATTGTCAATTGAATTGTGTGGTCCTTGGTTATAGTTAGAATAACTAGGCCTACATGATTATTGGGGTGTCAATCGAGCCCCCTGACCTCCGACTTTGCAGCCCCCGAAAGGCGCAAAATGATCCCACTGTCAACGCGCCTTCAAAACCCAACATTCGTTCATGTTTTTAAAAAACGGAGAGCTTTTCACCCCCCTTCTCCCTTTCCCCTCCTCAGGTACTTTTAGTAGTATGCCCAGTAGTAGGCCTACAAAGTAGGCTTGGTAGTATTTATTTTAGCACCAAATATATATATTTTTTTGACATACTCCCATATAGTTACAAACAATTTCTCAACATGAAATAATAATTCACATACAAGAACGATAAAATGTTTGAAATACAAAAGCTAAAATTTAGTTAATCAACTGTGCCCACATGTAAGGTCAGTTGCTTAGGCCATAATCTAGCCACTGTCCACTGAACAGCTCTTATTATAAGACTTACCAGCTCCATGGAGACATATTAGAGTACCAGTAGCTGTATTACCAGATGGTTTCAATATCTTGATCGCTCTCAACTTATTTGCCATGTTTGAACGGGTTGTCTCAGTTTATTATCTACACTCAGATTCATTTACTAAATTACCTTCTCGCAACCATATTTGAATCAGGATGCCAAAAAAGCTGACGATGTAGTGATACCAACATACTTTTATTACTTCATCATAATATTTCGGAAGCATGAAGTCCTTGCTGGGAACTATGGACTACAGATCTACCCATATCGGTACCAAAATCGTTTGTACTCTTGTTTTTTATTCACCTAGGATTGTATAATAATATGGGATCAACGAGTTAGAATATAGTAAACCATTCTAACTCGTTTCCTAGACCGTGCCTAGGATCAATGTGGCCTAGGAACGCGAAGTGGAGGCCTACAAAGGTTTGACACCTTGAGGGAACAACACATCTAGTGAAATAAAATCTTTAGAATATCAAATATAATAATGTACGAGGCCCATCATGGATCAGAAAAGCGTGGTTATTTATGATTTGAGTGATGGTACTGCTAAAGGTCTCATCCATGTCTTTATACTTGTAAAACAATTTGTCGACAATTTAGTTGGTATCACTACATCATGCTTGCAACCATTTGACGTTTTACCAGAGTCGATAAACTCGCTTTATCGATAAACTGCTTTATCGACTCTGGTTTTACTTTGAGCCAAGATGCATTGAGGGTTGCGTTTGCCCGTTTGAGACGCAAACAAACCCTATATGCATCTTGCTTTGAGCCTTTATGTTGTTTTGAACGACATTTGACGTGACTTGAATGCGTGAACTAAATCTTCTCTATAGTAAAATTAGTAAAAGATTTTATCTTTCAAATTTTCTTGCCCAGCCTATTCTTGAGGTTTATAGAAACTTTGAAATGATATTTCTCAAAATGGGTCTGACCAATTCATTCCAAAAACTATACAGTTCTAAGTTGGATAAGTTTGCATATACAAAAAAAGTTTCATGTCGATCAGTTAACCCCTGCGACCTGTGCAGTGCCCTCAAAAAAAAACACACAGTCAAAGCCCTATAAGAGTGGGATGGAATCTTCGCTCATCTAAATAGATGAAAAACGCAGCCATTATAAGCCTACTGTCTATACCAAGATAACAAAAACATGGTCTCAATGTAGAAGGTGCAAGGAAGGATGTGCACCATATATTTTTATAAATTTTATCATTCTATATTGACCTTAGGCTATTTTTAAATTGATTGCTAAAAAATATTGTTTACAACAATTCACTTCAATAACAGAGATCTATTGGCATGGGATGAATGATTAATGAGAAACTTCAAACTGGATGTGATTCTTTTGTCCAACATATTTTACAGAATATTGATATGCCAAATCCATCATAATTGAATTTTATTTATTTTATACTCTCACAAATGCCATAGACGGTGGCGAGAACAGAAGTTAAATACATAAGTCTCCTGAACGTTTTTAGAAATAATGACAGAGTAACAGTAAGGTATGGTCAAAAATGAAATGTCTATTTTGAGCTAAAAAGTTATGCAAATCAGCTATTATTGTATTTGTGAACTACATATTGACCGGTATACAATCGCTTACTTTATTCATATGAGTTATTAGGTCAGTCATAAAGTTTCACGTACAATTTTGTTCACTATAAAGTCTATAATCCGTTTCAGAATCAATTTTTCTCAAATTAATTGAGTTTGACCTGAGGAGCCTCTAATGACACGTGTAGGCCATTTCACTATCGTATAAGAATAGGTATACGCCCACACAAGCAAAACCTGTTCCAAGGATCAATGAAGATAGGTGCAGCATTTTATGAATCATATTTTCATCTTTTATGTAACAATACATTACATTTTTTAAAAACCTAGATTAACATTTTTATATTTTCAAAATCTTAGGTAATTATTGGAACACATATATAACACTAAGTACCAAGTACAGTAACAATAAGGCATAATATACATTGGGTACAACATATCATGAGTACAAAAAACATACAATAGTATAGTATCAATTTATACAATAAGTAAGTATATTGACTTAATTCATTACTCAATCACCTAGTAAAACCATGGATTAGACCGAATATAGATAGGCCTATCTATTACCTAATATAGACCAAAGACTGGACACTTATGTTACCATCAGCACGTTTTTCGTTTTTCTCTTTTTCAAAAGAAGTACAACTCACCTAGATGACAAAATAACTAGCGACTAATGATGAGCGTACACTGGAATGAAAATCCCAAGCACGACATTTTAAAATTCATCTAGGTAAGCTGTTTTTTCAGATACACAGATAATTCCAACGACAGCAGACATTTTTCAGCCAAGCATAACCCGTTCTTTCGTCATTCAACTTTTTTCAGGTATTTGATCATTAATCCAATCATACAGTTTCAACAATTCATTCTCCTTGAGTTCGTGGAAGGTTTTGCGCAGCGTGTGGAACTGTCCGTCGACGCCGAGATTCTCGAGTCTCTTGAACGCCTGGTCCCCCCACTCGAGGGGGACGAGGGTATCGCGGTCCCCGTGGCACATGAAGAACGGCGGCCGTCTCACATCCGGATGACTCTTCAGATGCTGAAAAAAGGCTCAGTCATTAATAAAAATGACAAAATAATTAAAACTTGTTAACCTGTTAACCTGTTTTGAGTTTGTGAAGTTGCCCGATTGAAAAGGTAGTGACGCATGGAGAAGAGATGCGTGTCTGGACCGAAGTCGGCGAGTTGATCTGGGGACTCGGTCAAGTACAGACGTTGTAGGTATCGCCAGAGTTTAAGTGTACAAATAAACAAGTAATAACCAGCCTGTGCGTTTGACCTCACCATTTCATACTTCTTTCATGCTTCAAACTGAACCTGGCAGTGAAAAGTGGAGAACTTTTTTTCTCAGGTTGATTGTATGAAGTTCATCAAGTGTAAACATCAGCGGTCTGCAGTGAGATTCTCAATAGTAGTAAATTGTCGATCGAGATCGAGTTATTTTTGTCGACAACTAGGTTTTCGATTGGTAACTTCACCTGGCCTTCCACCTTCACCTTTTTATGAATTTTAAAAATTTCAAAAATACCCATTAGAATACGATAACATGGCAGAAAAAAAGGAAATATTTTAATTTTCAAACAAAATGAAATTTTGCGTGAAGTTGGGTTACATTCTGATACACATTTCTGAAAACTTTCAGCTTGATCGGGTGAGCCATTTTGAAGAAAAACCATGAAATGTGCCAAATTGGTACCACTCGAAGCAGTTTTTACCCATTTCTGAATTAAATGTCACCCAATTGGGCAATTGGTGAATGTAGGCAAAAGTTTGGTCATAAAAGTCGAAATACTATTACTATCCGCTCGTCTAACAACGCATATATGGCGTTTTCCTAGTTATCACATTATCACACACCCCCACCTGACTTACTTGGTGAAGAATGTGTTGTCCTTGCCGCGTAGCTCCAGTAAAGATGAGGCTCGAATTGAACTAGATTAATAAGATTAAATTAAAGATGGGTTATAAAAGAGAACAAACACCGTTACCTCTAGAACAGCCGAGTTCCGGTTGAGGAAGGATGAGAGTGCGAATACTCCGGCTACTTGCGATTGATGCCTGTAGCCCAGGTGCATTGCCATCGCTCCTCCCATTGAGAATCCTCCTGGAACATAATATTGCGTGGCGTGTTCTTAACCGAATAGTACACTAAACCATTGTTAATACAAACTTGATTAATACAAAATTTGACATATTTTGAACTTGTTGTTGGTCCCGGCTGAAGGTATAGGCATTTCAATGTTAATTAATATGATTAATCCGAATTCCAGCTGGACCGTAATTCAAACTAATATTTCAATCCTTTGGTTGCTTAGCACTGTTTTCGGATTGGATAATTCGGAATAGTTCGAGTGAATTCCTTGAATCAATAATTATTTTCCAATTTCCATCAATTTTATTTGACGCCAGGTAAGAACTGTCGAAGCACGTTGAGCTTTGTGTGTGTCATCCGAACGAGTGATCTGACGTCGACGTTGACGAACATAGCACTACGCTGGGCTCGGAACGTTTGTTTGTCACATCATCGACTCTGGACGACCGAGCGCCAATAGAAACGGGTCTATTGCCTTCTTTCATGCGCAATACGAAACCGACCAAACTCTAACCGGGAAGAGTGATGATTTTCGTGGGGTGAGAGTTTTTTGTTAGTCCAAATGTTTATAAATACGAATAGAATGGATATATAACTAGGAAAACGCTATATACGCGTTGTTAGAGCGTGAAGTAACAGTATGTCGACTTCTTTGCCAAACTCTCGCCTAAATTCGCCAATTGGGTAACATTTTAGTTATAAATGGGTAAAAACGGCTTCGAGGGGTACCAATTTAGCACATTTCATGTTTTTTCTTCAAAATAGCACACCCGATCAAGCTGAGAATTTCTAGAAATGTGTATCAATATGTAATTCAACTCCAGACAAAATTTCAATTTTTTTGAAAATGAAACTTTTTCAATTTTTTTTTCGCCGTGTTATTCTAATGAGTATTTTTGAAATTTCTAAAATTCATAAAAATAAAAGTTACCACCCGATAATACCACAAAACTATACAGATCTAAGCTAGATGAGGAAGCATAATGAAAAAAAGTTTGAAGTTGATAGCTGTAGCCGTTTGACCTGTGGAGAACCGACAAAAAAACATAAAAAAAACAAACATAAAAACGAACACTAATTTTTTTCAGTATGTCAAATTGAATTCTCGCTAAAGCTCGTCTAAAAAAGAATCCGATTATAGAAATTCGAATTAACCAAAAAACTCTTTTTCGACGAAAATCATCACTCTTCCTGCTTGAAATTCAGTCAATTCCGTATTGCGTGTGAGAGAAACCCATGCGACCGGCCGAGACAACGTAATAGACTGATCGTGTTACTCGGCTAGCCGACGACACGCGATCATCATATCACCCGCTTCTATTGGCGCTCTGCCGACCCGAGTCGATGGTGTGCCGAACAAACGTTCCGAGGTCTACATACGATGTTGTCAAGGTCAGACCACTCAATCGGATGACACACACCGAGCTCAACAAGCGTTGGCCTATTCTTATGCGTCAAATTAAATGGATGGAAATTGGGAACATGATTATCAACTCAATGAATCAACTGAAACAATTTAGAATTAACCAATCCAAAAACAGTGTGAAAAACACCTTTATCGGAGTTGAGCACTTCTGTGGTCGCCAACAAACTTTTATCACAACTAGAAATTTTCAACCACTTTCACGAAAATCTTTGCAATTGAATGGTTGAAATATCAGTTCGAATTACGGTTTTGCTGGAATTCGGATTAATCATATTAATCAACATTGAAATGCCTAAACCTTCAGCCGGGGACCATCAACAAGTTCAAAATATGTCAAATTTCTGATTAACCGAGTTTGTAATAACGAGGGTTTACTGTATTGACGGTGGCGTTGGTTTGCCGGTCTTTTATTTGTATTAATTTCAGCATTACGTGGCCTTTCGAAAATGGCATTTTATAACATTAGTCACATTTAAAATTAGCACTAGGCCTAATTAGCATCAAAGCATTTTCGGACAAATGGGAAGGTTCTGGGTTGAAAATTATGTACGCACAAATTGGAAGCTATTTTTGACACATTCTTAGCTTGATCAGCGAGCAAGTACTGAAAATACACACACAGTGACGTCTACATGCCCCACATTAAGACACGAGTCAAACTACAGTACACAAACTAGACGAGCATCGTAAATGACTGCCAAAGGCCAACCAATGTTTGTAAAATGTGGATAAATATTTTATTCAACCAAACTGGAATGACAGATTTATGGGATTACCTTGCACTTGCATCTGATTTTTAAAAAAAAGAGTAAACTGACAATGCACATATTTCAGGAATAGGCCTATGCTGATTTATCGTTGTAAAGGCATTTATATATCGCTTTAAATAGCAAAAAATAACTTGACCTCAAATGGTTTTGAACATCAGAAAACGTAACTTGGATAACATAAAGAATGGCTTGGTGTTTGTAGGCAAATAGCCCAAGACTTGACACATTAATTGGGTAAGAGAGAAAGAAAGAACAGCAGCTTACCGAGGTTCATAAGTAGATAGGGCTACTCATGGTGGAGAGTCATTGAAAGAACACAGAGATGATATACAGATACACGAGGTTCCGGCTATTGATTTGGTCACAGTAGAGTGGATACTATCTAGACTATCTACTCTAGGCCTACTATGACCAAGGCAATAGTCAAAACGTCGAAACCTTGTGTGTCTATGTATATATATATATATATATATATATATATATATATATATATATATATATATTGGGGATAACATCGATTAATCGAGAATCGATTAAGAATCGATTCTGATGTAAGACAATTCTCAAATCAAAAATCGATTTTTCCAAATTTTTTTTTTTTTTTTTTCGGTCCAGTGCTGTACTTCTTTACGTTGTAATAAGTGCTCATTTTGTTCAAAGAAGTCTCTAGCAGCTATTTTCCACGTGAACGCATTGGAAAGGTTGAAAAAAAAAAGTTTCAAATTTCACTACTTTTTTGAGAAAACTTTTTTTTTGAATTTTTTTTTTCAAAACCGATTTTCAATCGATTCTGGAGCATAGAGAATCGATTCCCGATTTTGAGAATCGATGTCATCCCTAATATATATATATATATAATCTCTCTGTTCTTTCAACGGCTCTCCACCATAAGTAGGCCTATCTACTCATAAATCTCGGTAAGCTGCTGTTCTTTCTTTCCCTTTCACCCAATTCATATAACATGAAGAATGATTGTTTCTTCTTTCAATTATATCGCCCTTAAGCTAGGTTCCCATGCCGATTTTTTCACGTGACGTCCGCCCAAACTTTGGACGGCATCGTTGGTATAAAATAGGTCACGTTCATTTACCGTATTTTTTCCGTCACATAAGGTAATGCGTTCTATCGGCAAAAACTAGAACTTTTCAAGGCACCATTCAAAATCAACAAGTCAAAATGACACCATCTTAGGCACGTATATTCTCTAATTGCCTCGATGAACATTTCGGGATTGAAACTAATTATTAAAAATGAATAATTGTTTGCATATCCTCAAAATATAAAACAGCGTGTGATTTTGCTCAGGACTATAACAGTAATATCAAAATGAAACGGAAATGCAACGATGCGATCCTACATTCGATTGTTGGTACTCTACATGACATCCGCAAATCTTCCCGTGCCGTCAAAAGTTAGAATTGGCTCTACTTTTTCGGGGAAAAATCGCTCCCTCCCTCGGATGCATTCTCTTGCGCGTGGTTGGTTCAAAGTTGCCGTCGGCCGAAGTTTTGACGGACGGGACGTGAAAAAATCGTCATGGGCACCTAGCTTTAGCCGATGCAGAAATCTCAGGCCTCTATCTGAACGGTATCTAATTATTAACATTTGGTGAATAGACCACCTTGAATCTCAAAATAGCTGAGAGGTGCCGCTTCTATATGGTCTTATTAATTCACCCTGAGCTCTAACTAGAAGATACGGAGTGTATTCCAAGATTTTTACTGTAATGAAAAAATGAAGTATTTACCAACTATGATGCGATTTTTTGAAATTCCTGATGCGACCTCACTTTCGATCAGATCGGAGAGTTGGCCTGCCATGGAATCTATTGATTCCATATTTTCGGGGGCGTCTGGAGAAATTTCCTCTCGATCGAACCACACATTACTGGGCTAAACAAATAAATTGAACCACACGTCTAGATAAAAATGTACCATTGATCAAAATATTGGTATAACAGTATGGAATTACGAAAATATGAAAATGAACATAGTAAAATACCGTAAAGTAACTATAGGACAGTCATAAAAAAGTTATTGAAATGAATGACATAGCATTACAAAAAGACTATGAAGAATAAACCTGACATGGAAAATAACCTTTATTGGTCCCTGACTAAATTATAAAACAGGATAGCAATCAGTATAAAAAATACATAGAAAAATATAGAGAAATAGATTGAAAATATTATATATTGATACATGAAAAGGGAACTAATCGAATAGAAAAAATGTAAAAACAAAATAGGATTGAATAAAGTAATAAGGAGATTTAGTGATTACAAAATTAAAAGTGAATTAAAAGTAAAATTGTGTACGTAGTTCAGTCACATGCACAAACACACTATAACACATGCATTGAAAAAAATCATTCTAATTTACAGTATTGTACTTGAGAATGTCTTGTGAACAACTTTATAATACTACCAACATGAGAAAGATGAATACACTGGGAGATTGAAACCCTCTTCCCGGCAAAATGATTACCAACACACCATTGCGTACTTGGTTCAGACGCGTGTAGTACGAGTGGTATACCGGTAGGTAGTGATTTAGTTTTAGTGTGCTTCAAGTGGTGGATACACCTGCAAGTCTTTGCAAGTGAGAAGTGAAAGTCGGCTCCGATACCGTCGCTGATTGGTCCACGGCGAACCACAAGACCGACTCGAAAGACTCTCCGAAAGTCTTTCAGAAGTCGAGCATTGCAAGCAAACCAAAGAGTCGGACGTGATTGGTCCATTTATTTGACGTTGATCATAATACTTTCAACATTCGACTGCTATTATTGTGTCACCTTTCATGCTGTTTAGGTTATGTTTCAATTTGAGAAGACGTAGTACGGGGTATGATTCCCATAAATCATATAACTTTAATATTTCCTCGTCAGTCCACGGGCGCTCCATTTAAATTTAACCACGTAAAAATAAATATTCGGTATTTAAAGATAGTGAGTTTTGAATAGTTTGTTTGCATTGACCAAAAGTTAATAATTTGGCGGGATCAATGCCAACTTTCTGTCACCCTGACTTGTGGTTCCAACTGTTTGTCGTACACAGCGTGTCAGTTAGTTTGCAGTGAGCAATTTGTACCGATAGGTGACGCTGAAACGAGAAGTGATGGACTTTTCACTTCCAACTTCTCACTCGCGCTTTTACTTGCAAAGATTTCCAGGTGTATCCACCACTTTAAACAATTTGCTCAACGATTTCAGAAACAATTACGTACCGGTACAGTGAAACCTCTATCCAGCGTTTTTTCAAAGGACCAGGAAAATAAAACCATCCATGCAGGAAAACAATCCATCCAGGAAAATTTAACATTGATTGAATGGGAGTGGGGTGAGAAAAAATGAATGATACAAGCAGGAAAATGATGGATCCGGGAACGATGCATCTAGAGGTTTCATTGTATTTTGGAACTATGAAAGAGGGAGTGATAGATGAGTGATGAGTAAAATACCCGAGCATTATGAGGGGCACAAACCCACAGCCAACTGCACTTGTCTAAAGCAGTGCCTTAGCTGAATGAGCTAGAAAGACGGCCAGGTGGATGTGGAACCAGATTGGCCAATGAAAAAGATTGAAGTATTATTAAAGTTTTTGTCCTCCTAAAAATTGTCATCAGTACTAGTTTTGTTATGGAAAGTCTTTGTAATTCATATCCACTTCAATTAATTACGTCAATGTGTGAATAAAATCATAATTCATAATTGAATTTTCGAAAAATTCAAAGATTCGAAGTTTCAACATAACTCTTTGCTTTCTGAGATATAACTACGATACATGACGGTATGTACCGGTAACTTACAGTTGAAGGGATGGCAGATCGGTGCAACATTAGGTAGGCATACCAGTACCAAAATGTAGGAAGTTTTATAGCGTTACTGAGAAGTGAAACGTAGATCAAGTATGAACAAATTAGGCTGTACCGGTACTTTACTGCCCCACTTCGAAAGAACACAGTATCTGCAAAATATTGGTACCGAGATCGGAGATATTTAAATACATATCTCCGTCTTCACGTCAGTGTACTTGGATAAAATACCGCATCTACCACTTCATGCTTCACATACAATGATGTATCCAAGTATTGGTACCGGCATATAAATAATGTGTTTCATTTTCTTATACCCTCACTGGTTCTACACATATGGTGATTAGGCTTATTGCTTTGACCCATTTAGTGAGTAGATACGGTGTTCTTACTAAGTGCAATAGAAAGCTGAGAAAAAATGAGTCAAGAAAATGCATCCAAGTCAAAAACGTAAAAATGCAGAAACGGTGTTCTAAATCCAAGTGGGGCAGTGTATGTACTCCTTAATCACTTTGCATGGAAAAACATCCATGCAAACATATATTTAATAATGGTTATAGGGCCTAAGAATATGGGAGTAGGGTGGGAAATAAATCAAATCGGCCAAATGAATGATAGTTCCAAGCAGGAAAACAAAGGATTCACAAACTATGCATTGACTGGGACATGTAGGTGAGTGGTTAACGCACTCGCTTCATATTATCCGGGAGGTGAAGGGGCATATTGGACCCGGTTCGATCCCCGCCACCGTCCATCTTTACAGGGGTGTTTTGTGGTTTCCCTCTGTAGTCTAGGCTAATGCCGGGATGGTTCCTACTTCCTACAATATAGGCCACGATCGCTTCGTTCTCACCATCCTTCCCAATACCTAAAAAACCTTCATCTCATCATCCCATCAATCATTCATTCGACACCAATAGATCTTAGTTATCATTATAGTGCATCGTTAAAACCCAATATATATATAAAAAATAAAAAACCGATGCATTGAGGTTTGACTGTACAATTTTACCAGAAAGAAGATACCGGTACATAATATGCATTTTTCTCATACTTCTCCATCTTGTGGTGTATATGGCATCAATGGAGCTGTCGGGAAAATAACTCTCAGATGGGGAAAAGCGAAATCTTTTCCTAAAAGAAGCTTGATCCATGATCTGACTCCTTGGCCTGTATCACCTAGAAAATTAAATGATGAAATAAATTGAAAACAAATGTTTATTGGCACATAATAAATATGACAACACTCAGAGGTAACTACTAATGTGGGTCATTCCATTCAGATTCACCAGATTCAAACACAATTGGTTTCATTGTGATACCATCAAGTATAGAGTACTTAATAGAGGTACTTAATGGTGATACCATGGAGGATAATTTCAAAAATTTGGACAAAGTGCTGTTAGTGGTTGATTATCATTTTGTTGGGAGTTCGTAGAACTTATTGAGGTTTCTATTTTTTCGCATATTTGTTATAATATTAGCAAAGCATTCTGTTCTTTCCACCAGTAGCGAAACGTTGGCGTAAACATTGAGACAATGTCTACCCAACGAGAAAAAAAAGGAAAGGAAAAAATTGTATATATTTGGGTCATTCCATGAGAAATCACCGAATTTAAATTGATCTGGTTTGTCACTGAATGCCACAAAACTTGCATCGTATTGCCATCAATGGTATTGCTCAGCAACATAGGATTAGCACGACGGACCGTGTCTCCTCTGAATAGGCCTAGGCCATTAGGTTTTTAGGGGTTTACATGATGTTTAGGGTCAGGTGGGGTGAGGTTAATGTGGAATGGACATCAAGACTGTAATTTCAAGGCTCAAACCATTGAATTTGTAGTGGTTTCATTCTTTAACATCTACCCTAACCACTGTCAATGTGTACGCTAGGGCCTAGGCCTGTCGCCGACTTCCGTTTTAGGTTAGGTTATCTGAAAAATAAATATCAGATTAATGATTCTTACCAGATCCATGGAGGAATATTAGAGTACCAGTAGCTGTATTACTTGTCGGTTTCAGTATTTTAATAGCTCCCAATTTGTTTGCCATATTTCATCAGTTGTCACTTGTCACAAATGAAAATTATGTCTAGCATGTGACAAACACCTGACAAAATAATTTAGTTCTGCAATGTTACCAGCCTTCTAGTTCTAGTTTACCATTCAACAGCGCCTCTACATCCAAAAACTTCTACTACTAAACGCGGGAAATGTACCTACGTTGATTGTGTGGCGAGCAGTGGCGAAGTAGTGTATGTTCTAGCATAGATGAATAATCTAGGCCTAGCTTTTAAAGGTTGATATCATTCTCTCTAAAATATTTTAATGTGAATCATCGATACGGCTGACGATCATATCAACCTAGTCCAGTTATAGGTCTTTAGATGTTAACTGGGCCTAAGCCTGGCCTGCTTATTGTAGGCCTATGATGACAACAAAGTAAGTATTTCCTAGGCCCTAAGAGGCCCTAGGACATGGCAGGACTATGTAGGAGGCACTCTCGATTGAATTTTTTCTCCAATTTATTACTCACTATAATTGTAGGCCTAGCTTCACAATTATTTGTAAGGTCATAGTCAATACAAGCACTCATAATACGCTTTACCGTTTGGGTGTACCAGTACCATTGATTTTCTAAACACTACAAAGTCAATGCCGGTACTTAAGAACCGTATCATAACCATTGAAGTATATTTATAAAACCTTTGCTGTAATGTAGGTTATTGAGAAATTCAATGCATAGGCTTAGGTCTGGGTCTAGAAGTTTGTGTGCTCAGGCCTTGAGCTTATATAAACTCAATGGCTCAGGTCTAAAGCAAGACCTTTGATGTAGCCCACCTTATGGAATGGATGAAACTCCAAACCTGGCCTGTCTTTAACGAAGGCACGAAACTCACATCAACAATTTGTGCCCGTCATCGTGTGGGCCTATGAGTCTAGGTCAAGATGCATTGAGGGTTGCGTTGGTTTGCCGGTTGGGGATGGTGACTTCACTACCGGTAATTCAAAAACTCGTTCCATTTCCTGAGTAGGCCTACTTTTCTGAGTACCAAAGATCGCTGCTCTATCTAGTGTTGTTTTGTAGAAACGGCTGACAGGCTGACAAACTTGATGGCAGCTGTTATTAGCTAAGGTGACGTGAACGTAAAGTTAGTTCCTATTATCACTACTACATACGGAAGATCGATAGTTCTTAAAATGTGGCCCGTGAATTGGAACATATTTTTAAAATGGGAGGGATAGGAAGTGAGGACACCATGTCTCAAACCGGCAAACCAACGCAACCCTCAATACATCTTGGTCTAGGTCTATTGGATCCTGACTTTATCCAGGAGTGATGAAAATGATTCGTTTATAAATCCATTGTTATCTAATTACTAGTATCGTACCATTGAGTTTGTAGTGTGCTAGTATCATTTCAAGTATCACCAGATTATTACAATAACTTGATTGAACTCAATGGGAAATAGGCATGGCTGCATGAGAGCTGTTTATTTTATTTCCAAGCATTAAATGACTTAGCCTCAGCCAGACATTTGTGAATATCCATGCTCTGAGCAGGACTTATTATAACTAATATGTTGAGCCCAATTGTGAACAGTGTAATTTCAGCTAAGTCTACGCATTATAAAGACATGGCTCTACTTGGCAATGGTTATAATGCATATGTAGGCCTATTCGTGATTAAAAGCTAACCAGGTGGCAGCACTGTCGAAGTGGGCGATTGGCCGTCGGGAGGCAGTTAGGCCAAGATGTCGTGTTGTTGTATGCTTACACACATTAGGCCTATATTTGTAATTAATATTGTAATTTTGATAATTAATAATTTTAGTAATTTCAATTTTGTATTTTATATTGTAATTACGCATTAATTAATTTGTATATAATTTGAAAGTATCTGCCTCCGCCCAGTTCACTAAAACATCCCCAGATGTCAGCCACTTTGCTTTTAATCGCGAATATATATTTTTTTCAAAATGCTTTTTGGGAAAGATGTACAAGTTCATGCAGCAGACCTATTCATTATTCAGAGGTAAGAACGAATAGGCTGTGGTATTGAGTTTATAGCATTATAAACTCAATGACTGTGAACTGATAGTGGGGAACATTGGAACGCTCACTTCAAAGACTAAAGGAAACATGAAGAACTTGAGCCATAAAGGGGGAGCGGCAGGAATCGAACCCAGGTCTCCTGAATGGCGGTTCAGAGTGAGATTGCTACCAACTCACCTACCCATCTCAGTTAGAGTTGCCATTGACATTCCAGCGGGACATCCAGTCCATTTAAAGTGAATGATAGAATAACAAGCACACGAAGCGGCCACCTTTTCACATTTTCAATGTTCAATGACTAGAAAGGGAATGATATAATGGTACTAATTATCTTATTTTTTTTCTGTTTCAACAGTTTTGCTCTCTCTGTAAGTTTGGAATAATTTTGTTATCTTCAAGGAAATCAGGTTTCATTCTTCATATATATTTAATATATTATTTAAATTTTCTTGCTTCTAGACAAATATCCTCTATTATACTGTCATTCTCTCCAACGTCAACTTCATTCTCGTTCTCTTCATTCTTTCTACTCAGATATCTTGAAATGCGTCATCCATTATCTTTCACTTCATTGTCAAACTAACTGTTCATTTTTCACCAAATGTTATTCATACATGTCCAACATTGTATTTTCTTCATTTAAAACCATGCACAGACAAGCTTGTATCAGGCTTTGTGGTCTTTTGTGAACAAGTATTATGCATTTATATTGGGCATCAATAAAAGAAATTTCAAATTTCAAAGATGAAACGCATTATCAATCGAAAATTATTGTTATGTGCTCATGATTAAACAAATGAAAGACAACTCACAGCCCTGCATTTCCATGTGATTCAAGAAAAGGTCTCAACAGGTTACGCAATATTATTGTGTTATCAATACCGGTACATACACAAAAATTATAAATCTCAAACCATTTACAGATCATCAGGAATTCAATAATAATAATAATAATAATAATGATAATAATAATAATCTTTATTAGGGAACAATATACATTGTATAGAATGTGTCACATATAAAAATATCAGATAATTATAAAATGATAAATGAATAAGGGGTAATAGATGATGAAGGACATTACATTACATTAGCGATACGTTTCATACATGTTCAAAATTAAACAGAATTAAGATTAGATAAGTATTCTTCTATTGTGTATGGGCAAGTTTGGATGAGGTAAGTTTTGACTTCTGACTTGAACTTCTTCTTGTTGATGGATAGGGTATTCTTTATTATGGAGGGTAGATACCTACTTTGAAGAGTGTCACAGCCTCTTCAATAGTGGGAAATATTTGACAAATACGAGGCGTGAAATAATGATTATTTCATGAATTATGCCTCCAAGCGAGACGAAAGTGTACCGCTTGATGTCTCAGCGGAACTTTGAAGTGTAGGGGGGGGGGGGGGACTGTCCCGCTAAAATCAGATCGAACGGCAACCCTAGTCTCAGATAGGGCCTGTATATATTCAGGCGTAACTCTAAAGAACTGTAAAACTAAACTTATTGTATGTTTAACAATTTACCTTTGCTGATGAAATTTGAATTGTTATATTGTTGAATTAACCCTAGAACTAAAATTTCCTCACAAAGTTAATACAAAAAGCCTAATACTCACTACAGAAGATGTATTCCTCTAGTTTTCTTGGTATTCTTCTTGATTTCGCTTGATTTACATTGAACTTTTCAGTTTGTAAGCCAGTTTTCTACCCCATCTCAGTCATACTTAGCTACCGTACGTTAGAATGACCCCACCCCTTAAATTACGCCGTAATCTATTTTCTCCCCCTCCCCCAGAGATTCGGTCACGACGAGAGGCACATGGAAGATGAAAGTTCACTAACTGATCGAAAAAAGGGTTCAGGACAGTAATAATGTTGTATTTTGAACAGCTTCTTATTTTTATTTCAAACACTATTTTTGAAATAGCCCACGATATTTTTTGAACAATAACATCTCATGAGAAATTATTGAAAAACTGAAGAGATTGAATAATGTTTATTATCAAATATATTAATACTGATTGGTCTGAATATTCATTTAAGTGCATCTCTCTCTTCATCGTGAATGCCTGAATTATTTGCCGTACAATATACATGCTCAACGTTTCGAATGTTTTAAAAAATTCACTGTCAAGAATATAATCACAATCTATTGATGATTTACTACTTCATTCCTAGGCTTACGTAATGACTATCATCGATGACCATGAAACTATTACACGATACAACGACTACCCAGTCAGATGTGTTAAATTTGTTGGGCAGGATCAACTCTTGTCCAATCGCAGCGCTCGTAGCCGACCGACTGAACCGCCCTTCTTTCCCTCTCAAATATGACAAATGAATTGCGACCCCAAGTGGTTATTTTTCTCCTTGGGTAAATTTAATGCAGGTTTATTTTAATTGCATTCATCATCCAAGGTTTTTGAATAGGTTTCTTATTACCGGGTACAGGCACACATGTAAAAACTATTTCTAATTCTTTTTCTTAGTTACAACACAATCTTTCGTTACTCAAAGTTAGTTGGTTTTGTGAGATACCTAGGCCTACTCATTTATTGTGTGTTGTACGTTCTTGTATCCCTGAAAGAATAATGTTCTGAGTGACAGTCCCCCCTGTCCCACACCACTACCCCATTAGTGATTTGCACCTTCCTTTCTTCATTTATTTTGTATAAGGCTTCCTATATTTTTGTACGCAATTGAACATTGTAGATGGGCGTGACTTACACGAAGCAGGGGAAATTTGAGATACCTTGATTGGTTATTTCCCTATTTCCCCTGCTTCACTGTCCACTTGATTGGTTTTTATATGTTGTGACATCACGAGGGCGGACGATCTGCAATTGTCAATTGTTCACCATTTACACACTATTCAAATCTTTTTTGAATTCTCAACTGTCAGATTGTTATTAAACGGCTGGCAACAGGTAGAAACTGGAAATAGATGAAAGATGACAATTTTGATTTGTTCTCCTAGTAGGCCCTAGATATATAGACCTATTACAGTACATCATATGGTTGAATTGTGTGATATTTCAAGTACAAGTAGGCCTAACTAATTCAATCTCTTCTTTTGCAGGTTTCCAATTTCTCGTAAAATATGCTATGAAAGCAATTAATCGTCCTCCCAACTAGTCGGATGTGGGCCAAGATAAAGAATTCAAATCAACACATCATGAAGATCAACGCAGAGGAGTCGAAGGCTTCCAGCTCTGATGACGACGACGTATCAAATATGACAACTAACGCAACACTTTCAAAGTTACCGAAGAAAAATATTACCAAAAAGATTATGTCTGATTCATCAGGTGATGAAAGTGAAATAAAAAAAACTTACGAGTCGAGTCGAACGCAAGACGATGATAAGAACAATCACCAGACTTTTGTCACAAAAACCAAGAAGAAAAAGAAGAGAACTATTTTACAACGTGCCAGTGATTCTGATTCAACTGATAGTGAAAATGACACTGTCATTCAGAAGAAGTCCAAGTTGAAAAAGAAAGGCATTAATAAAACTAAATCCAGTGAAAGTCCAAAGATAAATGTTAATTTTGAAACTAATCCTAATCGTGTTGACAGCTCGAAGAAAATAAACGACGCCGAGTCACAGAAATCGAATAAAAGTGATTCTGATAGTAACTGTAGCGCTATCAAGTCACAAGTTTCAAACAAACACGACTCCGACGACTCGAGCGTCAGTCAATCACAAAATTCAACAAAAAACAACTCTAAAAATAGTTCTATCATTAGTGGATCTCAATTGTCGAATAAAAGTACTTGTAGTTCTAGTTCCGTTCATCGATCGCAAAATTCGTCCAGAAGTAACTCTCGTAAAAGCTCTATTAATAGTGGATCTCAAAGGTCAAATAAAAGTGACTCCGATGATAGTAATGGTACGATTAAAAGATCGCAAAAGTCGAACGCGAGCGGTTCTGATAGTAGTTCTAAAACCAATAAGAAATCAAGTTCTATAAACAGCAGTTCTCAACGATCAAACGTAAGCATTTCTCAAAGGTCAAATAAAAGTGACTCCGATGATAGTAATGGTACGATTAAAAGATCGCAAAAGTCGAACGCGAGCGGTTCTGATAGCAGTTCTAAAACCAATAAGAAATCAAGTTCTATAAACAGCAGTTCTCAACGATCGAACGTAAGCATTTCTCAAAGGTCAAATAAGAGTGACGTTGAAAGTGCGAGTACTCTTCGAGGGTCTCAAAGCTCTTTGAAAGGTGATTCACAAGATGATCCAAACATGAGCATAGCTCTATCACAATATTCAGATAATTTAGGATCCGAGAGTAATCTTGATAGAGAGCTATCTAAGGAAACTTCAAAAGATAATAAAGAGCTCGTCCATTCGGCAGACAGCGATGGCTCTGATATAATTGCCATCAGCTCGAAAAAAAAGATCTTGAAGAAAAGAACTAAAATCAATAAGTCCCGGAAGATAGGCAGCGACTCGGATGAAAGTGGGAACGAAAATCGAGTCAAGTCGGTAATGAATAATGAAAATAAAATGTCTTCCGATAGTGACAGTAACTCAGTAAATATCTCAATTGATGGTAATGATGTCAAGGGTAAAAATGAGATGGGAAAAAGTAGAAGACAAGTGGTGAGACAGAACGGGAGTGATAGTGACGGTGAAGAAGATGCCAAGAAAGAAACGTACCCAACAAAATCTTCACCATCTCCGAATATACCAGATTGGAAAAAGGTAGGCCTACAGTAAATATTGCTTCTGGTTTGTCGTCTTTCATTAATCCCACTGTGCTTACACATGAGCCTACGTAGTAGCTGGGTGAAATTTATTTGTATTTCACTGCCTTGGAAACGTCTGCAAACAAATTGACATCAGCCTATATATATCAATATTTTTTAAAATACCGGTAGGCCTACTAGAGTAATTGATTCATTTTGATACATATCGATTATTGGTAATTTTACTGATCAACGTACCATGGCCAATTTTTGTCCTATGTTCGCGTTTTTTGTGTTTTCTGATAGATCTTGTTCATATCTATGGTGTGTAGTTTGGACATTTTGTATTTTGTTTGTTTTAATATGTTTTTTACTCACTTGAAGTTGATGCTTTGTGATCTGACTAAGATGACAAAGGTGGACAGTAGGCTGGGTTAGGGTCAGGTTAGTGTACAAACCTCGCGTATACCGCCGGCAGGCGGAACGGAGCTTATATACCTTGAAAAAATGAAGAAAAAATTGAAAAAAATTTAAAAAAATGGCGTGGTACGTTAATCAGTAAATTCACCCGATTATTGAATCACCATCATCATCCATATTTTCATTTGGCCCATCATTTTTCAAAATTGTCGAAGCGA
Source organism: Brachyptera risi (assembly GCA_964007535.1). Lineage (NCBI taxonomy): Eukaryota > Metazoa > Arthropoda > Insecta > Plecoptera > Taeniopterygidae > Brachyptera > Brachyptera risi. Next base: position 85,378,043 of record OZ023326.1, read on the forward strand.
TTCCTTGAATCAGAACTTGACTCTTTTGACCTACCGGTACATGTTTGGATTTTTGAATTAACAGATTTATTGATGATTTATTCATTTCATCTCCACTGAGTGTACTAGATAACACTAGTTGAAAATAGGCTTACTTGATGAAAATCAATGATTGAATATACGTTAATACGACTTCGTCAATGGCAGCTCTCCGTAGCGTTAAGTCACTGTTGAGCGTGGGTTCGAGTCCCGCATAAGACACATTTTTTTGTGAACGTCCTCTCACTTCAGCGTTTAATTGTAACCTGCTTAGGCCCTATATGTACGTGCTCCCAAAAAACCTAGCCGCTGGTGGGGTCGTTAAGCCAACAATAATCGAATTGACATTTTGTACGATCTTCGCAGTTTGAGAAAAAATGTCGATATGCCGGTTAGTCCAATGGCGTATACAGGGGGAGGGAAAAGGGGACGCCCCCCCCCCCCCTCCCGAAACTTGACCGAAGCTGTACTGAAATTGCATTATTAGAATAGAAAGAATAAAGTTTGTGATATAAATAAAATACCGGTATTACGGTATATATTATTTTATGAAGTCAACAATATGAATGTGTATGTGCTTGTTAATGGGAGTGGGCTACCGTATATTCCTCCATGAAGTATATTTCATTTATTTCAAAACAATAATCTAGAATTTGTATTCTTGAAATGTGTAAGAAACAAAATCCCACATAATCCCTGAGGATGCCGGTAGCTAGAGACATGTAAAAATAGCAATTGCTATATAAAAGCGATGAAATTTAAAAGTGCCTTTTCCATGCTTTTCGGATATTTCTTCATGTTACACATGTTTGATGTTGTTCTATCATGTTTTTAAAAAGGCGACAAAGCGCTTCAAACGTCTGAATCCGCTACGTTTCAATACCTATAGGCCTACTGGCGATATAGACGCTATATTTTGAATAGAAGTATTATAGATGCTATTTTTCCTCAAATCATTTCAATTGAGGTGTAAACGAGTGAAGTTAGTCGTGGAATTCGGGAAAAAGCGCAGTTGCAGATAGGCTACAGGTGGCGCTTGTGGTCCAGACTATTTTTTTTTTTTAATATCAATTGGAGAGTTTCTCTTGTATGCCTATTGTACGTTATCTAGTGGCTTTACCGGTACCGTACTGTTGTTACTCTAAAGAGCGTTGTTGCGCTACAAAATACGATGTTTCATAATATTAGATGCACCAAAGTGCTACTTTTCAAATTCTAAATGCTATGAAAAGAAAGAATAGAAGCTATATTTACATGTCTCTACCGGTAGCCAACTTTTTACAAGATTTCTTCCATTTTACACTCGAGTTCCATCTAGATTCAACTATATTCATCGGAATTACTGTTGATTGTGATAGTTTTCTTATTTGCAAACCTAGAAAGGTACGGTACCAGTATGCCTAGTTCATAAACATACCTACATTTACTTGAAGATATGCAATCTAAGTGATGTAGGCCTACCGGACTTAAGAGCCCGCATCTTAGCTGAGCATGTTTCTGTTCGAAATGCTTTACCCAAGTTCGATGTGCGTTTAAAAGTTTGACTGTGGGTTAAAAAGTGGAAAAAGGACAATATTGGAAGAGTTCCAGTAACTACCGCTAGATGGGGGAGTTTTTCATTTCATAATTTGGACAAAATCTAGTTACATTACACATTTTGGCCAAGGAAATTGAGAAAACTGTAGAATAAAAAGCGAATCCAAATTTCTAATATTGATAAGCAAAGTTAAACTTGAGGATGTGCGTTTGTAATTTATGTCTACTATTATTCGGTAACCGGGAATTAAGCAATGAAAAACATCAAATTAGGCACATTTTGATTCAATTATTGCTCCATAATAAAATTATTTTTCAATTTTCGAGTAGGCATATCTAATTGTGAGGGTATTGTTCATTCATTGCATTTTACCGCAAGTCCGTAATGTTTGTGGTTCTTGAGATATTTGTGGCGGAAGTGCACCCTGTAAATCTGTCTAAGATGCGGGCTCTTAACATGTAGAATGCTTTTATGGTTGGTCAGTCAGACCTGTGTGGTTTCTTTATATTGGGTTTTAACGACGCACTATACTGATGGCTACGATCTATTGGCGTCGGTGGATGATGAGATGAAAGGTTATTTTATTAGGTGTTTTGGATGGTGGGAAGGAGTCGGTCGTGGCCTGTTGTTGAGGAACCATCCCAGTATTAACCTGAACGACAGAGGGAAACCACGAAGAAAACCCCTTTCAGGATGGTCGACCATGGCGGGAATCGAACCCCGGTCTCCCGAAATGACTGTGTGGTTTTTCAGTTGAATACTGTATCACTACCGGTATTCATTTTATTAATGCCGATCTATTTATTTGATGACTCCGTTCTTTTCCAGAGCATTCAGTCGTCTGACCTCTTTGACGAAGATTCTTCCGACGAAGATCGACCTGATTCTGGTCCCGAACATCGCTCAGCCTCGCCGATACAACCACAGAAGACCAACAGAAAATCAATGCAAAAATCAATACCTAAAACAAAAAGCAAGACGGTATGTAGGCCCCCTTTCACTTAACTAGGAAAAGCTGTACTAGGAAAGTTTCAATCAACTAGGAAAGCTTCGACTTGGAAATGAAATGACAATGTAATTCTTATTTTTTTTTTCTGCTGGCCAAGTCGTTGGTTTCAGTTCAAATCAACTGTAGGCAGGGCCAGTACTTCTTTGTACTTCCCTATTTGAAAAGTCATTTGAAAATGTCCTAGGCCTATTCGAAAAGTAAATGAGAAAAGATGTTGATAACTTTCATTGACAATTTCAATAAATTCACATGACATTTTTTTAGTGAATTGAAGATTGTCAAAGTCCCATCACCATGTAGGAGGGAATGTGACTATAGATGTGGGTACAGAGATAGGGTAACTGTCTTCACTGGCGCTTGCCTAATGTGGTACAGTAGGTGCAGCGATGAACATCGCACCTGGTTTGATTGCCGCCACCGTCCATCTTAACTTTTTTTGTGGTTTCCCCCGAGTCTAAGCTAATGCCAGTATGGTTCCTACAATATAGGTCACAATCGCTACTTTCCCATTATCTAAGAAACCTTCATCTCATCATTGCATCATCTCATTAATCATTCATTCAACACCAATAGATCTAGGTTATCATTACAATGCATTGTTAATTAAAACCCAACAATAATTTTAAAAAAGATGACTTTCTAGCCACCCTCGGTAGCTCAGTCAGCTGAGGCACCGCTTCAGAAACTGAAGTCATCGGTTGGGCGTGAGTTAGAGTCCCGCATAAGGCATGAGTTTTTGTAAACGTCCTTTCACTCACCATAGTTTCATAATCACCTGCTCATTACCCCCGTATAACCTAGTTGTTGGTAGGGTCGTTAAGCAAACAATCATCATCGATAACTTTCTTTCGTCTCGTCCGCAGACGATGAGCTCAAAGACGGCTGTTACCGAGATGCAGAAGATCAAGAGCGAGTCCCAGCGAGTGCTACGGCAGTCGCACGTCGATCTGCCGTACCACGTGCCGCGCCAACGCACCCTGGCGGAGTTCTTGCAGCGTCGTAAACCAATGCCGTCCAATAACAAGTCGCTCAGAATGTCCGCATCGGAACTGCAACTGCATTGGTAAATGCTACTCAATTCAAGCTAATTCATTACATTTTAGTACATTTTATATCAAAAATGTCCCCCCTATCATATCTTACGTCTTGATGCCATTTTCAAATCGATTTCGATTTGAAATTAATTTTATAGGGTAGGTCCTAATTGGTACATTTTCATAGTTAATCATAATTTGTAGTTTGTTATAATTTATAGTATTGTTAGCCCATAGGGCCTAGTTCATATTATAACTCATTTAACAATTGAAACACTAGTATACCCTAGAATATGTATTCAAATTCACAATCAAATATTAATTCAACTGCCTGTCCTCCTGGATCGAGAAAGAAAATAATATTGTACTCTTCAAGTTTTAAAAACATTCCTAATTGACAATGTGTTCTACAGTGTAGGCCTACAGGAATTCAAATCATTAAAAAAAACATTTTAAACTGTATTGACAAAGAGTACGGTATTTATATTTATATTACAAACTATCTTAATTCAACTATAGCTCAGATTGACTTATTCTATAAACTTGTATATTTCATGTATCCACAAATGTTTCACTAAATAAATAAATGATAATAATAATAATAATTATTATTATTATTATTAATGTTATTCATTATTGCATTTATTCAATGCCATGCCAGCAAATCTTCGCAGTCTAACATACATGGCAGATATTAAATTGAATGTGAAAAATTGGATCATCACTCTAGAATGAATTACCGGTAGTAAATTGTATATACTAGGCCTACCTAATTAATATTGAATTCATTCGATGGTGTATAATCTTTTCTTTCTTCTATTTTTCTTTTCTCAGATGCTTGAATAGGATTTTGTTGTTTTTTGTTTGTTGTTACGTACTTGTTTTTATTGTCTCATATATTGCCATTCAGAGGAAGCAGCTCTGAAACAAGACGCATGAGTGATAATAAAGTGCAATGTTTATTATTTGTTTAGCATAATCTCTGCTGACAAGTTGCGAAAGCAGCTTAGCGGAGTTTTATACAGAATTTGTAAACTGTTTTTGATGATCAATTAAAAAAAAAAAAGTGCTTGGAGCTTAATTGGACACACACGTCTTGGAAAAAAATTACATTTTCAAAAAGTATTCACCTTCTTATGTTATTCTTTGATGTGTCACCTACATATGTAGGTCTAGTATGCAATCATATATACTGGTAGTAAAGAAATTCTTTTTCAATTTGATTCTAGGAAACAAATTGAGGAACGAGAAAAGGAAGCGCCACTGTTTTACAAATCGGAATCGTCGTCGGAAGATGAAAACGAGAAAACATCCGATGCGCCGAAACTTCTCGCCTCTTCGGAAACGAAAACCACGGAAGAGTCAAGTCCTCAGATCGATATTATTGTTCCGTCGTCGAGTCATAGCTTGACCGCGGTCGACTTGGGACTTTCCAGCCAGGACGTCACCATGACCGATGTCAGTGTAGCAAACAACGAAGCGTTGAATACGAACGATATCCAAAACAAAGAAATCGGAATCATTTCTACCAACTGTGAAGAAAATAATTCTGAAGTATCTCCTGATTCTGAAACTTTGAAGACGGACGCTGATCAGACATTGCGCGATCCTAGCGTTGGTTTGACCTTGGAATGCAATTTGGAGTCCAGTTTGCCAAACGAGAAAATTCTTCCAAATGTAGAAAAAAATGTCTCCGATTGTCGAGAGTCGGAAGAAATCCCAGCTGCTGATGTGGATGAAGATTCCGATGATGATTCAATGATTTTAAGATTGTCCGATTCGGACGACAGCCAAAGTGTGCCGGACAAGGGAGAAAGTGTGAAAGTTAACGAGGATATTGCTAAAGAAAATATTGGCGAAATCAAGGTGTCAACAAAAGATGAAGAAATCGTACATGGCGACAAACGGGAGATGCTCCAAGCAAGTGAGAATAATGTTGACGGACCACGGTTTCCCGAAGGTGTCCTCGCCGATCGTACAAACAAAGACGAACCGATTGCCAGTACTGTAAAAAAGAATATATTTGGATTTAATACCACAGGTTCTTCTTCGGATAGTGATGACAATGTAACCGATAACAAAACCCCAGTGCAAAGTGATAATAAATTTGAATTTGGCGATAAGAAGTTGGCAATGCTGCGGAAACGTGGTCTGGTGAAGATCACCAACTTGTGTCCGCGTTTGAGTGGCGGTCCGGGCGGAGCGGAAGACGTTATCGACTTGGACGAAGACGTGCAATCGAAAGAAAGCGGGGTTATGGAGTTGATGCAGAGGTTCATCAAGCATTCTACAACCAAGAGGAAGCAGCACGCAAAAAATAGGGAAATAGAACTAAGGTACGATAGATCATTAGGACTATATTTATTTTGCACCAAAATCAAGTAATTGCTGTGAAATAGCAATTATTTGATTATTTGATTTTTTATTTTTCATTTCATTTTTGTGTTTGAATTAAACGCGTGAATTATAAAACAGACCCAGAATTGACGACTAGTGATTGACCCGCCCACAAACGTCACAAAACAGAACATCCAATCTAATGGGCTTTGTTATGTGGGTAAATTGACATTGACCTATCAGAGTAGGCCTATCTCTAAATTCTCACATGAAGTATAGATCTAGGTGGCCCTCGGCAATTAGCCACGCCTATCACTAGTGGGCAATTGCAGTGACTTGGATGTAAATAAAATGTCTTCTGGAATGAAGGAAAGGCCATGGCTAGAAGCCAGTTGCCGACGTTAACATCTTTTTCGGCCGAAATGTTTGAAGTTGAACCACCTTTTCGGTGGCATAGACCTACTGGATTGCGATTGGACCGAAGGAAATTTCGGTTCGAAATCTCGTCAGACAGCAAGAAAAAAATCAGTGTAGGAAGTAGGAACCAGCCTTAGCCAGTTATTTAGCGCCTCCTAGGCTAGGTCACGAGAAAATTCAAAGTAGTAAAAAATTGTTATTCGGTACCGGTAATTATTATCACCAGTGGGTCTGTGTAGGTCTAATGTGCAATAGGCCTACTCGTCAGAAATTCAAATATAGACTGCCTAAATAAATGTTTCATAAATAATATTATTCATCAAAAATTGAAACATTATTCATGACCGTATTTACACGTATATAAGCCTACTTTTCAGGTTCTATTTTTAGAAACATTTTGTCTTCTTATATAAGATGCAGTATCATATTCCACACTAACACTGACGGCCGGCAGTCCTAAATAGCAAGGCTTCAGTGATCTTGTCTAAAAAACAGCAGCCATGTGGCTTACACAGAGAGAGAGACGGAGAGAGGAAAGGTTGTACCGAACGCGCAACAAATTCGCTCAACAGCGCATTGACGACCGTCCGTCCGTCAAATCTGACGACGATTGCGGGTTCGCCCTATGCTTTAACACTGGACGCCCGGCAGATTTCACGGGAACTGTTTTTATCGCAAAATGTGACATTTTTTCTCACTTACCTTTATGAGACGCACGTGACTTTTTGATGACTCAAAAATGTGAAGAAGTAGTCTTGTATGCGTGTAAATACAGTGAAACCTCTATCCATCGTTTTTCAAGGGACCAAGAAAATGAAACCATCCATCCAGGAAAATTTAACATTGATTATATAGGAGTGGCATCAGAAAAAATGAATGATGCAAGCAGGAAAACGATGGATCCGGGAACGATGCATAGAGGTTTCACTGTACGGTAATTGTTTTGCCAACTTTACCGCTGTGACGTAGATCTTTGTTGCGCTGACCGTGGATGTCGTAGTGCACCTAAAACGTTGATTCCAGCATTGTGAGTGCGGAGAAAGACGTCGAAGGAGTGGAACAGGTGAAGAAGGAACGCGTGACGATGCTGCTGGACGAGGAGGAGGAGAGCCGGGACCCGATACCGGGAGCGAAACTCAAGCGACTGAAAGAGGTGTTGCAGAAGCAGATGGCGGAGAGACGCAGCAACGAGTGGAAGCGGAAACTGGAGGAGAGGAAACAGAACGAAGATCTCGATGGTAGGCCTAAATGAAGCAAGTCTTGCTTGTCAATTCTGATTCCTTTTATTCACATTTCTATTTCGAATTACATACATATATGGACGAATGATAACATGAATATTCAGATTGATGAATGGGATGAACGGAAGAAAGATGCAATTCGAGCTATGTAAACCATGAATATAATGTTGTGTGGAATAGAAAGAAATAATGTGAAGCCTGCATAAGAACAGAAATTCTCATGTGAGGGCCGACTGAAATTTGTGTAATCAATAATACAAACAGTTGAGAAATAAGCCAACAAATAATGTAATACAGAAAGGCTCTCTTGTGCTATTCTGTCAACGTTCTGAAATATATTACATGTAATATTGTTGGAAACAACCGGCACAGTAGCTGAGTGGTTAGCGCACTTGCTTCGTGTGACCCGGGAGGTGAAGGGACATATCGGACCGGGTTCGATCCCCGCCACCGTCCATCTTTACAGGGGTTTTTCGTGGTTTCCCTCTGTAGCCTAGGCTAATGCCGGGATGGTTCCCACAATATAGGCCACGACCGCTTTCTTCCCACTATCCTTCCCATTACCCATAAAACCTTCATCTCATCATCCCATCATCTCATCAATCATTCATCCGACGCCAATAGATCTCAGTCATCATTACAGTGCGTCGTTAAAACCCAATATAAAATAAAAAACTGTAAGCCTCCTTGCTTTCGTGACTTGACTTGAATTGTGTTATTTTTACTCATTCATAATATTATTTTCATCCAATGATGATCGTCTCATATTCCTCGTCAGTCGCTTGTTGACGCTCGAAGTGTGAGTGTCGAGACAGAGGCAGATCCTCACTGCACGTTACAAAATAATCACAGAAAACTTGAAAAAACATTATTTAGACGTGAAAAAATCAATAATTTTGATAGATATTCGATATCATCATTTCGATTCGATAGATATTCGATATCATCATTTCGATTCGATATCGAATGGAACTCGTAATCTTTCGATATTTTCGATAGATTTTCAATAGCTGGGCCTATAGCACATTTCAGTAGCATATCGTTTACATCTTCTTGGTCAAACGGCAATCCTAGTTTAGATTATTTACGTACCCACGACATCATCAGACTTGATTAACAACATCACAGCTGTATTTTCGAATCATATAGTACATATTATTATTCTATTCATCTACCCTAAATCTTAGACATCTTTCTTCCATGCTCATTCAATGCACACATGCTTGCGTAGGCCTACACCAGTGATGAATGATCATAAGCCTACCATAGAAAAAAAACATGGGAAACAGCCAAACAAATTTAATTTAGTTGTTCATGTATTTTTATTGGTAGATGACTTTCTCACCTGTATTTGAGTATGGAAACTGGAGTGAGAAAGAGCATGGATTCAAGTCTCGCATGAGGCATGCGTTCTTGTTACATCATTATTCTCTCATCCTCTCATTTGTAGGCCTACCCCAAAATAGCCTGATGGTTATAGAGAGGTACGGTAATTGAATTTGTAGTGCAAAATCAATGATGAGGTCATTGGGAAAACATTAATCAATCATATCAATATAATGATCAATAATAATTAGGGATGGGCATCGATTAAAAAATCGAAATCGATTATCGATTTTTTTTTATATGGTCAAATCGATTAAATAATCGATTAAAACCATCAAGTTTCAACAAAGTTGGTTTTTCGTATTTCTGTAGTTTGCCGCTTATTTCATGATTTTAAATTTGAATTCTTTCTTCTCATCGGTTGTTGAAAGTTCTCGTTATGCATCGCGTAATATGTTGTTTGAGGTTAGATGTATTAGAACAGCATGTTATCTCTCGTTCACAGTGGCGGCAGTGCACAAAATCTTTATTCAAGACTTGAGGTGAAGTTGAATCTTGATTCTCAGCACAAAACGCAAAATTCAACCACACATCACTTCTCAAATTCGGAGGCGTAAACAGCGTATTCTTCTCACTCCTAGACGTAGACGCCATCTTTAGAAACTAGTTCAATGAACTTGAATCGCTTTGGTGATGGCCTCAAACTTTCGTTTTTCAGGCCAGTATCAATACCTCGTTAACCAGCAGGCCTACTAACCTGCGCGCGCAAGGCAATTTGAAAAGCGGCATTTTCTAAATATGGTACAGATCGGAGATATTGATTATTCAATGGCAATATCGATTAATCGAATATTTTGCCTAATCGATTAATCGAATCGATTAAATCGATTTTGTGCCCACCCCTAATAATAATCAATCATCATTTTGAATGGATCATTAAATAGGAGAAATGCAATAAATAATGATTATTATTTTATAAAGTTCTGAAAATCTCAAGTGCAAAGAGTATTTTAGAATACTGTAATCCTCGATACTGTGATCAATATCAATACCGTACTCAATACCAAAATACTGTGGGCCTCCACCTGTCTATCTACGGTAGTTTCAAATTTCCTATTTACACTATTGTAGTTCTACGGTTCTACAGTTTTGCTGGATCTCTATAAGAAAAAATGGAAAATACTTCATTCTTCCAATTTTGTGTAGCCTAAATGGGTTGCGATCAGGGGTGTGCAAATCCATGTTTTTCGAATCGAATCCGAATCCACTTTCAGATTCGGATTCGGTCCAACATAAAAGATTCGAAAACTTCGAATCTTGGCGCCGAAAACGTGTCAGCATTGCATTGGCAACTTTCTAGATCGCGTGAGCAAGTGCGATGCGCACTAGCCTACGAGTGGGTGGTGTCGTCATAATATGGCCGGCTTCGATTGGCGCTCGGCCGTCTCGAGTCGGACGAACGAAAGTCTCGTCAAAGACCTTAGTATCTAGCTTCGTTAACGAAGCTAGATTCTAAGGTCTTTGGTCTCGTCCTTGTCAAGGTTAGACCACACACGTCATAACCACGCTGTAGTAAGATGACAGATGCCATGCAGCAAACAGCTACGATGCTTATAACTGCGCGTTAAATAAAAATGATGGAAATTGGGAAAATGAAGCTTCTTCGTGATAAAACATTAATTAAACGTGTTTTCAGTGGAATACCTCACAGTTTCTACTTTCTAGTCATTATGAGAATGCTGAGATAGGATTTTCACTTCATGGAACTTGATCAGCAGTGTCGTTTGTCCCATCATCACGCTTCACAATGCATGTTAAAAAGATTCTGATTCAGTATTTTTTATGAAGATTCGGTTCGGATTTGGTTCGAAATAAAAAACATGGATTCGCACACCCCTAGTTCCCACAGAATAGAGAAAATATGCATTGCATACATTGGAATGGTACTGAATTTGAAGACATCTCTTTTGTTTCTTGCAGACGAGAAGTCCGAGTGTGGAATACTCGACGATGAAGCTGAGATGACGGCGTCAGAGTCCGAAGAGGACGAAGAAGAAGAAGAAGAAGAGGAGGAAGACGATATGCCTCTGGTGGAGACCAAGAGAACTAAGAGTGCATTCGTTGACGAAGAGGCAGACGAAACCGGCGATGAGGAAGACGACGATGACGACGATGAACGTGAGGAGGAAGAGAAAGATGGCGAGACGGAACAGGGAGAAGAAGTGTCACAAGGTACATTATAGTGATTTATGTTAATTCATTTTGGTGTAGGCATCTTCTAAATGAAGGCATTGGGCCTATTTTGGAAGACCAACTGCTAAGCTGTTACTCATACTATATATCCAATCTCAATTCTCAACCTAATATTATTGATATCTCTCAGCGCCCCTGTGGCTCAAGTCAACTAACGCTACTGCGTTAGGAACTGAAGCCAGGTCAGGCGTGGGTTCAATGTCCCGTATGAGGCATGGGTTATTGTAAACGTCCTTTTACCTATCATCATTTCACCGTTTCATAATCACTCGCTCACTCCTACCCCCGCATAGCCTAGCTGTTGGTGGGGTCATCAAGCAGCATTAAAGAAATATCACCAGTGTAAATGTTCAATGGTTATAATTTTTGGATTAAATTATCGACAATGATGTGTATTTGCTATATGAATTGGGTGAAAGGGAAAGAAAGAACAGCAGCTTACTAAGATTTATGAGTAGAGAAAGGCCTACTCGTAGAGGAGAGTCCGTAGATATGAATGACAGAGATGAAAGGTACACATGAGATTCTGACGTTTCGGCTATTGCCTTGGTCACAGTAGAGTAGAGAGTAGTACAGTAGAGTAGACTACTCTACTGTAACCAAGGCAAAAGCCAAAACATCGGAATCTTGTGTGTACATTTCATCTCTGCGTTCTATCAACGGGCTCTCCACTACGAGTATGCCTTTCTCTACTCATAAATCTTGGTAAGCTGCTGTTCTTTCTTTCTCTTACACCCAATTCATATAGACAGCCTCAGGCTCTTTTCCTATACAGTGAAACCTCTATCCATTGTTTTTCAAGGGACTAGGAATATAAAACCATCCATCCAGGAAAACCATCCATCCAGGAAAATTTAACATTAATTATATGGGAGTGGGGCTAGAAAAAATGAATGATACAAGCAGGAAAACGAAAGATCCGGGAACGATGCATAGAGGTTTCACTGTACACACCAAGTGATGTGTATTTGAGTGTTTTGTCATCATGCGTTCAAGTTCGTGGCTTGATGCCTATTCTCGTAACGTAGAGATTAAACCGCTGTCTTACTTGTCAACGTCTAGATGGTGATTCGGCGCTGGACAACACTCAGTCTCGGGGCAAGTTCCGGCGACTGAAGACGCTAGAAATGTTCGACTCGGACGACGACCGCGAGAACTCGATCGTCGAGGAATGTACGTAACTTCAACAACTTGATGTAAAAAGCTACTTTGATGCAGTTACTTTGACTTGATGAATATTAGGGATGACATTTGTGGCCACACTTGATTGAATATACAGTAAACTCTCGGTAATTTGAAATGCAAGGGACCCCAAAAAAAAATGATTTCGATTTATAAAAAATTGTATCAACCAAAAAACTGCTTCTTCACAAGAATCATCATACTTCCTGGTTAGAACTGAAGCAATTTCATCTGGCTTGCAAGAGAAAGCTATGCCACACGTGTGTACTCGGCTAGCCGACAACGTACTATCGTTATATAGCACGCTTCCATTGGCGCTCGGCCGTCCCGAGTCTGACTGATGAACGAGTGTTCTGAGCAAAGAGCAAAGATATTACTATTGTGGCGAGCACACCCGGAGTCGGATGACGCACTGAAGGCAGCAAACATCTCAGCTGGCTTCGGCCTATTGTTACGCGTCAAATATTTGACATATTTCGAACTTGAAGTCAGTCCTGGGCTGAAGGTATAAGCATTTCAATGTTAATTAATATGGTTAATCCAAATTCCAGCCAAACCAATATTCAAACCAATATTTCAACTCTTTGATTGCTTTAATACTGTTTTCGGATTCGATAAATCGAAATAGTTTGAGTGAATTCTTTGAATTAATAACTATTCTCCTAATTTCCATCCTTTTCATTTGATTCGTAATAATAGGCCGACACATGTTGAACTTTGTATGTGTCATCCGATCGAGTGATCTGACCTTGACAACATCATATGTTGACCTCTAAACGTTCGTTCGTCACACCAATGACTCGGTACGGCAGAGCGCCAATAGAAGCGGGTCTAGCGAGTGGCGGACCTAGCGGAGTAAAAGCGATCATCAAGGCGACTGTGATCGAGGCCCTAGCAACGGTTTCTATGTATCGTCTGGTCGCATAGCTTCCTCTCGCGCGCAATACAAAATTGACGAACTGAGACGTGTGGCTGAGTTGTTGATGCACTGAATCGTCCGTCATTCAGGAGACCTGGGCCATGTTCAACTATCCTGACAGGGGTTTTTCCTGACTTCCTTCTGACGTTCAGGGCAATACTGGGATTGTTCCTTAACAACAGGCTACGACCGACTCCTCCCCACCATTCAAAAACACGTAATAAAATAACCTCTCATCTCATCATCCCATCATCTCGTATATCATTCACCGACGCCAATAGATAGTAGTCATCAGTACAGTGCCCGGTTCGATCCTCGCTACCGTCCATCTTTACAGGGGTTTTTCGTGGTTTCCCTCTGTAGTCTAGACTAATGCCGGGATAGTTCCCACAATATAGGCCACGACCGTTCCTTTCCACTATCCAATTCCCATTACCCATATAACCTTCATCTCAACATCCCATCATCTTATTAATCATTCATCCGACGTCAATAGATCTCAGTCATCAGTACAGTGCGTCATTAAACCCAATATAAAATTCAAAAAACAACCCCACTGAATTCTAAACGGTAAGAGTGATAATTTTAACGAAACAAAGTTTTTTAGTTAATCCGAATCTTTATGAATTCAAATAATTTTTTCAGGGGTCCGTACCATTTCGGTTTAACGAGGGTTACTGTATCATGTTGTCTCTGTCTTTCAGGGGCTGAGAATGTGACGGCTGACGCCTCCCTGGTTTCTGCTGACCAGTCGCTAACCGACTGCCCGGCGGTCCAGGGCATGAACAGCCAGTACTTCCTGTCTCCGATGAACTTCAACCGCCAGACCAAGATGACTCAAGAGGTAGGTCTGTGGACGTTTCACATACGTCCGAGATAGGATCATCAAGTCGGTACAAATTAAAAGTGAGAAATGTGAACATGTAGTAACTAGTAACTATCCGTTCTCTTACACACTTACGCTTTTTTCACACACAGCCCTCTCCATCTTTGCAGAACAATCTTTAATGAACTACTTAGTACCTACTATTGATGACATCAATTCTAAAAATCGGGAATCGATTCTCTATGCTCCAGAATCGATTAAAAATCAATTTTGAAAAAAAAAAAATTGAAAAAAAGTTTTTTCTCAAAAAAGTAGTGTAATTTGAAACTTTTTTTTCAACCTTCCCAAGGCGTTCACGTGAAAAATAGCTGCTAGAGACTTCTTTGAACTGTACTGCACCATTTGGGTATTTCCGTCAACGTTCGGCTGTCAAGACATAACCGAAGGGATAGCTTTTGTCCAGATAGTAATATCTCAACAATACAGAATAATATAGACAACGAAATGAGCACTTATTACGACGTAAAGAAGTACATCACTGAACCGAATTTTTTTTTTCTTTTTGAAAAATCGTTTTTCTGATTTGAGAATCGTTTTACATCAGAATCGATTCTCGATTAATCGATGTTATCCCTACTACCTACCCATATAACTAGCCTCATCAAACTTCCATCTTTTAAATACAACCTGATATCTTCTCTACTTAAGAGCCTCTTCTATAACCGCAATGAATTTCTTATTTCAAAGTCACACTAGAATCGTCATCAATCTCATCATACTAGGTACATATAACATCTGTCTTTTCCAATCATTTCTTTTTGTTTACGGTATTTTTTGTTTTTTGTTTCAAGTTTTGATATTTCCTATATTTGTACTACCCGTATGTGCAAATCTTTGGAACAATGAATGAAAAAAAAAAAATTCAATCAAACAATAAAGTATGGAAAAATGATAATTCTCTAGAATTCAAACCTTCTCTAGAGCCTATGGTTGTACTTGATCACTTGAGAGCCTGAATATTTTATGGTCACCAAAACAACTATTTACGCTCTTAATTCAGTCGTGCACTTGCGGCATTTTGCCACGCGTAGCAAATAATCCAGTTCTCTTGATTACAAACCTCTTACTGTCTCATTTTCACTCGAAGCATCAGGGTACGTTCACTCTTCTGTGCTGTGCTAGATGCAGCATGCTTGAGCAACGGGCAACAAGCGTTTAGCGCGTGATTACGTTTACTGTGGAGTGCTTGACGATGCCACACTTGGCACATTGAGGTTATGGTGCCACGAACAATTCTTTAAACTTCCACCAAATGTTTCCAACCAAACTTTATGAACTTCTTAATATTGTTGGATGTTGCAAGTTGAAAAGATAAACCTGGTCCGTCTCTCAGCGCTCGTAGCAAGTGTTCATGCAACCGGGAGACACTAGCTCTCTGATTGGTCAGCGCACGTTACCTGTTGCTCGTAGCACAAAGCAGAAGAGTCAACATACCTTTACTGTCATTCATTACAGTAGTCAAACTAGAGTTGTGGGAATATAGCATCTATTGTCAGGTTTGGTGGCCTAAAGGGATGTAAAACGTAGCAGTTTGTAGCAAACTACTAAAAACAGAAGCTACCAACTCTAGATCAACAACTACGGGATCATCAACGAAAGTTACACATTCTCTCGGACTCATCAGTCTGAAGCAGGAAGTTGTCCGAATACCACTTATTTTTGACAGGTATTCGAGGAAAGAGGTAACAAATCCTTTCAACTTGACAAATGGTTTCTCCAGGCAATTTTATATTTGACAGATTGAAAAAAAAAATCGTACGTTCCAGCTCAATATCTTCAAAATCGTGAAAATTTTCATGGAATAGCTGAATGTAGCTAAATACTCCAAGAAAGACATTATTAGTGAAAAATAGTGAAATAGAATATGATGTTAAATCAATCAAAATGCCATGAAACACAAAGAATATAAAGAATATTAAATATTTAAAATATTTCGATTTCATTAATGCTCAATTTCTACATCTTCACCAATAAATCAATCATCTCCTCACATTTCCACTCGTATCATCTTCACCAATAATAGTTGTGATTGTTGTTTCTCAGTCTCCGGTCAGCACCCCCCCGTCCCCTTCGCCGCAGCCCCTGTCCGCCACTGGCTCAGACAACCGTCACGGCAACATCGCCAGCACGCAAGAGTACCTGAAAGGGATCATGAACGGCACCTCCAACAAAACCAAAGGTAAAACAATTAGTTACCCACAGAAACATCAGAAAGCCACCCTTGGTAGCTTGGTCAGCTGAGGCACCGCTTCAAAAACTGTAGTCACCGCTGGGCGTGGGTTCAAGTCCCGCATAAAGCATGGGTTTTTGTGAATGTTCTTTCACTTAATTGTCACTTCATAGTTTCATAATCACCTGCTCATTCGTATCCCCATATAACCTAGCTGTTGGTGGGGTCGTTAAGCAAACAATAATCATTAATTAAAACAGCAGTTGCCAGCAACGCCTCAAAAGTAGTACATGGAAAACTGACAGCTAGGCTGCCGAGTTGAGAAAATACTACCGTCTATCAGTATTGTATGACGTACATTCCGATTTAAGTGATTTGATTTTAGAAAATTGGACTTTTGGTCTTATCATTTATTACAGTAATTACTTTTTTTTTTGAGCTCTATCAAATGTGTTTTCTCCAACTTGTACCCACCTCATTATTTCTCATACTGATGACTTTTTTCTCTGAATTTGCATCGTCATATAGGCCTATTATTCATCTCATATCATCCATCACAAATTGATAATCTTCAATCGATACTTAATTGGGCTCAATTATTACTTTTGCTGTACAGTGAAACCTCTATCCATTGTTTTTCAAGGGACCAGGAAAATAAAACCATCCATCCAGGAAAACTATCCATCCAGGAAAATTAAACAAATTGATTATATGGGAGTGGGGCTAGAAGAAATGAATGATACAAGCAGGAAAACGATAGATCCGGGAACGATGCATAGAGGTTTCACTGTACACAAGATGTTATTGCCAAATAAGAAATGAGAACCGAATGATTCTTCTACTTTCTAGCAAACGTTGCTAGAAGTTGTGATAGTTGGCAGTTACAGTAGTACTTGTCCGCAGTTGGTGCTGCTTCGTTTCTAGTATTGTCACGATAGGCTAGGGCCTGGTTTTTCAACTGAATAATTTTGTATGCCGGTACAGTGAAACCTCTATCCATCGTTTCTCAAGGGACCAGAAAAATAAAACCATCCTTGCAGGAAAACCATCCATCCAGGAAAATTTAACATTGATTATATGGGAGTAGGGTGAGAAGAAATGAATGATACAAGCAGGAAAACGATAGATCCGGGAACGATGCATAGAGGTTTCACTGTACACAAGATGTTATTGCCAAATAAGAAATGAGAACCGAATGATTCTTCTACTTTCTAGCAAACGTTGCTAGAAGTTGTGATAGTTGGCAGTTACAGTAGTACTTGTCCGCAGTTGGTGCTGCTTCGTTTCTAGTATTGTCACGATAGGCTAGGGCCTGGTTTTTCAACTGAATAATTTTGTATGCCGGTACAGTGAAACCTCTATCCATCGTTTTTCAAGGGACCAGGAAAATAAAACCATCCATCCAGGAAAACTATCCATCCAGGAAAATTAAACAAATTGATTATATGGGAGTGGGGCTAGAAGAAATGAATGATACAAGCAGGAAAACGATAGATCCGGGAACGATGCATAGAGGTTTCACTGTACACAAGATGTTATTGCCAAATAAGAAATGAGAACCGAATGATTCTTCTACTTTCTAGCAAACGTTGCTAGAAGTTGTGATAGTTTGCAGTTACAGTAGTACTTGTCCCCAGTTGGTGCTGCTTCGTTTCTAGTATTGTCACGATAGGCTAGGGCCTGGTTTTTCAACTGAATAATTTTGTATGCCGGTACAGTGAAACCTCTATCCATCGTTTTTCAAGGGACCAGGAAAATAAAACCATCCATCCAGGAAAACTATCCATCCAGGAAAATTAAACAAATTGATTATATGGGAGTGGGGCAAGAAAAAATGAATGATAGATCCGGGAACGATGCATAGAGGTTTCACTGTACACAAGATGTTATTGCCAAATAAGAAATGAGAACCGAATGATTCTTCTACTTTCCAGCAAATGTTGCTAGAAGTTGTGATAGTTAGCAGTTACAGTAGTACTTGTCCCCAGTTGGTGCTGCTTCGTTTCTAGTATTGTCACGATAGGCTACGGCCTGGTTTTTCAACTGAATAATTTTGTATGCCGGTACAGTGAAACCTCTATCCATTGTTTTTCAAGGGACCAGGAAAATAAAACCATCCTTGCAGGAAAACCATCCATCCAGGAGAATTTAACATTGATAATATGGGTGTAGGGTGAGAAGAAATGAATGGTACAAGCAGGAAAACGATGGATCCGGGAACGATGCATAGAGGTTTCACTGTATCAACATCTGTATGTTTTCTCTTTTTCCTTTTTTTTCGAGGTTCCTTGTGTTGAAACCGCGTCCTTCATACCAATCTCCACTGATCCCTAAGGAGTTCTCAACATCTTTCTCTCAAGACTTCTTTTCTTCCAGTTGTGAGGTCTATAAGCTTTCTTTGATGTTTAGAGTATGTTGTTTGTTATATATATTGGGAATAACATCGATTAAGAATCGATTCTGATGTAAAACGATTCTCAAATCAAAAAATCGATTTTTCAAAAAGATTTTTTTTTTTTTTCATTTTTGGTTCAGTGCTGTACTTCTTTGCGTTGTAATAAGTGCTCATTTCGTTGTCTATATTATTTTGTATTGTCGAGATATTACTATCTGGACAAAAGCTATCCCTTCGATTACGTCTGACAGCCGAACGTTGACGAAAATACCCAAATGGTACAGTACAGTTCAAAGAAGTCTCTAGCATCTATTTTTCACGTGAACGCCTTGGGAAGGTTGAAAATAGAAAAGTTTCAAATTACACTACTTTTTTGAGAATAAACTTTTTTTTAAATTTATTTTCTCAATTTTTTTTTCAATTTTTTTTTCAATTTTTTTTTTTTTAGAATCAATTTTTAATCGATTCTGGAGCATAGGGAATCGATTCTCGATTTTGTAATCGATATCATCCCTAATATATATATATAACTTTACAGTGAAATGTCTATGCATCGTTCCCGGATACATTGTTTTCCCGCTTCTATCATTTATTTTGTCCCACCATACTCCCATATAAGCCTAGTAATCAATGTTATGAATTTTCTCCGATGGATTTTTTCCTGCATTGATGGTTTTCGCACTCTGGTCCCTTGATAAACGATAGATAGAGGTTTCACTGTATAAAAATCCACCAATGGTATCGTCGTGATTATTTAGGCCTTGAAGCTCTCGTACAAAACCCGGCCATGAGTTTACATTTAATCCTGCATCCAAGTTTACTCCCCAACCTGCGACTTATATTGTATTTACACCTTCTTTATTCATTCTTTTCTTATACTGCCCTTACACTCGGGCCATTTTGACGGGTTCGCGCATATTTGCTCGCGCAGGCAAAAATGACGTCATGGTCTGGTATGTACTGCACGCTGGTATCTAAAATTTCAACTTCGAACAACTGTAATTCTCTCAAATTTTTCAATTTTCTGCTACGTTATTGAGGTTATGTCATATGTACATTTTGACTAGGGCCTTCAGGCTTACCAAGGTTCAAACTTGAACGATATATAGTCAACCCAAGCAATAAGCATCATTCAAGAACTTGTCCCGATGATATTCCGTTATATTATTGAATAAAATTGTTCATATTATTGTCATTAACAATGTTAGTAAACTGGGATTCTGGGAACTGGGAAATTTAAATTCTCATACGGAAATTCCCAAAGTTGTTCGTATCTTCGCAGATATGGCATGTCAAACAGACTGATAAACTTGAATGTCTGGAAAGTGACGTCATGGTCTGGAAACAACGGCACCATCGGCTATTTTGTAAACTAAAATAATTGGACATCGTTTAACACGCGAAGCATACCCCGAGTGAAAGGGCAGCATCAGACGAGAATGATCTGAATAAAGAAGGCTGTGATTGTATTCAACTATATTTGCTCTGCCGTTCCAGATTTCCGCTCTGCCTTGGACAAGTTGATTGCCCGCCAAGACAACGTCAACACTCAGACGTTGGATGACGACCTCATGGGTCTCTGTTCGGGCAAGTTTCCCACGCAGCCAATCAAGGTGATCGATGAGGACGAAGATGACGTGTCGGCCAGTCAGGTGGCTTCCCAGTTCCCCGACACGCAGTTCCCCGACTCACAGTTCCCCGAGTCGCAGTTCCCCGAGTCGCAGGTCGCCAACTCTCAGGTCGCGGACAAACAGCCGCAAGACTCGAGTCAAGATGCCGCGAACAAGTCGCAAGATGCTTCCGCGGAAGTGGCTTCGCGTTCGGAACTCGCTGATATTGAGAAGAGAGATGAAATCAAAGTCAAGTGAGTTCACTTAGATCTGGTCTCACTCCAATGTCAGTACTGTAGTCATGCTTATTTATTTATTTATAAACCTATTGGGTTTAACGACGCACTCTACTGATGACTTCGACTATTGGCGTCGATGAATGATATATGAGATGATGGGATGATGAAATAAAAGGTTATTTATTAGGTGTTTTGGATGGTGGGAAGGAGTCGGTCGCGGCCTGTTGTTAAGGAACCATCCCAGTATCAACCTGAACGACAGAGGGAAACCACGAAAACGCCTGTCAGGATTGTCAACCATGGCAGGTATCGAACCCCGGTCTCCTGAATGACGGTTTAGTGTATTAACCACTTGGCCACTCGTCTTCAGTCATATTATTTTCAAAGCTGTGATCATATTGAAATTCCCAAAGTTGGATACATCTAATAAAATTTAGTGGAAACTGTTTTTTTTTTTGAAGCTGTGATATTAAAATTTCTCAAGTTATATTTCATCAAATTTAATGGGAAATTTGAACACAGTGCGCTTGTAAGCGGTATCTAGGTAATGATTTCCTATAAACTTAACACAGAAGCACTGGACAATTCTGCGTCAACTGTGCAACAATTTGATCTACGCTTGACACTGGTACTTTCGGCATATAAAGTTGATGACACTGAGACGAGTGGTCGAGTGGCTAGCACACTGAATCGTCATTCAGGAGACCGGGGTTTGTTTCCTGCCATGGTCGACCATCCTGACGGGATTTTCGTGGTTTCCGTACGTCGTTCAGGTCAATACTGGGATGGTTCCTTGACAACAGGCCATGACCGACTCCTCTTCCCACTACCCCCAAAACACCTAATAGGGTGATAAAATAACATCTCATATGTCATTCACCGACGCCAATAGATCGTAGTCATCAGTAGAGCGTGTTGTTAAATGAATGAAGTTAATGAATCAATGAATATTGGCTCCTATACTCGGTAAAAAACTTACAAGTCTTTGTGATACTTTTAGTCCACTGCTCATTACAGTAGAACCTCTGTTATAAGTTTCTTGTTTAAACATTTATTACATTTATAAGTTTTATTTTTTGATCCCACCCATATGCTTTACATGTTAAATAGTTTCATTAATAAGTTTTTGACATTAATACCGGTACATTTTTTCAGTCTGGTCCCCTGAAAAACGTATAAAAGAGGTTCCACTGTATTTCATTTAAAGTTCAGTAGAACCTCTTTAGTAAGTCACTCGTTAGTGCATTTTTCTCCTTGGTAAGTTTTATTTTTTGATCCCATCTATAAGCTCCTACACGTTAAATAGTATCTTTAGTAAGTTTTTCACTTTAGTAAGTTTTTTCAGTCTGGTCCCCTGAAAAACGTACTAAAAAGGTTCCACTGTACCTGTTTTATTTGTTTTCTCATTATTTTTTGTTGTTGTTTTATTGTTTGATTACTGTGAAATCTCTATGCATCGTTCCCGCATCTATCGTTTCCTGCTTCTATCATTCATTTTGTCCAACCCCACTCACATAAGAGTGACCAATGTTGAATTTTCCCAGGTGGATGGTTTTCCTGGTCCCTTGATAAACAATTGATAGAAGTTCCACTGCATTTCATTTGTGAACCCTGCACATAGTTTAGTCTATGACTATCAATAACGTAACGGGATAAGCAACATGGCCTAAGTCCTATCATTTCAACATTAGGCCGTTTTCACCATGATGGAATCAGCGCTTTCGTGTACATTTCTGAGATTCGCAATTTCAAATCAAATCGTACGTATCAGGCTCGTATTTCAATGTATAGTACATAGTTGTACAATTGCATTGTTTCTGATCTTTCTCGTAGATGATGAGTAATTATCCAGTTATCAAATGGTAAATATAGCAGAAGGTATCTTGACTAGAGGACTAAATGCTTTTACAGATGTATTTTAAATTTAGATTGGCCAATTCAAATTAAATTTATCCCAATATTGTTTAATGCAGTTGGAAAGAGCTGGATTCACTGATTGCATTACATCTATTACTTGTATAGATCAACATACAACAATACCAGCAAATCATCATAACATTTGTGAGGCGGCATCCCTCTGATATACGCATGGTGTGAGAGGAAAGCACCATGTTGCTTATCCCGTTACGTTATTGATAGTCATAGGTTTAGTCCAAGATTTTCACAATTTTATTTTGAATGTTTGACATTACCCGGGCCGTAACTGGATGTGACTTGGACAATGATGTTATCATAACAAGTAGAGTGTAATGTGTTACGTAGGGCCTGTAGTAGGCCTACTCTACGGTAGTTCAATCAAAGTTAAACAGTGGTTTAATAATTGATAAGACGCAGATGTCTTCAAGGATTCCGAGAATTGAACTGTTCGTGTCCTTCACTGTATTTCATTTCAGTTCCGAAGCCCGATAGAGAGTCTAGCTTGGATTTATTGTTCCCAGGGCAATCTCTGGAAGTCATGAAGTGAAACGTAAGCCGTGGACGCAGTTTGAATTGGCCTCGTCCGACGATGAAGGAGACTTGTTCACCAACGATGCAGACTTCACGAAGAAGAAAAGTCTGAAGAAAAGGCTGGAATTCTCAGGTACCAAGAAAAAAAAAGTGATGTTTACATGTAATTGACGATTCGAAATATGTACATGAGTTATACTTGAGAGACATGTAAATATAGCTTCTATTTTTTCTTTTCATAGCATTTAGAATTTGCACTTCAGTGCATCTATTATTTTGAAACATCGTGTTTTTTGTAGCGTAACAATGTTCTCTAGAATAACAATAGTATGGTACAGTAAAACCACTAGATAACGTGCAATAGCATACAAGAGAAACACCCCAATTGATATTTTTCAGAAAAATAGCGTTTTTCCACAAGCAGGTCAATCCTACGCTTCATCTGCCGCCTGAATTTGCATCTGCACTTTTTTCCAAATTCGCCAACTAACTTCACCCGTTTACACCTCAATTGAAATAATTTCGTAAAAAAATAGCATCTATAATGCTTCTATTCCGAATATAGCCTCTATATCGCCAATACATTGAAACGTAGCAAATTCAGACGTTTGTAGCGCTTTGTCGCCTTTTCAAAAACATGATACGTAGAACAAGACCAAACTTATTGAAAGATGGAGAAATATCAGAGAAACATCTAAAAAAGCACTTTTAGATATCATCGCTTTCATAGTAATTGCTATTTTTACATGTCTCTAGTTATACTGTACATATAAAGAAATACATTCATACACAACATACAGCACATTCACACATTTGTTCCCCACATTCATTTATACATTTGATACATTACCCTCTCAGATGACGAAGCGGACGAGGTTGCTTCGGAAGCAGACGAGGTTGCTTCGGAAGCCGAGGAAGCCGACGAGCTGGTAGACTACGACTCGGAAGAAAACGAGGTGGTGGCGAAACAGACGAAAGAGTTTTTCGACGCGGAGGCGGAGCTGTCGGAGTCGGAGTGGGGAAGCGCCGACGAGGACGAGCAGGGGCTGGACAAGCTGGAGTACCAGGAGGCGGACGCGGAGCAGTTCGATCAGGAGCAGATGAAGGAGCAGCTCGGCAAGATACACATGTAAGTCAGGATCGTGTCGCTTGCGGCTCGGCGTCCCTTTGTTGGTCACTTTGGTAGGCCTAACTGGAGTCGCCGTTGTGCGTGGGTTCGAGTCACGCGTAAGGCTTGGGTGATTGTGAACGTCCCTTCACTGGGCATCACTCCGTAGTTTCATTCACAAACTATTCAGAAAATAACAACTTATTCAGGAAATAATAACCTATTTATTTACGGTTTAAGAGGCCGCAGGCGCTCGTATTTCACGCCGCAAACTCTCACGGCCGTAATTTTTGAGATATCAATATGATTGTTTTTGCATTCTGCTGATAATTGAAAGAGGAAGGTTATCGCATTTACAGAATTTTGAACAACAAATTTGCAATTTTTCAAATTCTTCAAATGGAAAATGAAAAAATTTCTAGTTTACGGAAACCTAGATATATATTTTTGAATACCGAAAAATAATATGGACTGTGAAATATATCAAAAGTGTGAGTAAGGGAATTAACGGCGTTTACGAGAATATGAGTTCGGCGGGCTAGTCTATGGGCTGCGCCTAGTACACGATGCATGTTAAACTTGAGTCCGAAGCGAGCGAACAACGAGCGCGTGCAGCGCGCCTGCGGCCTCTTAATAGGGCTGTGCGAGCAGAGGTTTCTGAGTTCAAGTGTGTTTGACTTACTTCCGAGCGAGACTCGAGCAAGTCCGAGCACAATTTCAATTTGAGCGAGCGAGCTTGATTCTAGCGAACAAGAATTTTCAATTCAATTGAAAATGAAATGGAAAAATATATAGACAAAACTTTTCCATAAGTTCCAGACACTGTATTTTCAATACCAATCCGTTGAATTTGATAGAAAAATAACAAGTTTATCTTTCCACTCTTGCACGCTCGCTCGACATGGTTTGAGACCTGAAAATATTTTGAGACTCAAAATATTAATCTGGGATAAATAAAATACTTTCAATTGAGTTCCGAGTCTCGATCTCGATTCGATCTCGATCGAGAATTTCGAGACTAAAGTCATCAACCTGAAGTGACCGTTGGGCGTGGGTTCGAGGCCCCGCATAAGGCATGGGTTTTTGTAAACGTCCTTTCAATCATCATCACATCATAGCTTCATAGCTCATTCGTACCCTCGTATAAACTAGCTGTTGGTGGGGTCGTTGAGCAAACAATAATCATAATCACTTGCAGTTTCTGCTTTGGGCCAGCTTTTTTAAAAACTTTCATCTCTTAGTTTCTTCTTGTTCGTTGTATGCCTTCGTTTGTACGCTTAATACTGCAAACTCAAGAATAACAACTACAGGATTAGGGTCTATCAACGAAAATTGAAACCCACATATTTTTGTACTTTCCAGTCTTGCTTCAGGCAGCTGTCCAAATATTACTTACTGTTGATAAGTTGATGGCTATTCGAGGGAAGATATGACAATTATTCTCAACTTGATCATTGATTTCACCAGTTAATTTTGTATTTGAATTTTGAAACACATTTTTTGAAAACAAAAATCATAAAATACAGCTCATTGTCTACAAAAACAAATCACTATCACCCGCTCACTCGTACCCCCGTATAATCTAGCTGTTGGTGGGGTCGTTGAGCAGCATAAAAATGAAAATGAAAACCAGAGGTAAGCTTACCTTGAAGCAAACAGTCTACCCAGAGCCATTTTGTCTCGAATGAACCGAAATCAGCCCATTTTCGTTTCGTTCCCACGGTTCCCTATACTTGAACACAGTGTAACATATAGACTCATGACACTGTTGTCACGCATCTATTACAGAAGTGTTCAAGAGTAAATACTCTTGTAGACCATTATTCATTATAGGCCTACTTAGAGACATAAAAATAGCAATTGCTACAAAAGCGATGAAATCCAGAAGTGCTTTTTTAAATGTTTTTCTCATATTTCTTCATGTTTTAATATGTTTGATGTTCTATCATGTTTTTGAAAAGACGACAAAGCGCTACAAACGTCTGAATCTGCTACGTTTCAACGTATTGGCGATATAGGCGCTATATTTGGAATAGAAGCATTATAGATGCCATTTTTTACAAAATTATTTCAGTTGAGGTGTAAACGGGTGAAGTTAGTTGACGAATTTGGAAAAATGTGGAGTTGAAAATGCAGGCGGCAGATGAGGCGCAGGTTTAGCCCGCTTGTGGATACTATTTTTCTGAAAAATATCAATAGGGGTGTTTCTCTTGTATGCCTATTGTACGTTATCTAGTGGTTTCACTTGTACCGTATTGTTGTTATGCTACAGAACGTTGTTGCGCCACAAAACACGATGTTTCAAAATAATAGATGCACCAAAGTGCTACTTTTCAAATTCTAAATGCTATGAGAAGAAAATATAGAAGTTATATTTACATGTCTCTAATTATACTGTACCCTGTATTTAAAATGTTATCTTTACCTTGCTTGTACATAGTCGTAATTATTATGTATGTAAACACTTGCGGCTAGAGGCCATGGCATACGTAGCCACAATACTAGGCAGATCTTTGAATGAATCGTGGTGGATGTAATTATCCTAATTAATAATGAACCAGTAACTAGGGGTGTCCAACTATTCATCAGATCAAGAAAGATTTCAAAAGTGAACTGAAAAGCTTTTTAATAAATCAATGCTTTTATACAATTGAAGCTTTTAAAAACTTCAATAAGTTTTAATTACTCTGACAAATCTATATGGCACACTGGTACAACCTTGTATTTCTGTCGTTCAACTGTATATATGTACTAGGGATGACATCGATTCTCAAAATCGGGAATCGATTCTCTATGCTCCAGAATCGATTAAAAATCGATTTTCAAAAAAAATTAAAAAATTAAAAAATTAATTTTTTTTTTTTTTTTTTAAATTGATAAAAAAGGTTATTCTCAAAAAAGTAGTGTAATTTGAAACTTTTTTTTCAACCTTCCCAAGGCGTTCACGTGAAAAATAGCTGCTAGAGACTTCTTTGAACTGTACTGTACCATTAGGGTATCTCCGTCAACGTTCGGCTGTCAGACGTAACCGAAGTCCAGATAGTCCGAAGTCCTTTTGTCCAGATAGTAATATCTCAACAATACAGAATAATATAGACAACGAAATGAGCACTTAGTACGACGTGAAGAAGTACAGCACTGAACCAAAAAAATAACGAAAATTATTATTTTTTTTTTTGAAAAATCGATTTTTTGATTTGAGAATCGTTTTACATCAGAATCGATTCTTAATCGATTCTCGATTAATCGATGTTATCCCTAATATGTACAGTAGAACCTCGTCTATAAGTTTCTCGTTTGTACATTCACTATATTTATAAGTTCTATTTTTTGATCCCACCCATATGCTCCCCATGTTAAATAGTTCCCTTAATAAGTCTTTCACATTAAGAGTCCACGGGAGTCGATTTAGCGAAATATCAGTTTTTTGGTGATAACTTTTGAACGGTATGAGATATCAAAATTCCAATCCCCGAGAAACACAGATAATTAAAATAGCTTCAAGATGATACAATTTTTAACTATTCAAGTCATGTCGCATAACTGTCAAGCTAAAAAAACACATTTTCAAGCTGTATATGCTATGTACAGTTATGTGACATGACTTGGATGGTTATAAAACTTATTATCTTGAAGCTATTATAATTACCTGTGTTTCTCGTTCATTAGAATTTTGATATCTCATACCGTTCAGAAGTCATCACAAAAAAACTGATATTTCGCCAAAACGACTCCCGTGGACTCTTAATACATTTTTACCAAATTTTTCGTACCAAAGAGGTCCCACTGTATGTAGCCTGTATTTTTAATTGTAATTAGTGATATTATAGGCCTATGTGTGATTTCTGACATGTCCAACATGGCAATGTTCGTTCTCAGATCTTTCTGAGAAAGAGAAAAGGGCCGTGAAGTATTTTGTGTCATGGTTTGTTTGTTTCCAGGCGCCAGGTGCTGGACGCGGACAAGAGGGAGGTGCGGATGCTGCAAGAGATGCTGTTTGAAGACGGAGAGCTGCATGGCGAGGGGAAGGGGAGGGAGAGGCAGTTCCGTTGGAAGAATGTCGGTCAGTAGTAATAGGCATTTCATGTCATAGTCATTTATTTATTTATTTCGTTACGTCGCAATTATGCTCAACACGGTGGCGAGTTCCTAATAGTACAGTACAATATATATATAAATCAATATAGCGGGGGGTTAACAACTCTTGAAATTTGGTGTACACTTGCCATGAAATCCCTTTGAAATCCCCCTGAAATCCCTGACATCCCTTGAAACCCTTGAAATCTTGAAATCTTGAAATCCAAATTTCAGAGTTGTTTACCCCTCGGTTGATAGTGTTGGTAGTATTGATTTATAGTGAAGACTGTAGTGTTCATTTGTTGTTCGAGAAGGTATCAACCGAGATGTATTGAGGGTTGCGTTGGTTTGCCGGTTGGAGATGGTGTCCTCACTTCCTATCTCTCCCATGTTGAAAATGTATTTCAATTCACCGGCTACATCTTTAGAACTATCTATCATGCGTAGGTAGTAGTGATAAAAGGAACTAACTTTATGTTCACACTGCCTCAGCTAATAACAGCTGTCATGAACTTTGTCAGCCTGTCAGCCATTTCTACAAAACTACACTAGATAGAGCAGCGATCTTTGTTCTGAGTAAAGTACTCGGGAAATGGAACACGTTTTCAAATTAGTGAAGTCACCATCTCTAACGGGCAAACCAGCGCAAACCTCAATGCATCTTGTTACCAACTGTTCTGAAAACCAACTGACAAAAAAAAACAATATGGATCGCTGCTCTACCTGGTGTTTTTTTGAAGAAACGGCTGACAGCGATGACAGCGAGCCGGCCTTGAACGTAACGTTAGTTCCTTTTATCACCACTTAACTACGTACGGTCAATAGTACTTGAAACATGGACCGTGAATTGGAACATATTTCCAACATGGGAGGGATATGAAGTGAGGACACCATCTCCAACGGGCAAACGCAACCCTCAATGCATCTTGGACGTAGGTATTAGGAATAACATCGATTCTATACATTCAGAATCGATTATGTACTTCCCAGAATCGATTAAGAATCGATTTTTTCAAATTTGAAAAAAAAAATTCTGTGTACATTTACATGTTTAAATATTCCCGCGCTGTTTTCATGTAGCTAAAACTGTTGCACATCGTGTTATATCAACTGTACCGCTCTGTCGAAGTGGCGCCTTCAAGGTCATGAACGAAGCTTTCTTCCCTCCATGATACACACACACACACATTCTTCCCCACTACGCTGAACCACGCCCTTTGTCGTGTAAATGATCCAATGGCGTTTGTCTCATTACGAAAACTCTCGACCGGACTTGGCGGGAGGAGAAGGTAAAAGATGGGAGGAGCTACAAAGAACATGTGCGAGCGATGGTACACGTGCATCAGTCGACGTAAATGCTACAAATGTGTACAGTTTCGATCAAAAAAAAAATAGCAAAAACATCGATTCTCGATTTTTAGAATCGTTTGGCACTAGAATCGATTCTGAATCGATTCTCGATTAATCGATGTTATTCCCAGTAGGTAACGAAAGAGAACCGAGTAGTAAGTCGGTGTGGTGTTACAGACAAGGACGATGACAGCAGTTGGGTGCGTCACGACTCGGACGGAGAGGCAGCCGACGACGGTGAAGCGGAAGAAGACGAGGAGCGGTGGCGCATCATGAGGCACGAGCGAGAAACGTTCCTCCGAGAACAGAAGGTGAGACTTGATTTGCGGTGATGAGAACCTGCGTGACGCGACGGAGAGTGACGTGTCTTGACGGCTAATAAGTCAACGAAATAGAAAGGGGCAATAAATTGCCACGCATCCTGGAGGTGATGAGAACCTGCGTGACGCGACGGAGAGTGACGTGTCTTGACGGCTAATAAGTCAACGAAATTGAAAGGGGCAATAAATTGCCACGCATCCTGGAGGTGATGAGAACCTGCGTGACGCGACGGAGAGTGACGTGTCTTGCCGGCTGATAAGTCAACAAAATTGAAAGGGGCAATAAATTGCCACTTGAAACAGAATCTTAATTACGAGTACAGATTATTGGTGAAAAGATATAAAGATACAATATTTGTATAGCTTCATGTAAATTTATTTGTCAGTGTCTAATTTCTACCTTGTGGTACTAACCATGTTTTTTTTTTATTCTTTTCAATAATTTACAGAAATACTGCATTACGAAGAACAGAAATATGAAGAACAAAACTGAAACAAAAATTATATCACTGGAAAGACAAATTTAATACATAAAAGGGGAGATATTCAAAACATATCATTTACCTGTAATAAATCAATATTTACAATAAAGACGACAATTAATAATGAAAGACGCTGAGCTAGGCCGATAACTAGAGACATGTAAAAAAAGCAAACGCTATACTAGTCAAACGCGGAATAAGCGTTGTAAGATGAGCGAGATATCTGAATAAGGTATAAAAGTCCTTGAAGTAGTTCTACCCTTGCTACTTCATCGACTCTAGTATTCTACACACCTTGATATCTGAATAAGCTATAAAAGTCGTTAAAGTAGTTCTACTCTTGCCACTTCATTGACTCTGGTATTCTACACACCTTGACGCATATGAAAAATACTTCATTGTTGGTCAACTCTTGAATCTAGAAAGCAGTGAATCTTGACAACTTAATTCTGTTACAATTTTTATGATATATTTGATGAATATTATCAGTTATCTTATTTTTTTTCTTCGAAACGGCTGATCAGAATTGCTCACAAAATTGTGAAAATGTGTAAAATCCATGTATACACATTTAGAGGAAATTTCATTCCATTTGGAGAGATTTTATTTCTCAACATTTTCTGCCCAGCCAAATCTTATGGGGTTTTTAGAAACTTTGAGATGATTTTTCTCAAAATCGGTCCGACCGATTCATTCCAAAAACTATACAGTTCTAAGTTGGATGAGTTTGCGTGTACAAAATAAGTTTCATGTTGATCAGTCAACCCTTGCGACCTGTGGAGTGCTTACAAAAAAAAAACACACAGACAAAGCCCCATAAGAGTAGGATGGAAACTTCGCTACGCTCATCAAAAAGCGATGAAATCTAAAAGTGCTTTTTAAAATATTTGTCCGATATTTCATCATGTTTCAATGCATTTGATGTTGTTCTATTATGTTTTTGAAAAAACGTCAAAGCGCTACAAACGTCTGAATCTGCTACGTTTGAATGTATTGGCAATATAGACGCTATATTCGGAATAGAAGCATTATACAGTAGAACGTCACTTATACGATTCTCATTTATACGATTTTTACATTTATACGACTTTTCCAGGTGGTCCCAACCATTCTCCATAAGACTAAATGTTAAATTTCTTCTATTATACAACTCATTTATTCACGACTTTTCGTTTATACAACTGAATTTCTTGTCTCCTTCCAACATTTTCAATAATTCCAGTCAGGTGTTCATCATAAAGTCGTAAAAATCCCAAAACGTAAACAACACATGCAACACATGCGTAAGCACACCTTTTTTTCCTAGTAAAAATACCACCTTATCATGACTTCTCCACTCCTACCCGGGTTTTTCCCACCCCAAAAAATATTTATAGATATTGTCTAGTTCTAAATCACTTATATTCATGAAGAGACGCATCATTTTCCTAAACCAAACATCACTCTTTAGAGCAACAGGACCTCCAACCTCAAGGTTTGGAAGCACACTGCCAAGAATGTTGCAATCACACTGGCACATTTGCCCAGCCAGTGACAGCTGATAATGTGGGGAGGGGGGTAGGGGGTATGCAAGGCGTGTGCAGGAGCGCATTTCTTTTATGTCAACAAAAAGTGATTTCAAAATCGAAGTATTTTAAAAAAGCAATGATGATCGCTTTTCATTGTTTGAAGTCAAATGTCATTTCAATAATATTCTCTCTCTAACAGGGACAGAAAAACTAAAAAATGTAATTCTGTCAATGTCATGTCAAACATTTGAAGTAAATGCCACACTAGGAGTCGTCTGGACAGTGTTAATTGGTTGCTATGAGCATTGGTAAATGTCTGCGTCTGTCTCTCACAAAGCACATGTCATCTAAGAGCTGTCAAGGACATAATGGCATGCTGTAGTGGCTTGAAGGTTGGTGAGGGGGCGGAGGGGAGAGCTGTGACGCGTCTTCACTTACAGACCAGACCAAAAACATCATACACAAGAAAATAAAGACCAAAAAAAAAAACATTGATTATGCAGTGGGTAAATGTTTGAACCCAGATTCATTCATTAATCATTTATACGTTTATCCATTTATACGATTTTTTTTATCATTCCCCTGAAAGTCGTATAAACGACGTTCTACTGTAAATGCTATTTTTCACAAAATTATTTCAATTGAGGTGTAAACGGGTGAAGTTAGTTGACGAATTTGGAAAAAAGTGGAGTTGCAAATTCAGGCGGCAGATGAGGCGTAGGTTTAGCCCGCTTGTGGACACTATTTTTCTAAAAAGTATCAATTGGGGTGTTTCTCTTGTATGTTTATTGTATGTTATTTAGTGGTTTTACCGTACCGTACTGTTGTCTAGCTACAGAACGTTGTTGCACCACAAAACACGATGTTTAAAAAAAATAGATGCACCAAAGTGCTATTTTTCAAATTCTAAATGCTATGTAAAGCAAAAATAGAAGCTATATTTACATGTCTCTACCTATAACAATGAAATTATCTACAATTGAGCTGCGGTCTTGTTGTTGCCAACATTGCCACGTGCGTGATGTAACTGGTTTGTTTGTGTCGACCCAGGAGAAGGACGAGGCTGCCGGCAAGCTGGACAGCGGTGTTCTTGAGGATGAAGACAGCCAGCTTTTGAAGCTCGGTAAAGCTGCGTTGAGACGGATAAGAAGCGTTCACTCGCAGGAGCAGATCGTCATCGAACGTACGAGGGTGAACATCAGGCGTTCGGCGTCCGACACCATCTTGTCCCCCGATGCTAAACGCCCTCGTCACCCGCTGGTACGTTCGTTCACCTTCTATAACAACACCAGATTGTTCTGTATGTGTAGAGATGTAGGAAGTTAGTATACAGTGAAACCTCTATCCATCGTTTTTCAAGGGAACAGTTAAATAAAACCATCCATCCAGAAAAATTCAACTTTGGTCAAATGAGAGTGGGGTGAGAAAAAGTGAATGATACAAGCAGGAAAACGATGGATCTGGGAACGATGCATAGAGATTTCACTGTGATAGACTAATAGTATTAATGAAATAGACTATCAAATCCAAATATTTTACAAGAATACATATCACCGGCACAGTAGCTGAGTGGTTAGCTCACTTGCTTCATGATCCGGGAGGTGAAGGGACATATCGGACCCGGTTCGATCCCCGCCACCGTCCATCTTTACAGGGGTATTTCGTGGTTTCCCTCTTTAGTGTAGGCTAATGCCGAGATGGTTCCCACAATATAGGCCACGACCGCTTCCTTCCCACTATCCTTCCCATTACCCATAAAAAAACCTTCATCTCATCATCCCATCATCTCATTAATCATTCATCCGACGCCAATAGACCTTAGTCGTCATTACAGTGCGTCGTTAAAACCCAATACAGAAAAAAATACATATTTTTGGTTTTCTTTATGTTTCGTGGTACTTCGATGCATTCAACATTGAATCCCATTTCACTACTTGTCAGTACAAATATCTTTCTCACAGCATTCAGCTGCATTTAGCTATTTCGTGAAGATATGCATGGTTTTGAACAAGATGCATTGAGGGTTGCGTTTGCCCGTTGGAGATGGTGTCCAGACTGCATATCCCTCCCATGTTGAAAATATGTTCCGATTCACGGTCCACGTTTAAAGTACTAATGACCGTGCGCAGATGAGTGGTGATAAAAGGAACTGACGTTACGTTCAAGGCCGGCTCGCTGTCATCAAGTTTGCCAGCCCATCAGCCGTTTCTACAAAAATACACCAGATAGAGCAGCAATCCATATTACACAGAAAAGTCCTCACGGTATGGTACGTGTTTTCAAGATAAGTGAAGGCACCATCTCTCGGCTGCAAATAAACGCAACCCTCAATGCATCTTGGTTTTTAAAACACAAGACAGTGAGCTGTATTGTATGTAAATTTGTTTTCAAAAAATTTCTCGAATACAAAATAAACTGTAGAAACCAACGGTTAAGTTGAGAGGAATCGTAATCTCTTTCCTCGAATAACTATCGATGATGATTATTGCTTGCTTAACGACCCCACCAACAGCTAGGTTACACGGGGGTACGAATGAGCAGGTGACAATGACACTATGATGTAATGATAAGTGAAAGGACGTTTACAAAACCCATGCCTCATGCGGGACTCGAACCCACGTCCAACAGTGACGTCAGTTTCTGAAGCGGTGCCTCAGCTGACCGAGCTACCGAGGGCGGCTAACAATAACTACATAACTATCAACAGTAAAAGCAACCCTTGTGGCTCAGTCAACTATCGCTGACTACCGTAGAAGCTGAAGGCTGGGGTTTATGTCCTACGTTCGTTCACCTATCATCACTTGATCATTTCATTGACACTCGCTCATTCGTACCCCCGTATAACCCAGCTGTTGGTGGGATCGTTGAGCAGCATGAAAAAAATCAACAGTACCCTACAATTAGTAGTACAGTGAAACCTCTATCCATCGTTTTTCAAGGGACCAGGAAAATAATACCATCCATCCAGGAAAACTATCCATCCAGGAAAATTTAACATTGATTGTATGGGAGTGGGGCTAGAAAAAGTGAATGATACATCCAGGAAAACGATAGATCCGGGAACGATGCATCGGGGTTTCACTGTATTTGGACAGCTTCCTGCCTCGGACTGAAAAGTCTGGAAGAATGTGGAAATTCTGTTGATAATCTCGTCGTGGTCGATCTAGTTTGTAGCTCCTGTTTTTCCAGTAGTTTGCTACAAAATGCTACGTTTCACGTGAAAATATACTTTCCAAACTGAATATGAATTTTAGATTGTGATGTATGTGACTATGTGGTATTATATCCTGTAGATTTGTATCATACAAAGTAGATGCCTAGATAGTAGATAGTAGTGATAACATCGATTAATCGAGAATCAATTAAGAATCGATTCTGATGTAAAACGATTCTCAAATCAAAAAATCGATTTTTGAAAAAAAAAAATTTTTTTTTCGTTCAGTGCTGTACTTCTTTACGTTGCAATAAGTGCTCATTTCGTTGTCTATATTATTCTGTATTGTTGAGATATTACTATCTGGACAAAAGCTATCCCTTCGGTTACGTCTGACAGCCGAACGTTGACGGAAATACCCAATTGGTACAGTACAGTTCAAAGAAGTCTCTAGCAGCTATTTTTCACGTGAACGCATTG
The DNA here is from genome assembly GCA_964007535.1 of Brachyptera risi. Lineage (NCBI taxonomy): Eukaryota > Metazoa > Arthropoda > Insecta > Plecoptera > Taeniopterygidae > Brachyptera > Brachyptera risi. The sequence goes on from OZ023326.1 coordinate 85,413,543, forward strand.
GGAGGGTTGAAAAAAAAGTTTCAAATTACACTACTTTTTTGAAAATAGGCCTAACCTTTTTTACAATTTTTTTTTCAATTTTTTGTTTTTTAAATCTTTTGTTTTTCAAAATCGATTTGTAATCGATTCTGGAGCATAGAGAATCGATTCCCGATTTTGAGAATCGATGTCATCCCTCCTAATAGATAGATAGACAGATGTGATTATGAAGCTACGTACTTTCTTCTCCGGTATTTGTTTGCTATGCAACCATTTCCCAACGGTCTGCGCTTTATCCCAAATCCATCTTCATACAGCATAATGAACATACCGTAACATAATAATTATACTTCAATATGTATGATTTTCAGGTGAAACGTGGTTCTTTCCTCGCACGTGGCGAGAGCGCTCTGGCGAGGATAGCTGAAATGACTCGCGGCACGACTGGAAACGTCGTAGTTAATCCCAAGAACTCCCGTAACTTTGTTTTTGCCACGATAAGTCCCAAAGAAGAAGCAATAGAGGAACCAGCGCAGAAGGTACGTCATTAATATCTGTTTTTTGCTTTTGCTCTCTCACTTTTTCCCATTTGCTTGCATATTTATTTTATAACTGATACTATTTGATTTTTAATACACTTTGTCCACTCGAGCTTATGTTATCCCAGACACTAGTCTTTTTTGATGAGCGTAGCGAAGTCTCCATCCCACTCTTATAGGGCTTTGTCTGTGTGTGTGTTTTTTTTTTTTTTTTTTCTTGTAAGCACTCCACAGGTCGCAAGGGTTGACTGATCAAGAAGGAAACTTTTTGTGTACACGCAAACTCATCCAACTTAGAACTGTATAGTTTTTGGAATGAATTGGTCAGACCGATTTTGAGAAAAATCATCTCAAAGTTTCTAAAAACCCCATAAGATTTGGCTGGGCGGAAATGTTGAAAAATAAAATCTCTCAATGGGATGAAATTTTCTCTAAATGTGTAAACATGGATTTTACACATTATTACGATTTTGGAAGCAATTATGATCAGTCGTTTTGAAGAAAAAAATGAAAATAACTGATAATTGATGAGCGTAGCGAAGTCTCCATCCCACTCTTATAGGGCTTTGTCTGTGTGTTTTTTTTTTTTGTTTTTTTTTTTTTTTGTTTGTAAGCACTCCACAGGTCGCAAGGGTTGACTGATCAACATGAAACTTTTTTTGTACACGCAAACTCATCCAACTTAGAACTGTATAGTTTTTGGGATGAATCGGTCGGACCGATTTTGAGAATCATCATCTCAAAGTTTCTAAAAACCCCATAAGATTTGGCTGGGCAGAAAATGTTGAAAAATAAAATCTCTCCAAATGGAATGAAATTCTCTCTAAATGTGTATACATGGATTTTACACATTATTACGATCTTTTAAGCAATTCTGATCAGTCGTTTTGAAGAAAAAAAATAAAATGTCTGATAATATTCATAAAATATATCATAAAAATTGTGACAGAATTAAGTTGTCGAGATTCACTGCTTTCTAGATTCAAGAGTTGACCAACAATGAAGTATTTTTTATATGCGTCAAGGTGTGTAGAACACCAGAGTCAATGAAGTGGCAAGAGTAAAACTACTTTAACGACTTTAATAGCTTATTCAGATATCAAGGTGTGTAGAATACCAGAGTCGATAAAGTAGCAAGGGTAGAACTACTTTAAGGACTTTTATACCTTATTGAGATATCTCGCTCATCTTACAACGCATATTTCGCGTTTGACTAGTATTCATCAAATATATCATACAAATTATGACAGAATTAAATTGTTGAGATTCACTGCTTTCTAGATCCAAGAGTTGACCAACAATGAAGTATTTTTTATATGCGTCAAGGTGTGTAGATTACCAGAGTCAATAAAGTGGCAAGATTAGAACTACTTTAACGACTTTTATAGCTTATTCAGATAGCAAGGTGTGTAGAATACCAGAGTCGATAAAGTAGCAAGGGTAGAACTACTTCAACGACTTTTATACCTTATTAGGATATCTCGCTCATCTTACAACGCATATTTCGCGTTTGACTAGTATACCAGAATTGTAGGCCTATTTTCTTTCCTTCTTAAACATTGTAACCCCCTCAATTTGAAATTCACGGGATTCAAAAGTATCTACTTTGTATTAAAAATGTTTGAATCATCAAAAAAATTAACACAAAGGTTTGGACAAAACTCTGTATGTAGGTAGTAGGTACGTATTGGAATCGGGCTATCATTTAAATTGAACAAAATTTGAATTACCGGAGTTTGTATTAACGTGGGTTTGCTGTAGGCATATTGATTTGTAATTTTATCATCACCTTATACTGCACTGTATTCTTTATTTTGTATATTATCGTTTCAGGTTGTGAAGAGAAAAGCTGCCAGGCTGACACCGTCGTCTCTTCTCAAAAAACCCAAAGTAGTTGACGACAAGTCGAAAGGCCGACGACTATTCGACCATTTAGTTTAGCGGACAACTGTCAATATTTTTAGTGAAACGAGTTGATTATACATAGATTATATCAAGAGAAATGAGGGTCTTTGTGACGATGTGTTATTTAGACCATAGAAAGCTGCAGGGCTGTGTAATGGTCTATCTACAACTACCGTATTCAATGTGTTGGTAGACACAAGAATTGAAGTCAACAGTGAGCTTCAATAATGAACAAATAATTGAATGAATGTTATAAGTTGAATAATAATGAATAATAAAAAAAGATTGATATTACCTTTTATTTAGTTGGTACTTCGTTGGTCTACGTCACCATGTCTCATCCTTGTTGGAGATTATACAGTGGAAGCTCTTTAGTACATTTTTCAGGGAACCAGACAGAAAAAACTTACTGAAGTGAAACACTAACTAGAGAAACCATGTGGGACCATATAGATGGTCATGTGGGACCATATAGATGGGATAAAAAAAAAAACTTACCAAGGTGAAAAATATACTAAAGAGAAACTTACTAAAGAGGTTCTACTGTATTCCATAACTGTCAAAGTAGGCCTTTAATTGTATTAAATCATGTAAAGATGTAGTTGTTTTGTTGGACACACTTGGCCAACGCGTTCGGTAAATTGAGTCTTATGCACAAAAAGCACGATGTAGTGATACCAACAGACTCGATCATAATATAAAGGTGTGCCAACTGCCATGCTGATAACATGGACGGTATTTGTGGTTTCTTGCAGTCAGTTTGGAGTCAAAGGTCTCGATTGTCTGTGGCGATTCAGCGGATTCCCTTGAGAACTAAATGTAGGTAAGAGTGGCTACGGTGCCGGTGGTGGCATTGTTTAGCATTGTCGATCAAGCCTAGTTTGATATAAAAGCAATAATTGTGCCACGAGTAAAAATAGGATCATGGCCTCAGATTCTGACCCCGCAAATACTTCACTTTGAAGACACTAGTCAGTACACCGTCTTTATACTGTGAAACCTCTGCAGATGCATGGTTCTCGGATCCATCCTTTTCCTGCTTGTATCATTCACTTTTTCTCACCCCAGTCCCACATAATCCATGTTAAATTTTCTTGGATGGATTGTTTTCCTGCATGGATGATTTTATTTTTCTGGTCACTTCAAAAATGATGGATAGAGGTTTCACCGTACTATGAATAAGTATGTTGGTATTACTACATCAAGCATGGAGCAAGTTGAAGCCATAATGGAACAACAATAAAGAAAAATCATAACCAAACAATTCAAATACACAAACATGCAGCTATTATTTTCATTAAAATTTAGAAACCATGCCTTCCATTAGTACGCTCTACTGCTTGCTCATTGGCTGATCAGTTTGACAAGTTTGGATTGTTGGATCCTGGTTTTCATATTACTCTCATTGAGCAACGGTACAGTCGTTTAATTTGACCGTCATACGACACTTGGCCAGCGAGCAAACCGGAAGGCCTGCTTCAACTCGGAATTTGTATTTTCAAAGCGATTTTGAGAACTCAATTGGCCATGTGTAGCCCCACTCACCTTTAGCTCGTAGTGTCAACCTTCCAGCTTCCCTTGTGTTATGCAATTATTCCATTGTAATCTCTTGGGTAGCAATAAATGTAGGCCACATCAATAAACACAACGTCATTTTAATCCAAAAGTATTTTCAGTACCGTACCAGCTTATAAATGTGCATTTATTCAATTTTGGAACTCATTAAATTGTAGGGTCACCTTTAGACACAATGTGAAGTATAAAAGAGAATACAATACAGTGAAACCCCTATGCATCGTTCCCGGATCCATCAATGCCGGATCCATCGTTTTCCTGCTTGTATCATTCATTATTTCTCACCCCACTCCTATATAATCAATTTTGAATTCTCCTGGATGGATGGTTTCATTTTCCTAGTCCCTTGAAAAACAATGGATAGAGGTTTCTCTGTAGAGTGCTATATGGGGACTGTAGTGCAAAGCTTCAAAATGTTTTATATGCCATTTGGGAATGTTTATCTATCTGAAAGGCTTTTGGAGATGAATAGGCCTATTTGAAATTTTGACCACAAATTAGTACCGGTACGTTAGTAAGCCTACTTATATAAATTTTACAGCTTTCATTGAAAAGCTGGTCAAATAAAAGTATAAGGGCTGGGAAAGAGGATATGTCTTGGTCAAACTGGATGGATATTAACCCTAACTCTTGACATGATATTTTGCAAAGATTTATTTTTCAAATATGCCTTATCAGTGGCGCGTTCAGCTTTTATGGGGCCCTAGGCGCAATCTGATTCAGAGCCCCCCCCCCCCCCCCCCCCTACCTGTACATTTGGAGAAATAGAGGAGTTTGACGTTTTCAGTAGAAAAAAATACTGAAATGTAAGTTAACAGCCCAGAAACAGCGACAATCTATGATTCAATGGCTATAGACAATGCCCGCACAATGCGCACGCGCAGAAAGCAAATATACGTTACGTAGCCTAAAGGGAACACATGAAATAACCGACTATGTACTCTTGATTGGCTGCAGCACAATACATAATATGGTAGCAGTAATAAACAAATAGTGTATATATTGCGTTTAATTTCTTTTTTGATTACGGAAGGTTACAAATATATTTAATAATTTAAAAACAAAGATATATCAAAGAAGTAATTTGGGGGCCACCAGGGGGGCCCCAAAATCCGGGGCCCTAGGCGCGCACCTAGTACGCCTAGGCCTAAACGCTCCACTGGGCCTCACATTATTGTATAGTCGTAAAATTGACACAAGACGAGTAGAACTGTTGATAATATTACATAATATATTCTATTTGAAACAGGTGAGTACGGTACTTGAGGCGATGCATCCGACTACTCCGGCAAGGTGTGGTCCTCGACTTTAATTATTTCACCATTGACTTTATAATAACTCGATGGCTTTACTAATCTTAATCGAGCTTATGATTCACGCAACCAAACCAAAACTCATTAACCTTGATTAAGTTTAATTGCTTTTGTAATCAGATGTGTTTGAATTTTTCAACATTCATCTTCTTTGAGCCCAAGTCCATGTTATCTTGAAAATATAGATCATTCGTTTCATTCATTTTTAAATCATTTTATTCTTGTTTTTTTTCTTACATTAGACTTATTTACAAACATATTTTTCAACATTACAAGCCATTTCACAACAAGAAACCTGCATAAGTTCCTGTGTGCAATTATGAATGTTGTTTGTATTCAATATTCAATTCAATTTCAATTTCAACATGTTTTTTATAGCATTAACCACAATTACTCACTTGGTGACGTCAAATATCAGAGCCACATTGAATTTCAAGATTCTTCAATGTGAATTTTAATGACATTGTAATCAACAAGACTGTTTTCGGACATTTTCTTGTCCGAATGTGTCTAAAAATAGAATTGTGGTTAATGCTATTCTCATTAAACAATTACCTGACAAATATGAAATATTTCATGTTCTGAATAATCTTGCGCCGATCACTTTGATATATCGTTTAGAACGTTGGTATCTATGGTAGAACAAAAACAAAAATTACTCGGCCTATTTACTTTATATAAGTTGGCTTCCTAAAGAATGATTAGTCGATTACTATTTTTGATCAGTCAGAAGTGAAAGACATGCTGAGGATTTTAAAAGTGACGACAATTCGAAATGGAGACTGAAAGAAGATGGGAAACCCTTTGTAAAAACCCCTCGGCTCGTGGACTTTGAAAGATAGATCTTTTCTACAGACTAGGTAAACGCATTAAGTGTTTCCGCGTTGATGGTTGAGCTAGAACATAACAACTTATATCTTTGGATTGGTTATCATATAGATATATATATATATATATATATATATATATATATATATATATATATATATATATATATATATATATATATATATATATATATATATATATATATATATATATATATATATATATATATATATTTATATATATATATATATATATATATATATATATATATATATATATATATATATATATATATATATATATATATATATATAATATATATATATATATATATATATATATACACCTTGAGAATTGAGATCCAAACAATTACGTCCGTGCCATCCTATGTCCTAATCAATTTGTATGATAATGGAGAAGGCTTTGTTTTAATCGTTTTCAATCAATTGGTGACACCTGTTGCTTGGATTAAATTGTTTTCTTGATAGTTTCGAGTGATGTAGAAAAAATTACATTATATATTTTTTACAGCAAAACGGCTGATCTGATTGGACTGAAAGTTTGGAATGAGGTGAATAATTATTATATTGAAATTACTTGAGAATTTGAATTCTCTCCAAGGAAATATCTTTCACTAATTTTTTCATCTGGGTTATTCTTATGAGATTTTTGAAAACTTTGAAATGAGTTTTCTCAGAAGTGGTGGAATCGATTGCGCCTCAAAACTATACATCAGTATCAAATCAGATGAGGGCACTTGTGTATGCCAAGTTTCAACTGATTTTGAATTTTTGTTTGACCTGTGGAGCGAACAAAAAAACACAAAACAAGTGCTTTTTTTCGGGTATGGTGAAATTGAGTTTTCGCTTTACTCATCCAATAAAATATTCCACAGGCCATCTTTTTATTATTCAAGGTATTATATTAATGATGTAGACCTACAAAGTTAACCATGGCTGTAGTGGTGAATCGATTTTGTCTAAATCCATGTTGTCAAACCATTAAGTAGGCCCTACCGGTAAGGAATGCTTTATGGCATAACTAACCAAATGACCTTGCTGTCAATGCACCTTAAAACCCTAATATTCATTTATTCACCAACCAGTCGAACAAAAAGCATTTTCGAATATTTTTGAGGTAAATTTACTGATTAACGAACCACGCCATTTTTTTTTTCATTTCTTTTCAATTTTTTTCTTCATTTTTTTTAAAGTATATAAGCTCCGTTCCGCCTGCCGGCGGTATACGCGAGGTTTGTACACTAACCTGACCCTAACCTAACCTACTGTCCACCTTTGTCGTCTTAGTCAGATCACAAAGCATCAACTTCGAGTGAGTAAAAAACATATTAAAACAAACGAAATACAAAATGTCCAAACTACACACCATAGATATGAACCAGATCTATTAGAAAACACAAGAAGACGAACATGGGACAAAAATTGGCCATGTTACGTTAATCAGTAAAGTACTATTTTCGAATATAATTTTTATATTTTCGAATATGACGCGTTATTATGTGATTTACTTCACAATTTGAATAATAGTCAATTTAACCTCACTAGTCACTATTTCCGCTTCACTTCTTATAGGATCGAGACTGTTTCAGACAACTGAGCAAAAGTGAACGTCATTACACGTGTATTTGTAAACAAAGTTAGTTCCTTCACTACTAGTTCCACACGCACGATCGTTAGTTCTGAAGATGTGGCCGGTAAATTGGTACACATTTTCAACATGGGATGAAGTGAAGACACCATCTCCAAGGGGCAAACGCAACCCTCAAACTTCAATGCATCAAGATGGCTCTGACCATGCTGTTAGTACACGATAATGCTGCTTTTTTCGCTATTATCTCTTGATGAAACAGTTTCAAATCGTACTGGAATTAATTGACTACATTTCGTTTCTCGTTCTATAGTTACTAAGCAAACGCGTTATCTGTTGCCGCGTTGATGGATGAGCTGGAACATATCAACTTATCTTTGGATTGGTTATTATGTATATATACACCTTGAGATCCAAACCATCACTTCACTGCCATCTTATTTTTCATTATTGATTTCTATGATAATAAAGAAGGCTTTGTTTTAATCGTTTACAGTTGAGAGGTGACACCTGTGGCTTGGATTTAATTGGTATCGTAATAGCTTTGAGTGATTCACAAAAATGACATGATATATTTTTTTACATCAAAACGGCTGATCCGATTTGAGTGAAAGTTCGGAATAATGTGTATCATCAATATATTAAAATTCCCTGAGAATTTGAAATGTCTCGGATGAAAATTATTTCACGAATATTTTCCTCTGGGTTATTCTAATGAGATTTTTGTAAACTTTAAAATGAGTTTTCTCAGAAGTGGTTCAACCGATTGCGCCTCAAAACTATACAGTATCGAATTAGATAATGACACTTATGTATGCCAAGTTTCAACTGATTTTGGATTTTAGTTTGACCTGTGGAGCGCGGAGAAAAAAATAATGAAAAAAACAGTACTTTTTTCGGGTATGGTGAAATTGAGTCTTCGCTTCGCTCATCCAATTATTATTTTTGTTTCAAATATGTTACTATTGTTTATTTTTATATTTTAATCAATTGATTCTTATTCTTTGTTTTTAGCAATCTCAGGTGCAAGGCAGAATCGTCAATAAAGATATGTGTGTAGGAGCTCTCGTTACATACGGGATTCGGGGCAGATTTCGCCGGAGAAAGACATTCTCAAGCCCTTTTATTGTTCTTTGACATATTCTTTGAGCCTAATAATAATAGCAGCTTATTGTCTTCATTAGGATCACATTTACATGATATACGACGACAGTAAGTAATATAATACGATACACATAAACATTATGTAACAAATATAGGCTAATACTGGGCTTCCATACCTGCGTTATTCGGATTGCGAATTCGCTGAGCGGTTTTTAGGCCACCCTGATGATAAAAACGACCAATCAGTGACGAGAGTTACGCGATTTCCGATTGTTGAGCTCGCCTCAATTCCATCGCCTTGCGAAAGCGAAACGCAAATCGCGTTCATGGAAGCCCAGCATAACACAAATAAACTTTCAGATCATAAGAGAAATTACTCAATCCGTATTATTCATGAATTCTGTAACGGAGTGAAAACATTTTTTCAACCCAAGTTGGCGTTTATCCCGCGACGGCCGTTATGGTGACTGAGAGTGTTTATTGTTGGAGCATCAGAGTGGGTGGGTCAGAAATATTATTGTGGGAGGGGGGGGGGGGGGTCATATGCCCCATATCCCCCTCTTTCTACGCGTCTGCCTATTCAACCTATTCAGCAATGAATATTAATTTTGTTATGTTGAAAAAATAAAACCACGCTTTCTTTTTTTGCATTCATGATTTTAAATGTTCGTAAGCTATCTACTCAATGTGCGAAAAAGCCTAATCTGATTATATGAACCAATCAAACCAATTATAGTTTAAAGCGAGTTAGGATAAACATAAAAACAGAGAAGAGAGTAAAAAATGTACACTATTAATGAAATTACACACATAAAAATAGAGAAGACTTCATCTAATCCTTCCACCTTACACAACAATTGAATTAACTTTTTGTAAGAGGCATCAACTAATTGCTAACACTAATAACAAATAAGTCTTTCAGACGATTCGAAACATATTAGGATTATCCCCTTTCCTACCCTCTTATTTCTCATCTAATACTCTACCACGTAGCTGTTAGCGACAATTGAGGCTGTAGATAATAGGCCTAATTAATTTTTCCGTTGACCAACGTCAGCTACAACCCCCAAGAGACTGTTACTGCAGAGACAGATAGTTGCGATCGACCGTCTCTCCTATGATTTAGCAGTAGCGGCCGGGTGTGTTGAGCTGTCTGAAGGCCACTATGGGGGGGAACAGCGGTTACATCTTCATTTCATATTACTGATAAACGTTAAGAAGGCTTACATTTGTGTCTCAGCAGTAACTTCACGCCGCTTTCTCTATTTTTAAATGTCCAATATGGCCGCCGAGATTGGAACGAACTTATGTCGCTATCGGCTGCAGGAGTATAACGTATCTTGGTAAGATAATATAAATCTATGATATTATACCCTAGGCAAAGGCAGCATATCCGTTGTAAGGTGAGCTTATAGAAGTATGGAAATCTAGAATGAAAAATATTCTGTCAGCTCAATTTACATCTATGGGCCTTGTATTACTTCAAACGTTCAAAAACCTCACCTGTAACTTGTTGATATTCCTAGTGCTGCAACCTGTCGCATATACACTTTGAAAATCCAATTGATCCAAATCTACATATATAAAAAGTAAAAATGAATGTTTGTCTGTTTGTTTGTTTGTTTGTTTGTTTGCATCCGATTGCGATAACACTTTGGTGGGTTGTTGTACGCGCGCCCGCGAAGGTTTCGCGGGGGTAGTGGGTCGGGGTTGAGGGTTGGGGCGGGGGGGGGGGGTAAAAGTTTGGGGAGTTGTTGTACACGAGCAAGGAAGGCTTCACGGGGGAATGGGGGGTCGGGGGAGGGGGGCTGGGGGTCGGGGACTGGGGGGCTGGGGTCGGGGGGCCATGGGAGGTCGCGGCTGGGGGGTGGTTGTTGTGCGCACGCTCGCGAAGCTTCGGGAATATTCAGGACGGCACTCGAAATTGCGTTGTACGCGAGCAGGCGAAGATTTCGATTGGGTGGGTCGGGGGGGGGGGGGTGATGGTTGACCGGGGGGAAGGGGGGAGGGGCTGGGGGACTGGGGGAAGGGGGGAGGGGCTGGGGGACTGGGGGAAGGGGGGCTATGGAGGGTTCGATGGTGCGGGGTTCGCGGGGGGGAGGGGGAAGGGGGGGGGGCTGAGGAGGGGGGGGGGGGCTGAGGAGGGGGGGACAAAAAATATTGTATATCCAAAAGCACTTCAACAAACAGAATTAAAACGCAAACAGTTTCTTTCTTTCACTGGCATTGCAACGCATGCCGGGTACTCGCTAGTATTCAATAAAATGTATACTTTTATTGCGTTTTCTTTGTTATTTGTCATCCGATTGTTGTAAAAGTCACTTAAAATATGCATGATAATGTTTTTCACATTCGTTGAGAATTTTTACTTTTGAAAAATTTTCATATTCAAGTATTTTCCATCCGGGTTATTCTTATAGGGATTTTCCAAACTTTCCGAACTTTTTCCAGAAAAAGCTCCCGACCGATTATTATGAAAAACAATACCATGCAGCCCATTCTGATATGACAGAAATATGTAGAAAACGCTTCAAGTCGATAGATATTTTTTCCTGACCTGTATGCCGCGCACAAAATTACAATAAACTTAAAAACGAACCCCATTTTTTTTCGGTATGTGAAATGGAATCTTCGCTACGCTCATCTAATGAAGTATGATAATTGAGAACTCTACACAATTGTTAACTCATATAAAATACACTTCAATCTTCATGCGGTAAATAACGGATCTAGAGAGCCGTGAAAGGATAATTTCTTGAGAATGAAAAATATCTGTAAATTCAATGAATATAATGAAGAGGGAATGCTCACAAATACTGGACCGCATGTCAATTACCACTAGTCAAACGCGAAATATGCGTTGTAAGATGAGCGAGATATCTGAATAAGGTATAAAAGTCCTTGAAGTAGTTCTACCCTTGCTACTTTATTGACTCTGGTATTCTACACACCTTGATATCTGAATAAGCTATAAAAGTCGTTAAAGTAGTTCTACTCTTGCCACTTCATTGACTCTGGTATTCTACACACCTTGACGCATGTAAAAAAATACTTCATTGTTGGTCAACTCTTGAATCTAGAAGGCAGTGAATCTCGACAACTTAATTCTTTCACAATTTTTATGATATATTTGATGAATATTATCAGTTATTTCATTTCTTTTCTTCAAAACGGCTGATTGGAATTGCATACAAAATCGTGATAATGTGTAAAATCCATGTATACACATTTAGAGAAAATTTCACCCCATTTGGAGAGATTTTATTTTTCAACATTTTCCGCCCAGCCAAATCTTATGGGGTTTTTAGAAACTTTGAGATGATTTTCTCAAACTCGGTCCGACCGATTCATTCTAAAAACTATACAGTTCTAAGTTGGATGAGTTTGCGTGTACAAAAAAAGTTTCATGTTGATCAGTCAACCCTTGCGACCTGTGGAGTGCTTACAAAAAAAAAAAAAAAGAACACACAAACAAAGCCCTATAAGAGTGGGATGGAGAATTCGCTACGCTCATCAATTATCACTATTTTGTATGCAATTCTAATCAGCCGTTTTGAAGAAAAAAAACAAACTTGTATTATTCATCAAATATATCATAAAAACTGTGACAGAATCAAGTTGTCGAGATTCACTCTTTCTAGATTCAAGAGTTGACCAACAATGAAGTATTTTGTATATGTGTCAAGGTGTGTAGAATACTAGAGTCACTAAAGTGGCAAGAGTAGAACTACTTTTACGACTTTTATAGCTTATTCAGATATCAAGGTGTGTAGAATACCAGAGTCGATAAAGTAGCAAGGGTAAAACTATAGTTAAATGACTTTTATACCTTATTGGGATATCTTCGCTCATCTTACGACGCATATTTCGCGTTTGACTAGTGTAAAAAATACATGTAGTCCTATACACATTCAGAGAGAATTTCATCTCATTTGGAGAGATTTTATTTTTCAACATTCTCCGCCCAGCCAAATCTTATAGAGTTTTTAGAAATTTTGAGATGATATTTCTCAAAATCGGTCCAACCGATTAATTCCAAAAACTTTACAGTTCAAAGTTGTATGAGTTTACGTGTACGAAAAAAGTTTCATGTTGATCAGTCAAACCTTGCGACCTGTGGAGTGCTTACAAACAAAAACAAAAAACACACACAAAGCCCTATAAGAGTGGGATGGAGTCTTCGCTACGCTCATCTAATTATATTTTACCGCAATACATTTCACATTTGTGTACATTTTAGTATTCCAAATATTCTAACACCAAGTTTACAATCATATAGGCCTACTTGTGCTCAATAAAATAGAATTTTCCTAAATTTACATTTGAATACAATTGACCACTAGTGATGGGCGTGGCTAATCGTCAAAGCCACCTGGATCTATACTTTATGTGGAAATTCAGAGATTCTCTGATAGGTAAATGTGAAATTTCCCACATAACAAAGCCCATTTGATTGGATGTTCTGTTTTGTGACGTTTGTGGGCGGGTCAATCACTAGTCGGCAACTCAATTCATGCAAACATTAATTCATTTGTCATTGTTCATCACTTTATTCCACATCACCATTACAGAAATAAGCAGTATTACATACAACATAATAACATAAAAACAATACATAGTTCTTCAATAATAACCATGAAATTAATAATAAATGAAAGATAAAAATGAAGTTCAAAATTCAGTTTGAAAAAAAGTCTTATGTGTTCATTGAGAGAATAACGTATAATGTAGAAGCCCGCAGAAGAAACATTCTTGTGCGGGCTGACCAGAATAAGATAACACAATGTTTTAAACCATTAATTTGTCCACACACCATACACAGAGGGACACCCCTGTCAGGATGGTCGACCATGACGGAAATCCAACTCCTTATACTCCTGAATGACGGTCCAGTGTATTAACCACTCGACCACTCCTCTCAGTTATACAATATGAAATGCGTTTCACAGTATTATACAGTTGCCATAGCTACAAACGCTTGGACCGCATTCATCAAGCTACTAGTGCGTGAATATGTACAGAGATAATGAAAGAGGAAGATGAATCAAAATAATTGTTATTGTTGATAAAAGAATGTGTTTGAATCTCTACGTTATGACTTTACATCAAAGCAAGAGCAAGAGCAAAGCAAATCAAAGCAAGAATATGCTTCTATATAGCAATGTGGTTTTGTGATGACAGCTATAGGGGCGTGGCCGGGTTGACCCAATGCGGTTAGTATACGCTATGGCGAGTTCTGTGTTTGCATCAGTAGTCTGCTGGTTGGAACAGTTATCGTTAGGCTCTCGAACAATCTAGAATACACAAAGGACAAGGAGTCGGAGGAAGAAGGTCAAAAAGTGGAGAAATTCTATGAAAATATATGGAAATAGGATAATGCTCGGTGAAATAAATTGTTTTGTATCATTCCTGATATATTTTTCATCAAGTTTCTTCACATTTTTTTTTATATATTGGGTTTTAACGACGCACTGTAATGATTACTAAGATCTATTGGCGTCGGATGAATGATTAATGAGATGATGGGATGATGAGATGAAGGTTTTTATGGGTAGTGGGAAGGATAGTGGGAAGGAAGCGGTTGTGGCCTATATAGTGGATACCATCCCGGCATTAGCCTAGACTACAGAGGGAAACTACGAAAAACCCCTGTAAAGATGGACGGTGGCGGGGATCGAACCGGACCCGATATGTCCCTTCACCTCCCGGGTCACACGAAGCAAGTGCTTCAACCACTCAGCTACTGTGCCGGTTCTTCACAATCATTGTTGGGACTTATCGTGCATTCACCATCGCACCACATTCATCCATCAACGTGTAGATAGATAGCGTTTTCACAGAGATGCAAAATTGGAGAAGAATTTGACTTGTCATTGCGTCATATACAATAATTATACATTCTGACCTTTCGTTGTTGATTAATACTTTTTATGTTGAAAACAATAGTTTATAACATAGGCCTATAGCCTAAGTGAAGGTTTTTATGAGTGGAATGGAATAAAATAATTGAACGAGGGATGTCCCGTATAGGCCTATATGAATAATATTCCATAGTTTGATCTTAGCCTTATAATATAAAAGCCACATAAAAGAAATTAAAAATGTGGTAGTATAGACAGAAGTATTGAGAGGGTATTTTTGTCAGTTGGTTTTTCAGTATAATCATAGTATTTATTTTCATTATAATTGACCTCTAGTGATAGGCGTGGCTTATCGGCAGGCCACCTGGATCTATACTTCATGTGGGAACTTAGAGATACTCTGATAGGTAAATGTCAAATTTCCCACATAACAAAGCCCATTTGATTGGATGTTTTGTTTTGTGACGTTTGTGGGCGGGTCAATCACTAGTCGTCAATTGTCCTTATATTTCAAGTTTTGTTATTCAGTTTAGGCCCGCACTGCTGTGCAACTGTGAGTGTTTATTCATAATATTTTATAATATTGAAAAATTTTTAGAAATGCAGTGAAATATAGTTGTAAATGTGTCATTTTAGTAGGTAAAGAATGATAGACAATTCAAATCAATGTTGTCCAAAAACCTTCAATTTGAATCAAAAGCCCAATCGCTTACTTTCAAATCTTGTTCATGCAAATAAAAATGATGTTACATTATGTAAAAGATATACTGGTTGTTTAAATTATGTCTATAATTATTACAACTGAAGTTCGAACAATGTATTTTGTAAAGGAAAAATAAACAAATATACATTTAGGCCCGGTATTACCAACGTGGGAGTAGCTACAACTGGCAGATACAATTTGTTATCACCACGGTTACCTGTGATATTTGTTTTCACCAACTCTCAGATAAATACTAACTGGAGTTGGTAATACAGGTCCTTATAGTAAATGAATGAAACAATAAAATATCTATAATTGGCAGACCTGACGAGTCCCACTTTGACGCGAACAGCCAGCCCTGAAGCACGGTTGTCAGAAATAAACATTCTGACTCAGCGAACAGTGAACGGAAGAAAGACAGTATATTATAATGTTAATGAAGGTATTTTTGAAGTCGTGATCAATGCGAAATTGTTTCATGTTTTTTTTTCATGTGTTGGCAGAAGCGATGGTCCACCAAAGCCACGACGAATCGCTTTCAAAATGTGACTGCGCCTCTTTTACAGTCGACAGTTTTTATCGTAAAGTCAAATCTTAAAGCGATAGACCATCAAGAGTTGTTAATTGAGCACTTTGTAGTTTCTGGACATTTAATTGAGTAGAACCTATTAAAACTTTAAAAGAAGATATTCTGATGTTGAACTTTTTTTTCAATGTAAATTTGCTATGAAATTAGTGTATACACAACACTTGGCTGTTTTAAGGATGGTCGAGTCATTTCTATTTCAAGTTGTGAAACATTTGATTGAAAAAGGTATTGAGAATTTGAACAAAGACAAATCCATACTGTCGATATTTTCCCCAATTATTCATACTCTACAATTCATTCATAGTCTTAATCGGGGAACAATGATTTTGTATCAAGTTTCGAAGTTATTAAAAAAAAAAAAATCGATATTTTTTCTTATTTCGGCTACTAGGAGAAAGTTTCACATAAAACAAGAAGAGAATGACGTCATTTGCTCGTCTCTTTCAACTTCCCGATGAAGAAGAATGACAAATTATTAAATATTGATTGATTAAAAAGTTTGAGAAAAATAGAGAAATATGTTAACATTAAACGAGAGGTGAAGAACTGGTTACTAAGCACCATAAAATAATTCAATGACGGAACATAAAATTCATAAAATTAATAAATAAATAAAAAAATTATCAAATCAGGACCTAAATTATTATGCTGAAGATGTATTATGTGTATTTTGTTTCAAAGATTATTATTCATTGTTGTTATTGTGGTGTATTTATCATTAATTTTCATTGTAGCTTGTTTACTTGAATTGTATTTGTGTTGTATTGTGTTTATTTTTATTGTATTTTATTTTGTTCACTTGTATTTTTTCCAATTTATGTGAGTAGAACGTGTTTTTGTAGATAATTGCTAGTATTATCGAAGATGCTATATATACTAGTATATGCTATTATTACTCATTCCACAGGTAAACCCTCGATGGGTTTTGTGGACACTCTAAGACTGAAACATGCGTTGTAAAAATGTTCATTTATCAGATGAAAAAAAAAAAAAAAAAAAAAAAAAAAAAGATTTATCTCGTCTGTGAATTATATGTATTATAAACTAGGCG
The DNA here is from genome assembly GCA_964007535.1 of Brachyptera risi. NCBI lineage: Eukaryota > Metazoa > Arthropoda > Insecta > Plecoptera > Taeniopterygidae > Brachyptera > Brachyptera risi. The sequence continues at coordinate 85,430,598 of OZ023326.1, forward strand.
AACGCGTTATGTGTTGCCGCGTTGATGGATGAGCTGGAACATATCGACTTATCTTTGGATTGGTTATTATATATATATATATATATATATACACCTTGAGATCCAAACCATTACATCACTGCCATCTCATTTTTTTATTATTGATTTCTATGATAATAAAGAAGACTTTGTTTTAATCGTTTACATTTAAGAGGTGACACCTGTGGCTTGGATTTAATTGGTATCTTAATAGCTTTGAGTGATTTAAAAAATTCTATTATATATTTTTTTACATCAAAACGGCTGATCCGATTTGAGTGAAAGTTCGGAATAACGTGTATGATTATTATATTGAAATTCCCTGAGAATTTGAAATGTCTCGGATGAAAATTATCTCACGAATATTTTCCTCTGGGTTATTCTAATGAGATTTTTGAAAACTTTAAAATGAGTTTTCTCAGAAAAGGTTCGACCGATTGCGCCTCAAAACTATACAGTATCGAATTAGATAATGACACTTATGTATGCCAAGTTTCAACTGATTTTGAATTTTCGTTTGACTTGTGGAGCGCGAAAAAAAAAAAAAAGTCACTTTTTTTTCGGGTATGGCGAAATTGAGTCCGCTTCGCTCATCCAATTATTTCTCTGAACTGAGCGAATGTCTTCATCTTCTTCCGGTTCTTGTTTCGTGACGAAATTAAGTATTACAAATATAACAGAATGGACACATTCTTGACGATCGATATTCTTTGATTCTTGAATCAGAGTGACGAATTGTGATTGGTTGAAACAGTGAAATTCCAGCCATTATATCTCACTCTAGTCACTCCCGTACAGTGGCGTACCACACCCGTCCAATCAAATCGCTTAGATCTTATCAATCAACCAACCCTGTTCCACATGCGGACAGGGAATATTGAGCAATATATGGAATTAAAGTTGGAAATATATTTTTCTGAAGAATATTTGATACCGTATCAAAACAGTGCCTACAAAACGGTTGCTATTTGGACACAGTATAGCATCTCAGTATCAACCTGAACGACAGAAAGAAACAACGGAAAAACCCTGTCGGGATGGTCGACCATGGCGGGAATCGAATCCCGGTCTCCCGAATGACGGTTTCTTCAAGCAATGCCAATGAAAGCCACATGCCTCTGCGCCACTGCAGCTACGTGTTGCCATGGTAGATTGCCTGTGTTAAACGAACGTTGAGCGTTATTAATACTGCACAGAGAAGCGAGGCTGAATGGTATTTCACTTCGCAAAGGCAACGCTAATTTCAGTACAGTCAATTATTTCATACAGTAATGTAGGCTAATTACGCGATGAATGCGCATTACTCGAGCGCTTCACTGCGCTACATTATAGATACAACATATTTTCACAATTTGAACATCAAAGAAAAAGTTAATTTACTATAATTTTAAACTTTATTGAAGTCTCCGGAATTCACAAACTTATCCGGGAGGTTAATATATAACAAATATTAATTATCACTATTTTTAAAATCAATATTGAATATCCATTACAACAGGGGTAGAGAAAATATGTCATGTATTAGAGTTAGTGCATGTACCTGTATATGAGACAACAAAGTGAATGGGCATCCATTCACAGAGTAACATTTTCACTGTCAGCTTGACATATAAATGACCGCAGTGACTTTCCGTTTGGAAATACTGTATTGAAACTGCTTCACACCATTCAGAGAAGTTTCTTCTACAATACCTATGACTATCAATAACGTAACGGGATAAGCAACATGGCGTAAGTCCTATCCTTTTAACATTATACCGTTTTCACCATGATGGAATCAGCGCTTTCGTGTACATTTCTGAGATTCGCAATTTCAAATCACATCGTACGTATTAGGCTCGTATTTCAGTGTATAGTACATAGTTGTGTACTTGCATTGTTTCTGATCTTTCTCGTAGATAATGAGTAATTATCCAGTTATCAAATGGTAAATATAGCAGTAGGGCTCTTGACTATAGGGGACTAAATGCTTTTACAGACATATTTTAAATTTAGATTGGCCAATTCAAATGAAATGTATCCCAATATTGTTTAATGCAGTTGAAAAGAGCTGGATTCACAGATTGTATCACATCTATTACTTGTATAGATCAACACACAATAATACCAGCAAATCATCATAACATTTGTGAGGCGGCATCCCTTTGATGTACGCATGGTGCGAAAGGAAAGCGCCATGTTGCTATTATCCCGTTACGTTATTGATAGTCATAGATAATATACAGTAGAATCCATAATAAGCATTCACAATGGGTTACAAGTTACATATTATTTGTATGTCAATACAAAGGTAAAAATCAATATCAAAACTGTATCGAGTGTTACTGTTACATACAAGTGATCTTTCCATATTTTGAATGAATGAATGAATGCATGTATGAATGAATGAATGAATATTAGGGTTTAAAGGCGCGTCGTCAGCGAGCTCATTTTGCGCCTACTCCATATTTGGATCTTACTACTTATCTTACTTATCTCCTTATCTACCTGCTAATTACATATACGAGTATCAACTTATTTTGCAATATTACTTCAACAATATATTGTTATACAGAACCCTCGAGGATCCTCCTATAAATATTAAAGCGCGTAATATAGGTGTTTATTATATTCAACCTTATACAAATAATCATGGGAAAAGAAAATTAAACTATATAATTCCTGAACTTTTTAACAATTTACACATCTCCCCTATGAAATCTGAGTTGCTATCGTATTGTCAGAATAAAAATTGAAAACTTTCCTAAATCGTATGTAAAACCATTTTAGGGGCAGGAACTGATATCTCTTTTCTTAATTATTTTCCAAATTTTTTCATTTTCATACTCTCTCTGTTGTTGTGATTTAAATATCGTAAGAAATGAATATATTATATCACATACTAACTGAAAATTTTCAGCACTTACTTTTATTTTCTTAATAGTCACAATGTATCAACCTCTATTTTTATTTGGTACATCCACAGTTAAGCCACCTTTGGTGGTTTTGAGGGAACTGTGAAGACTTTATTTTGTTGTGCATTCATTTTGTATACATTTCTACTTTATCACTTTTAATGTTTGAGAAATACGTCCGAATTTGAATTGTACTTATAATTCACCATTTTAACCCACAGTTGAGCTTTTTTTTAATGGCTTTGTGGATGTTTTTTTTTTGTAATTGTGTTTTTCTTTCTGTATCAGTGTATGTGACCAATAAAAAAAAATTACGTTATTTTTTTTTTTATAATACCAATAAAATGAACTTGAACTTGATATTATAAAATTCAAGGGGACAATTGTGTTGGGGTGGTATTTTTCCTCTACTGGTTTTGCGATGAAAATGATGATCCAACTTTTGAATTGGTAGTTCCCAAACACAGTCACCATTTCAAGCACAGTGGGTTCTATGATTGATGAGCGTAGCGAAGTCTCCATCCCACTCTTATAGGGCTTTGTCTGTATTTTTTTTTTTTTTTTTTTGTAAGCACTCCACAGGTCGCAAGGGTTGACTGATCAACATGAAACTTTTTTTGTACACGCAAACTCATCCAACTTAAAACTGTATAGTTTTTGGAATGAATCGGTCGGACCGATTTTGAGAAAAATCATCTCAAAGTTTCTAAAAACCCCATAAGATTCGGCTGGGCGGAAAATGTTGAAAAATAAAATCTCTCCAAATGGGATGAAATTTCCTCTAAATGTGTATACATGAATTTTACACATTATTACGATTTTGTAAGCAATTCTGATCAGTCGTTTTGAAGAAAAAAAATAAAATGACTGATAATATTCATAAAATATATCATACAAATTGTGACAGAATTAAGTTGTTGAGATTCACTGCTTTCTAGATTCAAGAGTTGACCAACAATGAAGTATTTTTTATATGCGTCAAGGTGTGTAGAATACCAGAGTCAATGAAGTGGCAAGAGTAGAACTACTTTAACGACTTTTATAGCTTATTCAGATATCAAGGTGTGTAGAATACCAGAGTCGATAAAGTAGAAAGGGTAGAACTACTTCAACGACTTTCATACCTTATTGGGATATCTCGCTCATTTCACAACGCATATTTCGCGTTTGCCTATTACAGCTATCACGCAGAATGAAATACTGGGTATAAACTTTGAACCTTATTTACTCAGTTCTTATTATTTTCAAATTTGGGAACCATTATCTCGTAAAGTAATGAAGGTATCGTTGTATTTTTTTCTCTGATGATTCATGACTTTATTTCAAATAAATCGGAACCACGTAATTCGGATTTATGCATTATTTTAGATTGTATTGTCTATTTAGCTCGCCAATGTGTGACGATATTTTTCCTGAATGAATGAATATTAGAGTTTTAAGGCGCATCGACAGCGAGGTCATTTAGCGCCTGAAAAATCTGCCCCCGGTGAGGATCGAACTCACGACCTTAACATTATGAGACTTACGCGCTGCCTACTGCGCTACAGAGGCACTATCCTTTATTACGCTATTGCTATTGCATTTACTTTTGTTTTTTGCAAGGAATAATAACAGTTGAAGTTTGCGCTAATCGGAAACTGTTCTCAATGTATGCATTAGATGTATGTATTCAATTGTATACATTAGATGAGTGTAGCGAAGATTCCATGTCACATACCGAAAAAAAATGGGTTTCGTTTTTACGTTTTTATGTTGTTGTTTTTTTGTAATTTTGTGCGCGGCATACAGGACAGAAAAAAATATCAATCGACTTGAAAATTTTTCCACATATTTTTGTCTTACCAAAACACGCTGGGATTGTTTTTCATAAAAATCGGTCAGAAGGTTTTTCCGGAAAAAAATCGTAGAATTTGAAAAATCCTCTTAAGAATAACCCGGAGGAAAAATACTTGGAGAACAAGAATTTTTCAAAAGCTTACAAATTTTCACTGAATATTAACAATACTATTATACACCTTTTCAGAGATTTTTGCAACAATCTGTGGGGAATTTCCACAGCCTTCTAAACCCATTCATTACAAGGTCCTATGGACTGAACAACTAACAAGACTGTTGTTCTACAACAACAATGAAAAGAAGGAGACTGGCGGTGATTATGAATCAGTTAGATTTTCACTTTCGAGAGAACTAGTACGTTTATCAATAGATTGTTCATGTTGAATAAATCGGATATTAAATGTCTCAATTAACATAATAACGGTTTCTCATTCATTTGCTAAACTCACACTTCCAACAGTGGTGACCCCGACGTGATCCGAACACGAAAACAGCAAACAAAGGTCGAACGAACGAGCTGATGACCCCACGAATGTATGTTTGGATCTTGATTTTTGGTGAGTAACATAGGCAAACGTGAACTTTACATTGTGAACCTTCGCAAGTCTTAGTGATAAGTACAGTTTTAAGTGTCGCAATGACGGAACCAGTGGTCCCAGCAAGCAACGATACGGTTGCCCGGGTGAGCGTGCGTGTACCCCCATTTTGGCACGATGATCCAGCCCTGTGGTTTGCGCAGATCGACAGCCAGTTTGTGTTGGCCGGCATAACACAGGACACAACGAAGTTTCACACAGTAACAGGCTCGCTCGATCAACGCTACGCCGCTACTGTGAGAGACATTATCATTAATCCGCCAACGGAAGACAAATACGACCGTTTAAAGTCAGAACTTATTCGCCGATTCTCACCCTCGCTGGAAGTACGTCTTAAACAATTATTACAGCACGAGGAGATGGGCGATCGTTCACCGTCCCAGTTTTTAAGCCATATGCGAATTCTCGGTGGTACAAGTGTGTCCAATGAAGTGTTGCGCGTCTTGTGGCTCGGCCGATTGCCACAACGGACATGTGACATACTAGCAGCAGCATCTTCCGACAACCTCGAGACACTAGCTATCATTGCAGATCGCATCTACGAGAGTGCGACCGCACGCTCCCGCGTCGCAGTAGTTAACGATCCGTCTAACTTGACCAGCTGTCAAGAGCAGATTGAAGAGCTGGCACATCAAGTCGCAACTCTCTCCACAGGTCGTAGCGCAGTGGAAACTCGAAGGCGTTCACAAAACCAGCCACAAACAAATTCATCTGCAGTGCGCGATGCCGTTAAGGGCGCTCAAGATGAAATGTGCTGGTTTCACCGCACGTTTGGAGAGAACGCCAGACGCTGTCGACCTCCATGTAGCTTTCCGAAGGAAAAATCAAACGGCAGTCAGTAGATGCGGCCGATGACTGCCCAAATTCTCGCCGCCTTTTCGTGATGGATGTCCTAACACGCCGACAGTTCCTCGTCGACACCGGGTCTGACCTCTGTGTTTACCCCCGCACGCTGGTCAACGGACCTCGCACGCCATCAACGTATGAGCTATTCGCGGCAAACGGTTCTGTTATATCAACCTACGGCACCATCAACCTCAACCTCGACCTCGGCCTTCAGCGGGAATTCGTTTGGAAATTTGTGATAGCCGACGTATCTAAACCTATTATCGGTGTAGATTTCCTGTCTTTTTACGGTTTACTCGTCGATGCCCGAGAGAAACGACTCATTGACAGCTCAACGTCACGAGTTATCTCTGGCCGCCCGTCAATTCACACGCAGGAACACGTCAAGGCAATCTGTGGAGGTTCTCGCTACCACACCCTGCTTGCTAATTTTCCTGACATCACGCGTCCTGCCGGTACACAGCAGACTGTTAAGCACACAACGGTGCATCACATCCACACTACGCCTGGCCACCCGGAATCGTGCAAACCACGACGGTTAGCACCGGATCGTCTCCGCATCGCCAAACGAGAATTCGAAACTATGCTCAAGTCTGGTGTTGCACGGCGTTCATCAAGTAGTTGGTCTGCCGCTCTTCATCTCGTTCCTAAGAAAGAAGATCGATGGAGACCATGTGGCGACTACCGCCCTCTAAACAGCAGAACGATACCTGACCGGTACCCAGTCCCCCACATTCAGGATTTCGCCCAGACCCTCTGTGGCAAAACGATTTTTTCCACGATTGATCTGGTTCGTGCTTATAACCAGATACCCGTTGCAACAGAAGATATCCCGAAGACAGCCATCTCTACCCCGTTTGGTCTTTTCGAGTTTCCATTCATGAGCTTCGGTTTACGTAATGCTGCACAAACTTTTCAACGCTTTATCGACGAAGCACTCCGAGGTCTCGATTTCACGTATGCGTACATTGATGACATTCTCATTGCATCAAAATCACCGGAGGAACACGAGCAACACCTGCGCCTCCTGTTCGCGCGACTCTCAGAGTACGGGGTACTTGTGAATTCTTCTAAATGTGTGTTTGGGGCCAACGAGGTGAAGTTTTTGGGTTACACGGTCAACGCCTCTGGTTCTCGTCCCCTTCAGGACAAAGTCGACGCTATTGCAACTTTTCCACAACCCAGTGATCTCAAACAACTACGACAGTTTCTGGGAATGCTCAACTTCTACAGGCGTTTTTTACCTTCCACCGCCAGCCGTCAGGCCCCACTGAACGACCTCCTTGCCGGAACCGACTGCAAGGGTAGGAAACCAATTACATGGACACCAAACCTCGTTGCCTCGTTCGAAGAGTGCAAACGCAGTCTCTCACAGGCAACGCTTCTAGCTCATCCCGACCCGGATGCCGAGCTCGCCGTCATAGCAGACGCATCGGACACTAGCGTGGGCGCCGCACTCCAGCAGAAAACAAGCAGAGGAGGGCAACCTCTTGCTTTCTTTTCACGGAAGCTTAACGCGGCCCAAAGAAAATATGGAGCGTATGATCGTGAACTACTCGCTGTCTACGAGGCCATACGATTCTTTCGCCATATGGTGGAAGCGCGAACATTTGTTATATACACGGACCACAAGCCCCTGACGTACGCGTTCAACCAAAAGACTGACAAGTGTTCGCCACGACAATTTCGTCACCTGGACTATATTGGACAATTCTCCACGGACATTCGCCATGTTCCCGGCAAAGAGAACGTCGTCGCGGATGCCCTGTCTCGAGTGGAAGCCATATCAGTTGCAGTCACCCTCGCCGACATCGCTCGAGCACAGGAAAATGATCCTGAGATCCAGGCTCTCCTCCAATCCAACACTGCACTTCAACTCCGGCAACGTCTCCTTGCCGAGACGAATCTGGTTATTTTCTACGACACATCCACACAAATAGAGCGACCCTACGTTCCAACCACACTCCGACGCCAGGTTTTTGACAGCCTGCACAGTCTGTCCCACCCCGGCATTGCCGCCTCCACTCGTCTGGTCGCACACCGTTTCGTGTGGCCATCTATGCGGAAAGATTGTAGGGAGTGGGCACGAACCTGCATTGTGTGTCAACGATCAAAGGTCACGCGCCACGTATCTGCGCCCGTCGAACATTTCGACGTTCCGGGAGCGAGATTTGAGCATATACACATAGATCTGGTTGGTCCCCTTCCAGAGTCAGCTGGATATCGTTACCTATTGACTTGTGTGGACAGGTTCACACGATGGCCCGAGGCCATTCCGATAGCTGATATCACAACAGAAACGGTCGCATCCGCCCTCGTCTCGGGTTGGATCTCCCGCTTCGGAACGCCCCTTCGAATAACATCCGATCAGGGTCGACAATTTGAGTCGAGCCTATTCAGGTCATTGAACCACCTGTTAGGCACTACTCTCATTCGAACCACCGCATACCACCCGGCCGCCAATGGGATGGTGGAACGACTTCACCGTCAGCTTAAGGCATCGATCAAATGTCACGAGGATGACCGATGGACGGATAACCTCCCATGGGTCATGTTAGGTATTCGCTCGTCATGGAAGGAGGACGTCAAGGCTACTCCTGCCGAACTCGTATATGGAACAACGCTCCGACTTCCTGGCGAGTACCTGTCTACTCCAACATCGACACCGGACAGCACTTCGGCGTACGTCGATCAACTTCGCCGACGCCTCGAGAAGCTCCGACCAGTCCAGCCTACACGACATGGGCAGCGCTCGGTTTTCATGTTTAAGGACCTTGCAACCTGTACCCACGTTTTTGTTTTTGTTTTGAATGAGAAATAACAAAGAGAACGCAATAAAAGTGTACATTTTATTGAATATTTGGATCAATTGGTTTTGCAAAGTGTATATACGACAGGTTGCAGCACTATAAATATCAACAATTTACAGGTGAGGTTTTTGAACGTTTGAAGTTATCCAAGGTCCATGAATGTTTATTGAGCTGACAGAATATTTTTCATTCTAGATTTCCATACTTCTAAGCTCATCTCACAACGCGCATCCCGCGTTTTCCTAGTGTACAAACAACTCATCATCAAAGTCTCAACCGTTTCTGAGATAATGCTTTCTAAACATGTGTGATTTTACATGTTAAATTGGTCTGCAATTGTTACCTATACTCATCAGCATATTTTACAAACATCATTTGCATCAGATGATGTATTCATTCATTTCTTATCTTGAACTGTTGACATTTCAGGATCATTCGCATATATCTGTGAAGTCCCCCTAGCGGGATCTTTTTGCCCTATGGAACTGGGGATGCCTTAATATATGCATGGAAACCAATTTCGCTATACTTATTAATCAGGATAGATACAAACACGCACTTGAAATATAATTTTAGTAATCCAATTGCCCACTAGTGATAGGCGTGGCTTATCGGCAGGCCACCTTGATCTATACTTCATGTGGACATTTTGAGATACTCTGATAGGTAAATGACAAATTTCCCACATAACAAAGCCCATTTGATTGGATGTTCTGTTCTGTGACGTTTGTGGGCGGGTCAATCACTAGTCGTCAATTGACCACTAGTGATAGGCGTGGCTAATCGCCAGGCCACCTATATATCTATACTTCATGTGGGTATTTAGAGATACTCTGATAGGTAAATGTCAAATTTCCCACATAACAAAGCCCATTTGATTGGATGTTCTGTTTTGTGACGTTTGTGGGCGGGTCAATCACTAGTCGTCAATTCCACTGAAAAGTTTAACCGCCCATTTTTAAATAATTACAGAGTTTACTTGAGCCACGTTTAAAAAAAGTAAAATGTTTTATTTGAGCTAATTATCAATTAGGGGTGCAAAAATATTATTGGTAAAATAAAAAAACAGGTTTTAATTTACACATCAGTATTGCCTGAGACTGCTCGGTCCTATTGCTTGGGATCAATGACCCCCTCGAAGGATCGGAAAACTTGTCGTGATGTGCTGGCTTACGTGGCCCTGTGGTATCTATAGAGCTGTCGTCGGGAGCAATGTATTTGCTCCCAGCAGGGTCCACGTGGCGGTAAGGTCTGGAGTGAGGCCCAGACCAAGTTCGGACCGTCTCGGTGTGGTGCAAGCTTTCTGGTGACCGCAGTATATGGAGGGAGCACTGAATCTTACGTTTGTATTCTACTTTATTTCATTTTCTTATCACTTTTCTCCTCAACTCGTCTTCTTCTATTCTATTTTCACTCATCTTCACTTACTTTTCTCTTTCTTCTCGCTCCATCCATGCTCTCAGAACATCTACAAACGTCGACAACCATGGCAAAGCACATGGACATGAGCATATGAGCACAAAATGACCTCGTTGTCGACGATTTGGTGAAATTTTTAAGTTATTTTTTGGCGATAACTTTTGAACGGTATGAGATATCAAAATTCTAATAGAACGAAAACACAATTACTTTCGATACCTTCAAGATGGTATAAAATATGCCTTTATAACTTATGTCGCATAATTGTCAAGCGTATAAGGCTGAAAAATGTTTTTTTTTAGACGTTTACGCTTGACAATAATTATGCAATTTATCATAATATTTTTCAAAACATTTTCAGACTCTTGTTCAAGGTATAGGTATAGAATTGGCAGGGTTCTTAGTAAAACCATCTCTGGTCATTTTTTTGTCAAAAATTCTCAAAACATTGTCAAAAATCTTGGTCAATTTGTGATATATATCACAAAATGTCAATTTTTACCTGAAAATGTACGCTTTATCTGAAAATATGAGATGAAAATATAATATATGAAAATGTAGGCCTGAAGAATTATTCAAATAACTTATTGCGATGAATACTGTATTTAAATTTAAATTTCTGTTTTCTTAAGAGATAGTATCGATTTTGATTCCAGTTCTCTGTAACTGAGAAAAATAATTTACGATAATACGAATAATTTAAAAATTTACGCTTTACCTAAAAATATGGAATGAAAATATAATATATGAAAATATAGGCGTGAAGAATTATTCAAATAACTTATTGAATACTGTATTTAAATTTAAATTTCTGTTTTCTCAATTAAGAATAGTATCGATTTTGATTTCAGTTTTCTTTAACCGAGAAAAATAATTTCATTGAAACTAGAAAAATCTCATAAATCGAAAAAATCGATTTCAATTCCAGTTCTTGTTGATTTTCGATTTTGAAATTCCAATTTCGATTCCACAAAAATACCAGTGGTGGATTTCTCTTCACTAGAATTTTGATATCTCATACCGTTCAAACGTTACCACCAAAAAGCTGATATTTCACTAAATCAACTCCCGCGGACTTATATCAAATCCTATAGTATTGCATCAAATCCTATAGTGTTGCATCAAATCCTATAGTATTGCATCTAATCCTATGGTGTTGCATCCAATTTTATAGTAAGTTATTGCATCAAATCCTATGGTGTTGCATCAAATCCTATAGTATTGCATCAAATCCTATAGTGTTGCATCAAATCCTATAGTATTGCATCAAATCCTATGGTGTAAATCAACTCACATGGACTCAATAAAGCGTACCACTAACTCGAATCAATGTCTCAGCAGACAAAGCTGCTTGTGCTTGTACCTGGCTCGTGCCTCTTGCTGATTGGACAGAACTAAACACAAGTCAACAGCCAGGGTCATTATTGGAGCGTCGTTAAGCCAGGCGTCGTTAAGCCAGGCGTCGCAATCAGGCGTCCCAGAGTTGACGAGTGACTTGTGATGGTAGCCCGCAGAGTTGGGGGGGGGGGGAAACAAATAATACAAGCACTTCGTCCAGGATAACACTAGAGATGCAGACATTCAGCGTTAATGAAATCAACTATCTGAATATTTCACAAGGATATATGGTTTTGATTTTCTTTTTTTTTCATGGTATTTGGATTCATTTTACAATAGGAAAACGTGGGATGTGTGTTGTGAGATGAGCTTAGAAGTATGGAAATGTACAATGAAAAATATTCTGTCAGCTCAATTTACATCTACGGACCTTGGATTACTTCAAAAGTTCGAAAACCTTACCTGCAACTTGTTGATATTTATAGTGCTGCAACCTGTCACATATATACACTTTGCAAAACCAATTGATTCAAATATTCAATAAAATGTACACATTTATTGCGTTTTATTTGTTATTTCCCATTCGATTGTTGTAAAAGTCACTGAAAATATGCATGATGTTTTTCATATTCAGTGTAAATTTGGAAGCTTTTGAAAAATTTTCATATTCAAGTATTTGCCATCCGGGTTATTATCATGGGGATTTTCCAAACTTTCCTATTTTTTTCCGGAAAAATCTTCTAACCGATTTTTCTGAAAAACGATCCCAGCCTATTCTGGTATGACAGAAATATGAAGAAAAAGTTTCAAGTTGATGAGTATTTTTTCCTGACCTTTATGACGCGCACAAAATAATAAAAAAACAAAAATAAAAACCAAGCCCATTTTTTTTCGGTTTGTGAAATGGAATCTTCGCTACGCTAATCTGAAAACGTGGGATTTGCGTTGTGAGATGAGCTTAGAAGTATGGAAATCTAGAATGAATTTCGTCAGATCAATCCACATCTACGGACCTTGGATTACTTCAAACGTTCAAAAACCTTACCTGCAACTTGTTGATATTTATAGTGCTGCAACCTGTCGCATACACTTTGCAATACCAATTGATCCAAATATTCAATAGAATCACACTTTTATTGCGTTTTCTTTGTTATTTCTCATCTGACTGTTGCAACAATCTCTGAAAAGGTGTTTAATAGTATTGTTCATATTCGGTGAAAATTTGAGAGCTTTTGAAAAATTCTTATTTTTCAAGTATTTTTTCTCCGGGTTATTCTTATGAGGATTTTTCAATTTTTCCGATTTTTTCCGGAAAAACCTTTCGATCGATTTTATGGAAAACAATTCCAGCCTATTCTGGTATAACAAAAATATGCAGAAAAAGTTTCAAGTCGATAAGTATTTTTTCCTGACCTGTATGCCACGTACAAAATTACAAAAAAAAAAAATCATAAAAACTAATCCCATTTTTTTTTTTGGTATGTCAAATGGAATCTTCGCTACGCTCATCTGATGATGTTAATTGTTCTTCTAATATATCACGACTGGTTACACTTGATGGAGTTGAAGGAGTTGAAGGAGTTGAAGGAGTTGAAGGTTGTATTCACATTCACTTTGGGAAGTCCATTTTCATGTGAAATATAGCATTTTGTAGGAAACTATTGAAAAAACAGGAGCTGCCAACTCTAGATCAACAATTACGACACGATGTAGTGACCAACCTATTTCATCATAATATAAAGAAGGTGCTTCAACTCGGATCTTGAATGTGACAAATTTCCGGGGTCAGTTCCTGAGTCCAGGGTCCCGATTGCCTGTAGCGCAACTATCGCTTTTATATCGAACTTTATAAAACAACAATGCTATACACGGCTCAGAAGAATTATTATGTCAGCAGTTCCATTTGTTTTTTTACGAAAATAATAGATTTTGTGAGTTAAACAAAGCCACCGATACCGTAGCCACTCTTATCTACATCTAGTTCACAAGGAAATCCGCTAAATCGTGACAGGCAATCAGGACCTTTGGCTCTGAACTGACCGCAAGAAACCACAAATACCGTCCATGTTATCAATATGGGAGTCGGTACAACTTCTTGATATTATGATGAAACAGGTTGGTATCACTACATTGTGTCTCCTGGATTATTGACGGGAATTCCACAGTCTTCTGGACTTTCTAGCAGAAGCTGTCCCAATTTCACTTATTGGCCTACTGTTGATGTGAGTGGCCGAGTGGTTAATACACTGAACCTTCATTCAGGAGATCGGTATTCGATTCCCGCCATGGTCGACCATCCTGATGAGGTTTTTTCGTAGCTTCCCTCTGTCTTTCGGGTCGATACTGGTTCCTTAACAACAGGCCACGACCGACTCCTTCCCACCAACCTGAAAAAAAAACTAATACAAAATAACCTTTCATCTCATAATCCCTTCATCTCATAATCCCTTCATCTCATCATATCATTCACCGACGCCAATAGATCTAAGTCATCAGTAGAGTGCGTCGGGATAAAGCCAATATAAATAACGCAAATTAATAAGATGGTTATTCGAGAAAAGAATCAACGATTATTTTCAACTTGACCATCAAGGTTTCTCCGGTCGATTTCATATTTGAACAAACTTCTCGGAAAAAAATCATACATTACAGCTCATTGTCTTCCAAACCATGCATATTTTCACTAAATAGGCTTTCTTTCTTTATTAATAACGCGTTTTCCAAGTTTATATCTATAATTATGGAAATTAACTAGGAAAACGCGTTATCTATTGCCGCGTTGATGGGTGAGCTAGAACATATCAACTTATCTTTGGATTGGTATAATATATTATATCCACCTTGAGATCTAAACAATTACGTCACTGCCCTGCTATTTTCCAATTTATTTCTATGATGATGAAAAAAATCATGTTTAATCGTTTCTAATGAATTGGTGACAACTGTTGCTTGGATTTAGTTGGTGTCTTAATAGCTTTGAGTGCTTTAAAAAAAACATTATATATTTTTCTACATCAAAACACCTCATCCGATTTGAGTGAAAGTTGGTAATAATGTGTATCATTATTATATTTAAATTCCCTGAGAATTTGAATTCTCTCGAAAGAAATATTTTCCACGAATATTTTCCTCCGAGTTATTCTGATGGGATTTTTGAAAACTTTAAAATGAGTTTTCTCAGAAGTGGTTCAACCGATTGCACCTCAAAACTATACAGTATCGAATTAGATGATGACACTTGTGTATGCCAAGTTTCAATTAATTTTGAATTCTCGTTTGACTTGTAGAGCGCGAAAAAAAGTACTTTTTTTCGAGTAAGGAGACATTGAGTCTTCGCTTCGCTCATCCAATTAGGAAATAGGAGGGCAGCGACGTAAAAGTTTGGATATCAAGATGGATATATTTAACCAATCCAAAGATAAGGTGATATGTTCCAGCTCATCCATCAACGCGGCAACACATGACGTGTTTGCCTTTTTTTAGATGAGCGTAGCGAAGATTCCATTTCACATACCAGAAAAAAATGGGCTTGGTTTTAATGTTTTTTTTTTTTTTTTTTTAATTTTGTACGCGGCATACAGGTCAGGAAAAAATACCTATCGACTTGAAACTTTTTCTACATTTTCATGTTATACCAGAATAGACTGAGATTGTTATCCAGCAAAATCGGTCGGAAAGTTTTTCCGGAAAATAATCGGAAAGTTTGAAAAATCCTCATAAGAATAACCCGTAGGAAAAATACTTTGAAAACAAGAATTCTTCAAAAGCTCTAAAATTTTCACCGAATATGGACAATTTTATTAATTATTATACACCTTTACAGAGATTTTTGCAACAATCGAATGAGAAATGACAAAGAAAACGCAATAAAAGTGTACATTTCATTGAATATGTGGATCAATTGGATTTGCAAAGTGTTTATGCGACAGGTAGGTAAGGTTTTTGAACGTTTGAAGTAATCCAAGGTCCGTAGATGTAAATTGAGCTGACAAGTTATTTTTCATTCTAGATTTCCATACTCATCTTCCATACTGAGCTCATACTGAGCTTCCAAGCTCATCTCACAACGGATATGCTGCCTTTGCCTAGGGTATAATATCATAGATATTATAAACGTTAAAAACGGCCCTCATCATACCAACTTTCAAAAATAAAGGGAAGAAGACGAGAGTTGAAAATCACAGACCATTATCATTATTAACTATTATATCAAAAATATTCGAAAACGTTATTAAAAGAAGGTTGATGAACTTCATTGAAAAATGCAATATACTAAATATAAATCAATTTGGTTTTCGAAATAAACGTTCGACAACGCATGCAATAGCAGATAGCGTGTCATACATATTGCAGTCATTAGACAAAAAGATGGATACCATAGGGTTATATTGTGATTTATCAAAAGCTTTTGATTGTCTGGACCATGAGCTCCTTATAAGGAAATTACATAAATTGGGTGTAAGAGGGCTGGCAAATAAACTTTCATCATCGTACATCAAAAATAGAAAACAAGTGATCGAATTAACTTACTATGATTCCAATAGATCATCTACTCTGATACGCTCCGAAATAGGAGACATTACGTGTGGAGTTCCTCAAGGGTCCATTTTGGGCCCATTACTATTTATAATATATATCAATGATTTGGTGGAAAATATAACAGATGCTAAAATAACAATGTTTGCAGATGATACTACTCTAGTAGTGAGAGGAAATAATGTAGAGGATGCAGTTCAAAGAATGAATGTAACAATTGAGCAGGCCAATCAATGGTTTAAAGTTAACAAGCTGGTACTTAACAATGACAAAACCAATATTGTTCATTTCAAAAATACTCATAATAAGAATAGAAACATATCAAACAAGTTGACTATTGTAAATAATTCAAATGAAATAAGGGAAGTTTGTAATACTCTCTTCTTGGGTGTCTACATTGACTCAAATCTGAACTGGAAAAAACAGATAGAATCACTACAAAATAAGCTTTCAAATGCTTGCTATGCATTGAGAGCATTGAGGAACCAGTTCACTAGGAAACAAATGAAATCTATTTATCTTGGTTATTTTGAATCTATTCTTCGTTATGGTATTATATTTTGGGGGGGACTATATCACAGTATAAATGTTTTTAAAATTCAAAAAATGGCAATTAGAATAATATACAAGAAGCGGAGATTATTCTCGTGCAGGAAATTGTTCGAAGATTTTCAAATAATGACATTGCCTAGTATATACACATATGAAATTTTAAAACATGCGAAAATAAATTTGAAATTTTATGACAAGAATTGCATTGATCATGAGCATGGAACAAGGAATAAAGGCTTACTGCAAAACGTGAATCACAAAACTGTATTATTTGAGCAAGACATCAATTTCACTGCAATATTCATGTACAATCATTTACCGCGATGTATCAAGTCAATCGAAAATATAAATACATTCACTTCAACAATAAAGATGTTTTTAATAAAGGAGACGTTATATAGTGTGGATGAATTTTTTAAAAGATGTGAACACAAATGCGGGGACTAAAATTTATGAGTTTTACAGCAGTTGACAGTGTATTAGAATACAGTATTTGTAATCTGTCTAGTGATAAGGTGAGCGCTCATGACATGAACATTATTATATCAATTAATCTAGCCATATTTATACTAGGCTGTATGATAATTTTTATATGAAACTGACTATGTAGAAGTGTACGTATGACTGTGTGTATATGAAACTGGATGAATGATTGTATATGTGAAATTGTATAATTGTATTTGTTTTTAGCTGCTAACTGTATTTTATCATCTGATTGACTTTCCATATATGTAACATTATGTCATTAATGTATATGTCCTTTGGAAGAAAATAAAATAATAATAATAATAATAATAATAATAATATATATTGTCACCCTCGGTAGCTCGGTCAGCTGAGGCACCGCTGGGCGTGATAACGAGTCCCGGATAAGGCTATATTTCTGTACATGACTGCTTCCAACTGATTTTCGTACAACTCGTGAAACACAATCTGTCCCTCAACGTTGTCCTCAGACGATCCAAAACTAAATCTGTTCCAGGAGTGAAATGTTTGTCATTTTCAATTCGAATTATTTTTTTTCTGGAGTATATTTCAAAATTTAAATAAATCATCTCTCAAAATCCATACTCGACCGATTTCTACCTCAAACCAACAGTTACTGCTTGATACGAGTGTTCGAGTGGCTAGCACACTGAACCGTCATTCAGGAGACTGGAGTTCGATTTCCACCATGGTCGACCATCCTGACAGTTTCTTTCGTGGTTTCCCAGTCGTTCAGATCAATACTGGGATGGTTCTAATATGAATTCATATATATGGTAAATGCTAATATATTAAATTTCCACAAGAATTATGTTCAGACTGAAATTTTCCAATTTTCAATATATATATATATATATATATATATATTACATATATTATATTACATATTGATGAAAGCGAATTGGCCTGCTCAATATTATCAATCATAACGTATCACATGTGATATCCCTATTCATCGAATAAGATGGAAGCACGTATAAAATATATATATATTATATATTGGAGTTTTGTGGGGTGCACAGCCAGACATATACGGTGTGAGTAGAATAGGGGGGAGGGGGTTAATCCTGTTGATCTCCCTCGGGACCTTCAGACACAATGACGTCACAAATCCTATGTCAAAGGGACTTATTCCTGCGCAGCGGTAACTCGATTGCTATTAAAGGCGACGCGATTTGAAAGAAGTAAACTATTTCTATGCCAGGATTCATTTCGAACGTTATCTAATACCTTATAGCTGAGTCCAATCGAGGGCTGATTCGATTTCAGTATGTTTTTGAGAAAAGGAATTCTTCTTCACGCTGAAAGACTATGATAGATCACGACAAACATTGTCTCTTAACTGCGTATGATAATGTCGAATGAATTGTTAACTAGGCAAACGCGTTGTGTTGCCGCGTTGATGGATGAGCTGGAACATATCAACTTATCTTTGGATTGGTTTTTATATATATATATATATATATATATATATATATATATATATATATATATATATATATATATATATATATATATATATATATATATAATATATATATATATATATATATATATATATATATATATATATATATATATATATATATATATATTATATATATATATATATATATATATATATATATATATATATATATATATTATATATATATATATATATATATATATATAATTATATATATATATATATATATATATATATATATATATATATATATATATATATATAGACACCTTGGGATCCAAACCATTACATCACTACCATCTTATTTTCCATTATTGATTTCTATGATGAGAAAGAAGGCTTTGTTTTAATCGTTTACATTTAAGAGGTGACACCTGTGGCTTGGATTTAATTGGTATCTTGATAGCTTTGAGTGATTTTAAAAAATTACATTATATATTTTTTTACATCAAAACGGCTTATCCGATTTGAGGGAAAGTTCGGAATAATGTGTACCATTATTATATTGAAATTACCTGAGAATTTGAATTCTCTCGGATGAAAATTAGTTCACGAATATTTTCCTCTGGGTTATTCTAATGGAATTTTGAAAACTTTAAAATGAGTTTTCTCAGAAGTGGTCGAACCGATTGTGCCTCAAAACTATACAGTATTGAATTAGATACAGCCACTTTTTTTTTTGCCAAGTTTCAACTGATTTTGAATTTTCGTTCGACCCGTGGAGCGCGAAAAAAAAAACAGTCATTTTTTTGTCGGGTATGGCGAAATTGAGTCTTCGCTTCGCTCATCCAATTAACAATTATCAGGGCATTGAGAGAGAGAGATGAGAGAGAAGATGAAATTGGATGAGAGGAGGTATGATTTCAGAGGCGGGCATGAGTGGAATGTTTGAGTGAAAATGGCGAAGAAGGATGTTGGAAAGTTTTCATTTTTGAAGAGGACAGAAGTGGAGTGGAATCAGATGGAGAAAGAAACATATTAGTAAAAGAACTTGGAAAATTGGAGAGAAAAGATATCCCTACCTACCACCTCTACAGAGTACAACTTGTAAAGATTCTTAATAAATAAATAATAATAAATGACTACAAACAGTAAAATAAAGCACTTATATTCTGGCACCATTTCAATATATTTTCATTTCGATCGTACAAAGAATCGATTCAAAATAGCTAGTATACGCGGTACTGATTTTATTAATTTCTTCTGTCGTTATTGTGATGATAATTACAGTGCAGCAGTTAGTAGACATTGTATGCATATTCATCATTGAAATCTAGGATACAAAATACTGATACATTTTTTTCTTTGACAGCGTCAATAATTTCAATAGTCATTATTAAGAGTCCACGGGAGTCGATTTAGCGAAATATCAGTTTTTTGGTGATAACTTTTTAACGGTTTGAGATATAAAAATTCCAGCAAGAAAAGAACATTTTTTTTTTTAATACTTCCAAAATGGTATATAATATAGCTATATATAACTGATATCGGATATTTGCCAAGCGTATACAGCTAAAAAATATTTTCCCAAAAATGTTTTTTTTAGCTGTATACGCTTGACGGTTAGGCGACATGACTTGAATAGTTATAGCTTATACCATCTTGAAGGTATTATAATTATCTGTGTTTCTTCCGTATTAGAATTTTGATATCTCATACCGTTCAAAATTTATCACCAAAAAACTGATATTTCGCTAAATCGGCTCCCGTGGACTGATTGGATAATTCAAATGAACACTTTTTGAAAGTTAATTTTCAATTCCAGAAGTTTATTTCTTGATCTCTATTGGTCTCTGTTATAGATATGGACGTGTCGTTTCATGTATCAACTGAAAGTGGAGCTTTCTTGAGAATGAATACAAATGTCGGAAACAATCGTGTAGGTTTATATGTAGGCCTATACATCCGAACAGTAATCCGTGACTATTATCACAACAATAACTTTTCCAACCATTTGATTACCTTTTAGAATTCGCAACGAAAAGTTGATGGGAGTGGTGTATATTTATGGTGGTTTCCTTCCCCCCTTTCCATCTCCCCCCCCCCTCCCTTATTCCTCCGACCAACGCTCTTGAGTCCCCCTGAGTGAACGACATCGTTCTCAACGGTGATAGAACGGAAAATTGGAAAGTGGTCGAAACTTTTAACAAAGTGCTGAGATAGAGAGAGAGAGTGGAGAGAGTGAGAGAGGGAGGGAGAGAGAGGAGAGAGAGATAGAGAGAGAGAGAGAGAGAGAGAGAGTGAGAGAGGGAGAGAGAAAGAGAGAAAGAGATATATTTGTATATATATATATATATATATATATATATATATATATATATATATATATATATATATATATTTGGAAAATGCAGTTCATGCTTTGTAAAATGAGCGAACTGTTTATATAGGTAGAATGTACTCGAAAGTAATACACACCATAATTTTCAGACTATTATAAGCCTTCCTTATTCATTCATTTATATCATTGCATTCTTATTCGTGATTAGGAGCTCACCAGGCTGCAGCACTGTCGTATAGTGAGATAATGGCCGTCCGGAGGCAGTTAGGCCTAGATGTCATGTTGTTGTATGCTTACACACATTATATTCGTAATTAATATTGTAATTTCAATAATTGATCATTTCAGTAAGTTTATTTTGTATTTAATATTATAATTACACATTGATTGATTCGTATATAATTTGAAAGTATCTGCCTCTGCTGAGTTTACTAAAACGTCACCAGATGTCAGCCACTTTGCTTTTAATCACGAATAGGCTTCTGTCACGTAACAAATTAAACGACAAACAATCGTTACTATAGCAATACAGCGAATTGGTGGACTACCAAACATTCTGATTGGTCAATTCCAACTGATGCACATTGTTGTCTGTTTCTTTCAACAATGGGTGACGTCACAACTCATTTCCAGTAGCAACTTGTGGATTTTCATTGTTAAACTTCAATTATGCAGCTATATCAGTCACTGTTCCAATATTTCAACCAATTTTCTCATGAATGCGATTGATCAAAATCTTCAAGTTTCAGTATTGGAACAATATGAGGAAATTCTGTGTGAATTCCGTACCAAAGAATGGAAATAAAAATTTGAAACTAGCATCCACCTATCCTGCTTTTTTTATGGGAATTTTCCAGAGTTTCCCGATTTTTTCTGAGAAACCCGTCGAACCAATTTTGCTCAAAATAAATTTCAGCCTATTTTGTTCAGGAAAAGTTTCATGTCGATTGGTTACCTATCCTGTATACCGCGTACAAAATATAGAAAAGATGAAAAGAAACGAAGTGCGATTTATTTCGGTGAGTTGAATGGAAGTCTTCACTGCGCTCACCTGGTAATGTATCACTCAGCGTGAAGGATGAAGCAGAAGGGCATAACAAGTTGTTTGCAATTTGATGGAGCACATTGGGAAAAAGTTGCTACGTCATTGTGGAGCAGAATAGCAACAAGTTGCCGCAACAAATTGCCGCAACACAATGGAGCTAATTGGCAACAATAGGCAACTACTCTCAGGGGGATATGTTTTTGATTTTCATTCAATATGAGATGATGGGATGATAAAATGAAAGGTTATTTATCACCTGCCTTTGGATGGTGGGAAGGAGTCGGTCGTGGCCTGTTGTTAAGAACCATCCCAGTATTGACCTGAATTTGCCATTCAATTTATCAATTATGTTTATATTTTCTCAATCACCATACATAATCCAATGTATAAAATCTAGAGCTAAAATAATATACAGATATAATATTATTTTTTTCTTCCAACAGTCAGTGTTTCTATCAACTTTGTGGATTGTATTTGACTGTTCATTGTTTTTATTTGTATGTACAAAACTGATGATGACAAAAAAAAAAAACGACAGAGGGAAACCACGAAAAAATCCTGTCAGGATGGTTGACAATGGCCGGAATCGTACCCCAGTCTCCCGAATGACAGTTCAGTGTATTAACTATATATGAGTTATTAGTTAATAGTTATATAATATATATTTGAATCCATATAGTATACTTTTCAAACCCCCGTATAAACTAGCTGTTGGTTAAGTCGTAAAGCAGCATTACAATCCCAAAAATATACACTTTCAAAAATATTTCCTTGATATTAAAAAATGTGTAAAAATGATTCTTATCAAGATTATACAAGAAACCTTTTCATAGATGGGCCCAAGTTATATATATATATATAGGTCCCATGCACCCTCCTTTCATATCCCCACAACATTTTCGAATTGGTTTTGACCCATTTAGGTTTCCGTTATTGTTCCGGAAAGCCTTCAAATTGGATTTGAATTGAATTTCTCTTCTGCTTTACTATCGTCGCTATGGAGTTTGCTAGGCGTCTTTACGTTCGGCGTCGAGACGCCTTAGCGACGTCTTTGTGGTGTCCTTTAAAAAGATTGCTCCTTCGTTCAACTCTGGGAATTGAGGCGATGAGGTGAGGGTGGGGGATAAATGTATAGCTGGATTGAAATGTCCTGATCTTTGGGGATGTCCTGAAGGAACCCAACTAACCAGAAGTGACGTTATGTTGATATAGAAGCACACTCAATGTCAGAATTAACAGTATTGGAATGACAAAATTTCAGATGTCAAGTTATGAATAACGAAGTCTACAGCCTATTTTTATTTTAATTCGGATTAAATAATTGTGTTGGTCAATATTGATGAAGCTGTTAACTTAAAAGATGGAGATTATCACAGATACTATTATTATACACTTCTTTATTTCATTCAATATTCAGATATACAAATATTCAAATATCGAAGTGAAAAACGGTTGGATGATATTTGATGGTTGTTTATGACAAAGTCATATATATATATATATATATATATATATATATATATATATATATATATATATATATATATATATATATGTATATATATATATATATATATATATATATATATATATATATATATGTATATATATATATATATATATATATATATATATATATATATATATATATATATATATATGTATATATATATATATATATATATATATATATATATATATATATATATATAGGCCTATATATATATATATATATATATATATATATATATATATATATATATATATATATATATATATATATATGAATAAATATGTATATAGGCCTATATATCCATATATCTATATATATATTATATATATATATATATATATATATATATATATATATATATATATATATATATATATATATTGACTTTCATCAACTTCTATTCTCCAAAGCGGCTGATCCGAATTACATACAGTTTGTAATAGTTTGTACAACTTTTGTGTTTACATTCAAGAATAATTTGAATTGTTTTGGAGAGATTTTATCCTCAAATTTTCTTGCCCAACCAAATTTTATGGGGATTTTAGAAATTTTGAGATGATGTTCCTCAAAAATGGTTCGATCCATTTAACCCAAAAACTACATCAGTTTGGATAATTTTGGGTGAACATAAAAAGTTGCATGTGGTTCAGTCAAACCCTGTAACAAAAACGAAAACACATTTACATAGCTCTATTAGTGTGGGATGGAAGTCTTTGCCATCGCTCATCCAATAATAATAATAATAATAATCTCATTTATTTTGTCATTTGATCCATTTCACAGAATGTTACAGAATGTTACAGAATATTACAGAATATTACAGAATATTATGTTTGAATGTGTAGACATTTTGTTTATTGTTGGTTGATAATGAAATGGCGATATGGTTGAGACACAGGATGAAGGACATTTTGAAGTTCAAAAGGTGTTAAATATAGTGTATTGAATTTTGAAGGGTTGTTTAATTTTCTAGAGGGTGTTTTTAAAGTTCGAAAGTTCATTTTAAACATTGTTTACGGAAGTCTATTTTATTTCAAGTTTATTTACTAGTCAAACGCGAAATATGCGTTGTAAGATGAGCGAGATATCTCAATAAGGTATAAAAGTCCTAAAAGTAGTTCTACCCTTGCTACTTTATCGACTCTGGTATTCTACACACCTTGATATCTGAATGAGCTATAAAAGTCGTTAAAGTAGTTCTACTCTTGTCAATTCATTGACTCTGGTGTTCTACACACCTTGACGCATATAAAAAATACTTCATTGTTGGTCAACTCTTGAATCTAGGAAGCAGTGAATCTCGACAACTTAATTCTGTCACAATTTTTATGATATATTTTATGAATATTATCAGTCATTTTATTTTTTTTCTTCAAAACGACTGATCAGAATTGCTTAAAAAATCGTAATAATGTTGTCAATTCATGTATACACATTTAGAGAGAATTTCATTCCATTTGGAGAGTTTTTATTTTTCAACATTTTCTGCCCAGCCAAATCTTATGGGGTTTTTAGAAACTTTGAGATGATGTTTCTCAAAATCGGTCCGACCGATTCATCCCAAAAACTATACAGTTCTAAGTTGGATGAGTTTGCGTGTACAAAAAAAGTTTCATGTTGATCAGTCAACCCTTGCGACCTGTGGAGTGCTTACAAACAAAACAAAAAAAAAACAAAAAAAACCACACAGACAAAGCCCTATAAGAGTGGGATGGAGACTTCGCTACGCTCATCAATTAAAATGTCGACAATTTCGGACACATCTGGATTGCCCATATGTGACAATTAATTGATAATTATACAATTAGTTAATCATTAGTTCAGATACTAAGATGTCTTCACTTATGGGTTTGTGTAGAGACTGGAAAGAAAGCATTGTCTCTTAATATTTACTAATCCAAATCGTGTATCACTCCTAGTTATATGCAGATATAGTTTAATTAATATATATGTGTGACTATCATGGCCAGGATTGATTACTGATTCGATTAAATTTACTTTTTACTACATAGATCTTTATTCTGAGAATACACATTCTTTACATTCACACAATCATTCATAACATCGTTTATTGTGAGATCATGGACTTATGATCTGAATTCTTTGGTAAGATGGTGGTAAATTTATATTTTATATTTTAGGATTTGCTAACGATAATCGATATATCGATTACGATCAATATTCATTCAAATGATAGGATAATCGATTCAACTTCTACGATACGATATTTTCAATTCCCGAAACAATCTTCAATTCGTTAAAAAAATGCAAAACTCATTCGAGGTGTCGCAACATGAATTGATAATTCAAATCCGATACGATATTTGGACATTCGATACGATTATCGAAAAGGAGGAAAAAAATGGATATTTATTACGATTAGTTGTTAAAATCAGTTTTAACATCGATGGAGCAACCCTCATATAATGTACCTAAAACTGTTCGGAAAAAATTCATCACTTCTCTACCATACTGAAATTTCCTCTGGGCTATCTAAAGAGCGCTGAACCTGAAAATATTTCCTACTTGTGTAGTATGCCTCATATATATATATATATATATATATATATATATATATATATATATATTGTTTTTTCTAAAAAAATTTTCATCATCGTTTTAGTACATTTATTTCAATCATAATGGATCTCCTTGTTGATCAATAGCTTGCTCTAGGCCTATATATTCTCTGTTTAATTTCTGGACATTTCTGTGAAGATTTGCGTTTTGATCACTCATTGAAGTCCATAATTAAAAATTAATAATTTTCACTGATGCTTCCTTTCATTCAAATCATTGACATGATTAATTAAAGTTTCATGATACATGCAGTATGAACGAAGATCATTCACGTTGAAGACAAAAGAATCCAATGAATACAACTAGTCAAACGCGAAATATGCGTTGTAAGATGAGCGAGATATCTCAATAAGGTATAAAAGTCCTTGAAATAGTTTTACCCTTGCTACTTTATCGACTTTGGTATTCTACACACCTTGATATCTGAATAAGCTATAAAAGTCGTTAAAGAAGTTCTACTCTTGCCACTTCATTGACTCTGGTATTCTACACACCTTGACGCATATAAAAAATACTTCATTGTTGGTCAACTCTTGAATCTAGAAAGCAGTGAATCTTGACAACTTAATTCTGTCATAATTTTTATGATATATTTTATGAATATTATCAGTCATTTTATTTTTTTTCTCCAAAACGACTGATCAGAATTGCTTAAAAAATCGTAATAATGTGTAAAATCCATGTATACACATTTAGAGAAAATTTCATCCCATTTGGAGAGATTTTATTTTTCAACATTTTCCGCCCAGCCAAATCTTATGGGGTTTTTAGAAACTTTGAGATGATGATTCTCAAAATCGGTCCGACCGATTCATCCCAAAAACTATACAGTTCTAAGTTGGATGAGTTTGCGTGTACAAAAAAAGTTTCATGTTCATCAGTCAACCCTTGCGACCTGTGGAGTGCTTACAAAAAAAAATAAAAAAAAAAAAAAAAAAAAAAAAAAAAAAAAAAAACACAGACGAAGCCCTATAAGAGTGGGATGAAGACTTCGCTACGCTCATCAATTATTAATTTTGGATCATAGTTCTCTATATTATCTTGAAAGTAATCGTTAATGGAGTAATAACATTTGATGGTCAAATACTGATGATTATTGTTTGCTTAACGACCCCACCAACAGCTAGGTTATACGGGGGTACGAATGAGCTGATGATTATGAATGTATGAAAGTGATGGTAAGTGAGAGGACATTTACAAAAACCCATGCCTTATGCGGAATTCGAACCCACGCCCAACGGTGACTTTAGTTTCTGAAGCGGTGCCTCAGATGACCGAGCTACCGAGGGTGATAGGCAAACGCAGCATACTTTGTATTGTGAAATGAGCGAGATAAATTTGTTTAAAGTATGATCGAGAACTTTACACACCATGTAGAGATATTGCCATTAGATTAGTTTGAGTTGATTAGGTTGAATTAATATTGAATGCAAATGATAGAGTCGAACCATTATGTCTATATTACTATTATGTCTATAATTAGACGAGCTTTAGCGAGGATTCAATTTGACATACTGAAAAAAATTGGTGTTCGTTTTTATGTTTTTTTTCCCATGTTTTTTTGTCGGTTCTCCACAGGTCAAACGGCTACAGCTATGAACTTGAAACTTTTTTCAATCATGTTTCTTCATCTAACTTAGATCTGTATAGTTTTGTGGTATTATCGGATGGTAACTTTTTTTATGAATTTTAGAAATTTCAAAAATACCCGTTAGGTTAACACAGCGGAAAAAAGGAAAATATTTTTATTTTCCCCAAAAAATGAAATTTTGCGTGAAGTTGAGTTACATTTTGATACACATTTATGAGAACTTTCAGCTTGGTCGGTTGAGCCATTTTGAACAAAAACCATAAAATGTGCTGAATTGGTACCACTCGAAGCAGTTTTTACCCATTTCTTACTTAAATGTCACCCAATTGGCGAATGTAGGCAAAAGTTTGGCAAAAATGTCGACATACTATTACTATCCGCTCGTCCAACAACGCAGATATGGCGTTTTCCTAGTATATTTTATAACATGCTTCCTGATTATATTTTATGTATTGACTCCCTATTGCTTTTCAAAGTCGAATTGAAGACATTTTCTCATCTTGAACTGTTTTTACTGTGAGAATGAGTTTTTTGACACTTGTAAGAAGAATGTATTAGTAGCATAAGGAATGACTGAAGAATAAACAAGATTAAATTTATGAATGAATGTGGGGAATAAATGTATGAATGAATGTGGGGAATGAATGTATGAATGAATGTGGGGAATGAATGTATGAGTGTGCAGTATGTTGTGTATGAATGTTATTTTCTTTTCATATGTAAATCTTATATACATATAGTTCAGTTTTAGTCTATATTATATTAGTTTTTATTATATTTATGAAGTGCCTTATATTTTAGCATGAACTATTTTTATAATATAAAAATCAAATAGGTGAATAAAGTATTGAAGATTTGAAATTTGGAATTATTAGACGAGCTTTAGCGAGGATTCAATTTGACATACTGAAAAAAATTGGTGTTCGTTTTTATGTTTTTTTTAATGTTTTTTTTCGGTTCTCCACAGGTTAAACGGCTACAGCTATCAACTCCAAACTTCTTTTCATTATGGTTCCTCATCTTTATCAGGTCTGTATAGTTTTGTGGCATTATCGGGTGTTAACTTTTATTTTTATGAATTTTAGAAATTTTAAAAATAACCATTAGAATAACACGGCGGGAAAAAAAAAATATTTTCAAAAAAAATGAAATTTTGTGTGAAGTTGAATTACATCTTGATACACATTTTTGGCAATTCTCAGCTTGATCGGGTCTGCCATTTTGAAGAAAAAATATGAAATGTGCTAAATTGGTACGGTACCACTCGAAGCAGTTTTTACCCATTTATAACTTGAATGTCACCCAATTGGCGAATTTAGGCAAAAGTTTGGCAAAGAAGTCGACATACTAAGACTATTCGCTCGTCCAACAACGCAGATATGGCGTTTTCCTAGTATATTTTATAACATGCTTCCTGATTATATTTCATGTATTGACTCGCTAATGCTTTTCAAAGTCGAATTGAAGACATTTTCTCATCTTGAACTGTTTTTACTGTGAGAATGAGTTATTTGACACATGCCAGAAGAATATATTAGTAGCAAGGAATGACTGAAGAATAAACAAGATTAAATGTATTAATGAATGTGGGGAATGAATGTATGAATGAATGTGGGGAATGAATGTATGAATGAATGTGGGGAATGAATGTATGAATGAATGTGGGGAATGAATGTGAGGAATGTGCAGTATGTTGTGTATGAATGTTCTTTTCTTTTCATATGTGAATCTTATATACATATAACTTAGTTCAGTTTTAGTCTATATTATAACATTACATTTTAATTATTATAACATTATATGCCTGTGACTAATTTTTTTTTCATTTTGTATAATGACAAACTTTACATCTGCTGTTAATGGAAAGAAGTGATCATTGCCCAAGAGACTTGGTTCAAAGTGGAAGATATCAACATTCGTGTGTTTTATTCACTCCTATAATACCAATGCTGGTTATGTCCGGATATATATCACAGAAATGGTTCCCACTTATAATGTGTTCCGGACTTTCGGAAACTGAAATACTTTTATCTGCGGCGGAAAGTTATGGTCACCAACAGCGCAGTCCCGGTGTTGAAGTTCATTAGTTTTAAATAATCAAAATGGGGTGGTAAGATCGCCCTTGTGGTGCCCGTCCAAATGATTCTACTTTTCATCCTCAGCCTTAATTGGGGAACAATGATTTTGTATCAAATTTCGATGTTATTAAAAAAAAATATATATATTATATGTTAGTTTTTATTATATTTATGACGTGCCTTATATTTCATCATGAAATATTTTTAGAATGTGAAAATAAAATGGGCAAATAAAGTATTGAAAATTTGAAATTTGAAAGTATTAGACTAGCTTTAGCGAGGATTCAATTTGACATACTGAAAAAAATTGGTGTTCGTTTTTATGTTTTTTTTTTCCCATGTTTTTTTGTCGGTTTTCCACAGGTCAAACGGCTACAGCTATCAACTCCAAACTTTTTTTCATCATGGTTCCTCATCTAACTTAGGTCTGTAGAGTTTTGTGGCATTATCAAGTGGTAACTTTTATTTTTATGAATATTAGAAATTTAAAAAATACCCGTTAGAATAACACGGCAGGAAAAAAAAATTATTTTCAAAAAAATTGAAATTTTGTGTGAAGTTGAATTACATTTTGATACACATTTTTTGAAATTCTCAGCTTGATCGGATCAGCCATTTCGAAGAAAAAATATGAAATATGCTAAATTGGTACCACTCGAAGCAGTTTTTACCCATTTATAACTTGAATGTCACCCAATTGGCGAATTTAGGCAAAAGTTTGGCAAAGAAGTCGACATACTATTACTTTCCGCTCGTCCAACAACGCGTATATAGCGTTTGCCTAGTTATATCACGACTGTATGTGTAGGCCTACGTCGATGTAGAGCGGAAAGAGGATCTTAGGGGTGAACTCTTGTCAGTCGCACAGCAACACAATGACTCGATCGGATCGTACAGGGAATTCTCCAGAGTCAAAGAGCCTCGAGAAGGCACTTTCCCGGCTTCTTTATCATTTCGATAACTTGGACGATTTCAGCTGCATTGCAAGATATTACTGTCAACTTAGCTTATAGCTGTGAGGGGAAAGAAAAAAAATTCTGTGTTTGTAAGTGTGTATTGTTATGAATGAGCTGAAGCGAAGACCTGCCTTCAACTTTATGGTACTTCCTATATATATATATATATATATATATATATATATATATATATATATATATATATATATATATATATATTTATATATATATATATAGATATATATATATATTTATATATATATATATATATATATATATATATATATATATATATATATATATTTATATATATATATATATATAGATATATATATATATTTATATATATATATATATATATATATATATATATATATATATATATATATATATATATATATATATATATATACATATATGTATACATATATATATATATATATATATATATATATATATATATATATACTATACTGCTATATATATATATATACACACACTGCTATTTTCGAACTGACTTCTGATATTTATGAAGCTTTGGACAAAAATGAAAAAATTCTCACCATATTCCTAGATCTAGCCAAGGCATTTGATACCGTTTCACATGATAGACTATTCGACAAACTGGAAGCTGTAGGCGTAAGAGGGATTCCACTTGCTCTAATTAAAAGTTACCTCACTAATAGAAAACAATTTACAGAGATTTCAAACCACCTCAGCGATTCTAGAACGATTGAATTTGGAGTACCACAGGGTACAGTGTTAGGTCCGATATTATTCTTACTTTATATTAATGATTTATGTAATATTAAACTGAATGGTAGAGTTATTTCCTTCGCAGATGATACTGCTTTGATATTCAGAAGCCACTCGTGGGAAACTGTTTTTCAATTAGCAAATATAGGTTTTGAAAAAGCAAGCAATTGGTTGGATAAAAATCTTCTTACTCTTAATGTTAAAAAAACTAAATATATAACCTTCTCTATTAATAAATCCCCTAGCTTAGAAGATTTTTCACACCACTTGAATTCAATCGAATCAGTTGAATCAATCAAATATCTAGGTGTTATAATTGACCACAACTTACGATGGGATGAACAAATCAGAACCAGTGCCAATAAAATCAGGAGAACCATTTTTAAATTTGTACAACTAAGAAATATATTGGATTTCAGCACATTAAAAAAAGTATATTATGCTCTTGTTCAGTCTATCATTCAGTATGGTATCATAGGTTGGGGTGGAGTCTATCCTACCAGTCTAGATCCTATAATTAAGGCCCAACGATATATTATGAAAGTTTGTTTGAAGAAATGGAAGGATTATCCAACAAACATGCTATTTGATGAGTTCGACACCCTTGATGTTCGTCAGATATATGCTAAAGAAGCTATTCTCTACATGGTCAATAACAATTTACTAGAAAATATAAGCCATTCACAAAACACTAGACAGAAAGTAGCTGGACACACCCTTACACTGAGAAAAACGAAAAGATTTGGACAAAACAGTGCAAAATATATTGGATCGAAACTCTATAACAACCTACCTATTGAAATTCGAAAAATCACATCTTCTAACAAATTTAAACTAGAAATCACCAATTGGATCAAACGAAAGGGCCGTGTATATATTGATAACTTGATAAGCATTCCCAACTTACAGAGCCGAAAATGACACAATGTTATAGGCCTATAACTATTATTATCGTTTTCGTTTTTATTGAATACAAAATTTCTTGATTATTGTTAATTACTATTATTATCATCATCTTCATCTTCATTTTAATATCAATGCTACTATTATTATTATTATCATTCAACTTGTCTTGTTAATTTTTCAACTCCGTGTAATCTTTGAATATCTTTTCACCTAATAGTGACAAATTAATACTTGGGAATAATTATCAAAGTATGAATATTATCAAAGTATAAATATGTTTTCACTTATTATATTATGTTGTTACTATGTTACTATGTTACTATGATATGTCATTATCATGACATATCAACTATGAATTATTTAATACTTGTCTTCTTTCTAATTCTAATTCATATCCTATTTTTATATTATCCTGAGTGCAAACACAAGGTCTCTTTCTTGCACTCAATATTGTATTTCCTTCAACTGGTATATTATTAGAATTGTATATGTAGTATACTGTTATACAAAATATGAACTATATCCATAACATTGTATTGAAACTTGAATTGAGGAAATAAATAAATAAATAAATAAATAAATAAATATATATATATATATATATATATATATATATATATACATATATATATATATATATATATATATATATATATATATATATATATATATATATGTGTGTGTGTGTGTGTGTGTATTTGTCATTTTTGGATACTTTCTTTGTGACACGCATGAGGACGTGAAGAGCTGAAGACCAAAATTGAAGTTTCGATTTCAATGCTGAAAATTTTACGAAATATCCTGAATACTGAATCTCCAAAACGGTAAATACTTGGACCATATGTGACATGTGTGTGACATGTGTGTGACATGTGTGTGACATGTGTGTGACATGTGTGTGACATGTGTGTGACATTGTGTTTAATAAGAGATTCAATAAGTAGGCCTATGAGATAATTAGAAAATATCACAATTTAATTATGGTGACTAAATAAGGCGAAATCATAATAAAAGTTAGGTTAGGTCCAAATAGGTTGGCATAATTGATACAGGTGGAGAAATATACATGATATTCATGCTGGGAATTAATTACTGGATGATATAACAATACTTTCTGTGTGAAACGAATAAGGATGTTCAATATAATTGACCATTGTAGATGGGCGTGACTTATACGAAGCAGGGACAATTTTAGATACCTTGATTGGTTACTTCCCTATTTCCCCTGCTTCACTGTCCACTTGATTGGTTTTTATATTCTGTGACATCACGAGGGCGGACGATCTACATCGGTCAATTCCTCCCTGAATCAGAGAGGAAAAGAATGTGGGCCTGAGTATTGTTTTGACAGATGATTATTTATATGAATTAACTTGAAGATTTGACAGGTTGACTTTCTCTTATGGCCCCCAAATCATATGAGAAGAGGGTGGTTGAATATTAGCCGTGAAGTTCATTGATTAGACTGGGATAGCTCCTCAACAATAGGCCAAGACAATTACCTTACCACTTGCCAAAGCACTCGACAAGATAAAATTTCAACTCAAATTACTGAATAATTGAATAGAAAAACTAATATATGAGAATATGTATAAATCAATAGATTTAATCAACTGGAGAAAGAAAGACATCAATTTGATAATTGCATGAATGGATGAATAAGAAATGAATTAATGATAATTAAAGATGATTGATTTAAAAACCTTGGAATGGATAACTTGAGGAATTATATTCCAAATCGATGAATTAGTCACCCTCGGTAGCTCAGTCAGCTGAGTCACCGCATCACAGAATGTTGTTTGTGTGCGGGTTCGAGTCCCGCATGAGGCATGAGTTATATAGTTATTATATTATCATCATTATTCATTTATTATTCATTTTATATTTATATATTATTATATATTTATTAGTTATTATCATTTTTTTAGTTATACAAATATAGTTATTTGACAGAATTTTTTTTTTCATTTTTGGATTGAGTAATTGTTGAGCCGTTGAATTGGTACGTCATCGGAATGTTGGATGGAGTTATTGGATGGAGTTATTGGATGGAATTACTGGATATGTGAACCATCTCGTTCTCACTTCATAACGCATGACTGGATTGACAGATGAAGCAATCGCATGCCTTCTTACCCCCCCTCCCCCCTCCGCCCCCCCCCCCCCCCCCTCCACCCCCACCAGTGCAAGCCCCTAACCCATGTGCTGGCATTCCACACTTTGATATCACATTCCATTGCCTGATACAAATGATGTGAAAGAATTCCTAGCAATACATACCTCGAGAGAAAAAATCGTTCTTCTTTTTGTGATATCACAATATATAGAAAAAAAATACATCTTGATCGATAAAAAAAAATACTGAAGAGTTTATTTGGTCGAAATATGTCTTTGTCACTACACATTCAGCATGGCACTGTATTCACTAAGAAAAAGAGACAATTCTCAAATAACCGTATATATATATATATATATAT
>OZ023326.1:85465779-85468279 GCA_964007535.1 Brachyptera risi
TTGTATTCACTGAGAAAAAGAGACAATTCACAAATAACCGTATATATAAATATATATATATATATATATATATATATATATATATATATATATATATATATATATATATATATTTATATGTATATATATATATATATATATATATATATATATATATATATATATATATATATATATATATATATATATATTTATTAATATATACATATATATATATATATATATATATATATATATATATATATATATATATATATATATATATGTATATATATATATATATATATATATATATATATATATATATATACATATATATATATATATATATATATATATATATATATATATATATATATATATATATATATATATATATATATTCATATATATATATATATATATATATATATATATATATATATATATATATATATATATATATATATATATAAATATATATATATATATATATATTTATATATATATATATATATATATATATATATATATATATATATATATATATATATATATATATATATATATATATATACATATATATACTTTATAAAATCTCTGCTCACAATAGAGTTGCCGGCAGACCCAGAATAACAAGCAATATAACAAAATTAATGAGATTACAAATCTATATGAATGAGTTAACAATTGACGACTAGTGATTGACCCGCCCACAAACGTCACCAAACAAAACATCCAATCAAATGGGCTTTGTTATGTGGGAAATTTACATTGCCTATCAGAGTATCTCTAAATGCCCACATGAAGTATAGATCTAGGTGGCCCTGGCGATTAGCCACGCCTATCACTAGTGGTCAATTGATTGATTCATGATGTAGCCTATTGTAAATGAAGAAAAAAGATGGTGAAGCATGATATCAACAGTGTAATAAAAATGAAATGGAAGTAAATGAAGATTGGCCTGATACAAATGAGAAAATGAGTTGTGTCAAGAGGCCGCAAGCGCTCTATACGGGCTCGTTGTTCGCTCGCTTCAGACTCGAGTTTAACATGCATCGTGTGCTAGGCGCAACCCATAGACTAGCCCGCCAAACTCGAATTCACATAAGCGCCGTTAATTCCCTAGCTCACACTCCTGATATATTTCACATTCTATGTTTTTTTTTCGGTAATAAAAAATATGTATCCAGGTTTTCGTAAATTGGAAATTTTCCCTTTTCCATTTGAAGAATTCGAAAAATAAAAATTTTTTGTTCAAAACCCTGTATTTACGGTAACCTTCATCTTTCAATTACTAACAGAATGCAAAAAAAACTCATATTGATATCACAAAAATGACGGCCGTGAGAGTTTGCGGCGAGAAATACGAGCTCCTACATGCGGCCTCTTAAGAGGTGCAGAGAAAGTGTGAGTATATGATTTGTGTAGTAACGGAAGGTAATCAACACAATGATTTCTATGAATATGATTTCTATGAATAACAACCGAGTCGCGAATAATACTGATGACAATGTTGGAAATTATCCCTGTAATTTCCCAATATTTCATATAATCTTCTACCAGCTTTGGGATAGTTCCTCGAGCTCCAAACCGCAATCCCTGAACTTGTCTTGTGTTCAGGTTACATTTTGTTTCATATACTTTATAAGTTCATACTTTATACTTTAGTTCGGTACTTGTTTTTTACATGCACATGTAGCGCAGTGGTTACCGCACTCGCTCCATGTGATCCGGGAGGTGAAGGGGACATATCGGACCCGATTCGATCCCCGCCACCCGCCCATCTTTACAGAGGTTTTTTGTGGTTTTCCTCTGTAGTCTAGGCTAATGCCGGGATGGTTCCTATACAATCCACGGTCGCCACGGCCGCTTCCTGCCCACTATTCTTCCCAAGACCTAAAAAAAAAACTTCCATCTCATCATCCAATCATCTCATTATTCATTCATCCGACGCCATATATCTTGATTATCATTATGGTGCGTCGTTAAATCCAATATAAATACATGTTTTCACTCTTATATATAGTGAAATCGATTCGAGTAATAATTTGGAGTTCATTGATGATAACGTATGCCTATAAATTTTACCACTTAATCGGAAAATAAGCTGAATAAATTGTATCACGAGGGAGAAAATTTGTTTTATTTGTGGATGTGGGGTGGTGGGGGTGGTGGGGGGGGGGGGTGAGTAACTGTATATGGAACTGCGAACTGAGTCACGAAAACACATGGAATAACGGATCAGTAAAAGCTATACCTCCATCTGACTATAAACCATGTACAACTATTTGAACCAGGCATTCACAATTGCATAAATACAAGGGATGGAATCAATTGATTGGAAATATAACTGTATTATGATAGCATCAGATTGAACGGATAGAAAACAACAAGATATTATAGAAGAATGACTTGATTACGACTGTAAGGTTTCTAAATCTATAACTAAGAATATATTAGAAATGAAAAGACTCCTTTCAATGAAAGTATAGTTAATGAACTATGCGAAAATAAGTAA
>OZ023326.1:85475779-85505779 GCA_964007535.1 Brachyptera risi
GTAAAGATTGAATTATCCACAGAATTATTTCTACATCCATTGATTTTTGCACATGATTTATTTCTCAGATTATAGGCCTACTTTGAGGTACTAAATTCTAATTTGTTACAAAGGTATTCTGGAGCTAACCCTTTTGCTATTCTAAAAATAAATGTTAACATATATATTCAGGCCCGGTTTTACCAATCTTAGTTAGGGTGCTAATCCACTAACTATTAATTAAAGGTACGAAAATAATATATGTAACCAATGGTGATAATAAGTTCATCCACTAAGGCTTAATCCAGTTTCGTAAAACCGGGCCTTAGGGCTATATTCTTTCTTTGTTGGTATCTGGTATTTGTTTGAAGGTTGGTATTTGTTTTCATCTGTGTGAATTTTTACTTGCCGATTGACGTTCCATATAATATATGAAATATATTTATATAAAGATATAAGTTATATTTATATAAAGATGAAATTCTCACTGTGAAACATATTCTTATTGATTGTGTCAAATTCTCGATTATTACACAACAGTTGTCCATGGATACCACTTCAGATAAAATATTGCCAGATGTCTCAGAAGGGACTGATGATGTATTCACATTTCTTAATTTAGCCGATTTATTGGCTGAATTATGATTGAAATTCCATTTATGATTTTATGTCTCGAAAATATGGAAATATAATATTTTGTTATACATTATCAATCATCAAATGTATATGTTCTTTGGAAAATGAGAGAATAACAATAAGAAGAAAGAAAGAAAAAAACAAAGCTCCGTAAGAGTAGGATGAAGTCTTCGCTAACGCTCATCCAATAACAATGATTGTTTTTGCTATATTGGTATATAACCTACTTTTTCAGTGGCTTGTAGCCTATGTGCATCCAGAAGGCTTTGTTTGCCAGATTTCAAGTAGGTACGCCTGTAAACCACGGCTGCAAACTAAACAAAAACGAATCCACGTATTTGCCGTCCAATTCCTTTCAGCAATATTTTAGTGTATTACTTTTTCTCGTAAAAGATGAACTTTACGTACGGTATGTTCTTAGACATTGTTTGTTTGCCACTCCAAATATTAATGGATACATGTTTCGTGTCTTCGAAAAGTAATTCTTTTATAGTGCTGTGTGGTCACTCACTCTATATATTTGTTGCCCCCCCCGCTCCCCCTCCCCCCCTCCCCCTCCCCCCCCTCCCCCACATCTCAGTCACTCTGTGGCCTCTCAAACAAATCAAATCACAACTATTTCTGTCCATCTGAGATGGAGTCGGTCTACAATAATGGCCATCACTAAAAGGTATCGTTGTGAATAGCATAGAAAACGAAACTGCGACGAGTATCCGAGTGGCTAGCACACTGAACCGTCATCTAAGAAACCGGAGTTCGATTCCTGCATGATCGACCATCCTGACGGGGATTCTTCGTAGTTTCTCTCTGTCGTTCAGGTTATTACTGGGATGGTTCCTTAACAACAGGCCACGACCGACTCCTTTCCACTATCTAAAAAATATATAGGAAAATAAACTTAAATCTCATCATCCCATATATCATTCACCGACGCCAATAGATCCCAGTTATCATTACAGTGCGTCGTTAAACTCAATATAAATGATAATGGGAATAACAAAAGAGAAAAGAGAGCGGAATATCAGAGCGTTATTGGTTAAGCTCATATTTATCGGTTGTTGGCGGGGATTTGTCTATAGAATACGTGACTGGCTACAACCACTGTGGATCAGTGTCGATAAGTTATGTTCAGATATACAGTCGACAGGTGGGCCTTTTAGTCTTTCTGCTTGAAAAAGAGCTATTTGGATGAGCTAAGCGACGACTCAATTTCGCCATACCCGAAAAAGAGTGACCATTTTTTTTTTCGCGCTCCACAGGTCAAACAAGAATTCAAAATCAGTTGAAACTTGGCATACACAAGTGTCATTATCTAATTCGATACTGTATAGTTTTAAGGCGCAATCGGTTGAACCGCTTCTGAGAAAACTTATTTTAAAGTTTCCAAAAATTCTATTAGAATAACCCGGAGGAAAATATTCGTGAGATAATTTTCATCCGAGACATTTCAAATTCTCAGGAAATTTTAATATAATAATGATACACATTATTCCGAACTTTCACTCAAATCGGATCAGCCGTTTTGATGTAAAAGATATATATAATGTAATTTTTGTGAATCACTCAAAGCTATTTAGATACCAATTAAATCCAAGCCACAGGTGTCACCTCTCAACTGTGAACGATTAAAACAAAGCCTTCTTTATTATCAGAGAAATCAATAATGGAAAATAAGATGGCAGTGATGTAATGGTTTGGATCTCAAGGTGTATATATATATATATAATAACCAATCCAAAGATAAGTTGATATGTTCCAGCTCATCCATCAACGCGGCAACACATAACGCGTTTGCCTGGTTATATAATCGCTAGATATTGTCT
The DNA here is from genome assembly GCA_964007535.1 of Brachyptera risi. Taxonomy (NCBI): domain Eukaryota; kingdom Metazoa; phylum Arthropoda; class Insecta; order Plecoptera; family Taeniopterygidae; genus Brachyptera; species Brachyptera risi. The sequence goes on from OZ023326.1 coordinate 85,478,218, forward strand.
ACGTCACTATATTAGCCACAAGTTGTCTCGACTACTCTTAAGGCTATACTCATCCATCTAAAAAAGAGATAGTCTACTTACCGACAAATATCTAAATTTTGAATCAACTGAATGCAGAACAATTAAGGTGAATTCATTTTGAACTCATGAAATAATAATTCAAAATATTTTGGCCCGATTTTTCCCGTGTACCGTCAACGGAATGAAAAGGGTTCGTGGCAGGCAGGAATTTCAAAAAGCAATAATTGTTCAATTTTGAGCTTACCAAAGTCAATGTTCACACTTTAATAGTCATGTCATCAGTTGATTTGAATTTTCAAAACTATTGCCATTCAATATTGATACAGATTCATTTGGTTTCCCATAGAATTTGTGAAATTTTCCTGACAGATAAAACGTTAATTGGATGAGCGAAGCAAAGACTCAATTTCGCCATACCCGAAAGAAAAGTGACTGTTTTTTTTTTGTTGTTGTTCGCGCTCCACAGGTCGAACAAAAATTCAAAATCAGTTGAAACTTGGCATACACAAGTGTCATTATCCAATTCGATACTTTATAGTTTTGAGGCGCAATCGGATGAATCACTTCTGAGAAAACTCATTTTAAAGTTTTCAAAAATCTCATTAGAATAACCCAGAGGAAAATATTCGTGAAATAATTTTCATCCGAGACATTTCAAATTCTCAGGGAATTCTAACATAATGATGATACACATTATTCCGAATTTTCACTCAAATCATATCAGCTGTTTTGATGTAAAAAAATATTCAATGTAATTTTTGTGAATCACTCAAAGCTATCAAGATACCAATTAAATCCAAGCCACAGGTGTCACCTCTTGAATGTAAACGATTAAAACAAAGCCTTCCTCATTATCATAGAAATCAATAATGAAAAATGAGATGGCAGTGACATAATCGTTTGGATCTCAGATGTATATATAAATATATATATATATATATATATATATATATATATATATATATATATATATATATATATATATATATATACATATATATATATATATATATATATATATATATATATATATATATATATATATATATATATATAAATATATATATATATATATATATATATATATATATATATATATATATATATATATATATATATATATATATATATATATATATATATATATATATATATATATTTAATAACCAATCCAAAGATAAGTCGATATGTTCCAGCTCATCCATCAACGCGGCAACACATAACGCGTTTGCCTAGTTATCAATTCACTCCAATAGTTCGGCATTGTTTCATTCAATATATTTTTTGTTACAAGTTATAGTTTTCTCTCATTTCAGTTGGTTAGATGAAGAGGGAGAAAAGCACAGCTAAACCAAAAAAAACAGAAGAAATATTCATATACTGTGACGTCATTCAATACAGGGAACAAAGATCTACAAGAAAACACAATTTTCTGAAAAGAAACAGTAATAGGCGCGAAGCGTTTTACTTTTTTTTTAATAACATCGAAACTTGATACAAAATCATTGTCCCCCAATCAGGGCTATGGATGAAAGATACTACCGTTTGGACGGAGCACCACAAGGGCGATCTTACCACCACAAGGGCGATCTTACCACCACAAGGGCGATCTTACCACCACAAGGGCGATCTTACCACCACAAGGGCGATCTTACCACCACAAGGGCGATCTTACCACCACAAGGGCGATCTTACCACCACAAGGGCGATCTTACCACCACAAGGGCGATCTTACCACCACAAGGGCGATCTTACCACCACAAGGGCGATCTTACCACCACAAGGGCGATCTTACCACCACAAGGGCGATCTTACCACCACAAGGGCGATCTTACCACCACAAGGGCGATCTTACCACCACAAGGGCGATCTTACCACCACAAGGGCGATCTTACCACCACAAGGGCGATCTTACCACCACAAGGGCGATCTTACCACCACAAGGGCGATCTTACCACCACAAGGGCGATCTTACCACCACAAGGGCGATCTTACCACCACAAGGGCGATCTTACCACCACAAGGGCGATCTTACCACCACAAGGGCGATCTTACCACCACAAGGGCGATCTTACCACCACAAGGGCGATCTTACCACCACAAGGGCGATCTTACCACCACAAGGGCGATCTTACCACCACAAGGGCGATCTTACCACCACAAGGGCGATCTTACCACCACAAGGGCGATCTTACCACCACAAGGGCGATCTTACCACCACAAGGGCGATCTTACCACCACAAGGGCGATCTTACCACCACAAGGGCGATCTTACCACCACAAGGGCGATCTTACCACCACAAGGGCGATCTTACCACCACAAGGGCGATCTTACCACCACAAGGAATGATAAAAAAATGGTATGTTTATTCAACAAACAATAAATTTCGAGGAAATAATTTCAGGGCTGGGAACAACTCGAACATTCACAATGAGGAGGAAAAATCTTGAATCTTCTTCTTCTTCTTCTTCTTCTTCTTCTTCTTCTTCTTCTTCATCTTCTTCTTCTTCTTCTTCTTCTTCTTCTTCTTCTTCTTCTTCTTCTTCTTCTTCTTTTTTCATCTTATTATTATAATTATTATTGAAATCTTCTTCTATCTCCCTTTTTCTCTTTTCTCGTATTCACTAAAATATGATACTTACATTCATACTACACAATTGTATGTTATATAGCCTTATTAGACGAGCTTTAGCGAGGATTCAATTTGACATACTGAAAAAAATTGGTGTTCGTTTTTTTTTTTTTTTTTTTTTTTTTTTTTTTTTTTTTTTTGTCGGTTCTCCACAGGTCAAACGGCTACAGCTATCAACTTCAAACTTTTTTTCGTCATGGTTCCTCATCTAACTTAGATCTGTATAGTTTTGTGGCATTATCGGGTGGTAACTTTTTTTTTTATGAATTTTAGAAATTTCAAAAATCCCCATTAGAATAACCCGGAGGAAAATACTTGAAAAATCAAAATTTTTCAAGACCTCTCAAATTTTCGCCGAATATAAAGGAAACTATTAAGAACATTTTGAGAGATTTTTTGCATCAATCGGATGAGAAATAACGAAGAAAACGCATTTATAATGCATTTTCCCATCAATTTGGGCTATTACGGGAACCAATTAAATCTATAGCAACAAGTGTCAGCAATTAATTCAAAACGATTGAAATGAATGAAGAGGAAGGCCGTGACATAACTGATTCTCGTAAGGTTTTTGAACGTTTGGAGTGATCCAAGGTCTGTAGATGTAGATTGGGTTGACAAATTATTTTTCATTCTAGATTTCTATACCCCTAAGCTCGTCTAACAACGCGCATCACGCGTTTTCCTAGTTAGCAAATATATAGGTCAGGGTCAAGTTATATTCAAGGTTTTTGGTGGAGGGTGCCGGGTCAATTCCATGCGTGCCACAATTTAAATATTGAATTATTGAAATAGCATATAGCGTCTGGCTTTACACACAGCAGTATATAGCAAGTAGGCCAGCCTCTTGAGTGGAGCCATGGAGGCTTTATGGGACAATCAAGAGGTTACTTTACATCTCACAACCCACGAGTATAGCCTCCAAGGAACGGTCAAAACAGGACAAAAAGCGCCAATACAGGCCTTTGGCTTACAACACATGGTGGGGTAAACAGTGGGACCAATAAGTACAATTCCTCTTGTAATGGAGGCACAATGAGAATATCTGTTTCTATACTGATTCAACTGATTATCTGTATTATCTAGCTATCTATATCTATATATGTATCAAAGTGTCTTTATTGTAGTAAAAGTAATAAGAATAATTTAAATTCTATTGATTTATCTCAATTCCATATCAACCAATCCGGAATATTTTAATGTATCAATACTTGTGTATTTTTGTTTGATATACTATGATTACTAATTCGTTGATAAATCATAAATGATGGCTCACTGCCATACTCAATTGTAATGCTATTTATAAGTTAAAATATTGTAAAATAAGTAAATTGTGTACCGATTTCCTCGAGAGAGGGTTAAAGGAATAAACACAATTACTACTATACGTTAATTGAAAATTATAATTTCATATTATGTCACTCTGAAAAAATCGTAAAACCAATGAAAAACATGTGGGAAACATGTTAATTTTTGATAATCATTTTGAAAGGGTTGCAAACATACCACAAACTCTGGAGATCTTCGTACGAGCACGTATTGAATAGGTCTACTGGTGATAATCTGAGAACTGTATGTTGATACGGTGATTGGTTTTCTGTTGCCCAACTTGGATCCCAAACGCCTGCAATCAAGCCGGTAGGCAACATTTGAAGAGGCCTCTTAAATGTGTTCAAAATTGTGAACCTGATTCAAAACAAATATCTTCAAAATGATATGGTGCATTTTTTTAAAAATATTATTTTTGAAGAGAATTGATTAATTTATATAGGTTCAACAACGCACCATAATGATGAATAAGATCTATTGGCGACGGATGAATGATTGATGAGATGAGATCAAGGGGGACCTAGACTTGAGACTTGGACAGTTTTTTACATTTCGATATTTTGGATTATCTTTTTTTCTTTGAAGTGTGCTCAAAACGTCAATAACATTGGTTTCTAGGTGTGTCAAATAGCTTTCATATATAGGAATTATTTTAGTCTACCCTCGCTTTCAGCTTTAGTAATTAATTGAGGTTATTATATATATATATATATATATATATATATATATATATATATATATAAATATATATAAATATATATATATATATATATATATATATATATATATATATATATATATATATATATATATATATATATATATATATATATATATATATATATATACATATATCTATATATATATATATATATATATATATATATATATATATATATATATATATATATATATATATATATATATATGTATATATATATATATATATATATATATATATATATATATATATATATATATATATACATATATCTATATATATATATATGTATATATATATATATATATATATATATATATATATATATATATAAATATATATATATATATATATATATATATATATATATATATATATATATATATATATATATATATGTATATATATATATATATGTATATATATATATATATATATATATATAAATATATATAAATATATATATATATATATATATATATATATATATATATATATATATATATATATATATATATATATATATATATATATATATATACATATATCTATATATATATATATATATATATATATATATATATACATATATATATATATATATATATATAATATATATATATATATATATATATATATATATATATATATATATATATATATACATATATCTATATATATATATATGTATATATATATATATATATATATATATATATATATATAAATATATATATATATATATATATATATATATATATATATATATATATATATATGTATATATATATATATATGTATATATATATGTATATATATATATATATATATATATATATATATATATATATATATATATATATATATATATATATATATTGACTCCAAACCTGCGATATCTCAAAACTGGTTAATTCTGTACTCATGTTCCTTTTCTCAGAAACTACGCTGGACAAAAACTATTGAAAAAATCAGAGATGTGTTTGTTATTATTATGAACATTACATCGAATCGTATTTTTGATAACTTTATTTTTTCAAATATTCATTACACGCCTATCTAAGAGTATGACAAATGGATTAAATTTAAAACGATGAAATGAAACATGAATATTATGAAAAACAAAATTTCGATGTAAATTAAGTCAGGATCTAAATGGCATGTATACCAGTTCTCGAAAGTTCATGTTCAGTCAACTCTCCATAAAAATGTACATGGAATTGGGAAATTAACCATTGCCAGCATATATAGGCAGCCGGGCTCAAGTCTTGGTCTCATCCCCTCAAGAGCCCGCATCTTAGACAGATTCACAGGGTGCACTTTCGCCACATATGTCTCAAGAACTACAACAATACGGACTTGCGGTAAAATGCAATAAATAAGAATACGCTAACAATTAGATATGCCCAATCGAAAATTGAAGAATGATTTTATCATGGAGCAATAATTGAATCAAAATATGCCTAATTTGATGGTTTTCATTGCTTAGTTCCGGATTACCAAATAATAGTAGAAATAAATTAAAAACGCACATCCTTGAGTTCAACTTTGCTCATCAATATTTGAAATTCTGATTCGCCTTTTATTTTTCAGTTTTCCCAATTTCCTTAGCCAAAATGTGTAATTTAACTGGATTTTACCCAAATTATGAAATGAAAAACTCCCCCACCTAGCGGAGGTTACTGGAACTCGTCCAATATTATCCTTTTTTCACTTTTCAACCAACAATCAAACTTTTAAACGCACATTGTCGTCATTTCATTGGTCATTGGGTCGAGCATTTCGAAGAGAAACATTCTCGGCTAAGATGCGGGCTCTTATAAGAGTCTGCATCTTAGCTGTGACATTTAGTGAGACATAGTGTGACATTTATGTATTCCAACTTTCAACTGAATTTTAATTTTTGTTTGACCTTATAGAAGCGTGAAAAAAAACATGTACTTTTTTCACATGCCGCGAACGACTCATTCTCACCAACTTATTCCTGATCAAATCACTAACCAGTAACTTACTCAGAACACCTGATAAAATTGAAAATAACCTTTCATCTCATCATCCCATCAACTCATGCATAATTCACCGACACCAATAGATCGTAGACATCAGGGGGAAAATTCAGGTACCTTTTTTACTCTCTTCAATTTGAGCTATAGAGTAAATTTAATACGACAGCTACAGCCATTCACCTAAATTCACACATCGTAAATGGTCATATACGACATCAAAAACGTACTGGAATTAGCTCTGTCTTATATTTACGATAAGACAGCTATTTAAGAGAGTAAAGTCTACCAGAATTCGCCCCCAGAACAGTACGTCGTTAAACCTACTAGTCAAACGCGAAATATGCGTTGTAAGATGAGCGAGATATCTCAATAAGGTATAAAAGTCCTTGAAGTAGTTCTACCCTTGCTACTTTATCGACTCAGGTATTCTACACACCTTGATATCTGAATAAGCTATAAGAGTCGTTAAAGTAGTTCTAGTCTTGCCACTTCATTGACTCTGGTATTCTACACACCTTGACGCATATAAAAAATACTTCATTGTTGGTCAACTCTTGAATCTAGAAAGCAGTGAATCTCGACAACTTAATTCTGTCACAATTTTTATGATATATTTTATGAATATTTTCAGTCATTTTAATTTTTTTCTTCAAAACGACTGATCAGAATTGCTTAATAAATCGTAATAATGTGTAAAATCCATGTATACACATTTAGAGAGAATTTCATTCCATTTGGAGAGATTTTATTTTTCAACATTTTCTGCCCAGCCAAATCTTATGGGGTTTTTAGAAACTTTGAGATGATGATTCTCAAAATCGGTCCAACCGATTCATCCCAAAAACTATACAGTTCTAAGTTGGATGAGTTTCCGTGTACAAAAAAAGTTTCATGTTGATCAGTCAACCCTTGCGACCTGTGGAGTGCTTACAAACAAAAAAAAAAAAAAAAAAAAAAAAAAAAAACACACAGACAAAGCCCTATAAGAGTGGGATGGAGACTTCGCTACGCTCATCAATGACCATCAATAACGTAACGGGATAAGCAACATGGCGTAAGTCCTATCCCTTTAACATTAGACCGTTTTCACCATGATGGAATCAGCGCGCTTTCGTGTACATTTCTGAGATTCGCAATTTCAAATCAAATCGTACGTATCAGGCTCGTATTTCGATATATAGTACATAGTTGTACAATTGCATTGATTTTATTCTTTCTCGTAGATGATGAGTAATTATCCAGTTATCAAATGGTGAATATAGCAGTAGGGCTCTTTTTGACTAGGGGACTAAATGCTTGTACAGACGTATTTGAAATTTAGATTGGCCAATTCAAATGAAATTTATCCCAATATTGTTTAATGCAGTTGGAAAGAGCTGGATTCACAGATTGCATCACATCTATTACTTGTATAGATCAACAGACAATAATACCAGCAAATCATCATAACATTTGTGAGGCGGCATCCCTTTGATATACGCATGGTGCGAAAGGAAAGCGCCATGCTGCTTATCCCGTTACGTTATTGATAGTCATAGGTTAAACCTAATATAAATAAATATATATTGATTCGGTTTTTTGGTTTTATTGTTGAATCATTACCTCTGAAAACAATAAAATCAATATCTGCAAATTGTATTTATTGATTCGATAATTATTGATATCACTCTGCGAGATCTGACAGTAACAGCTTATATAGTGTATAGCCTCCATCTTGTGCTAAATACACAACACCACGCTGGTTCGTGACCCACCTCTTGTACACACACTCACACTCACACGCCAACATCTGCACAGTTCTCAAGGAGATCTAGAATTACAGATATTTGCTCACATATTATATATAACTGAATTGTGTATCAAAGATCATCATCTAAGAAGCTTTGGAAGCCTGGGATTCTGTAGATGTTGTCTGATATAATATCGAATAAACCCTGTGAATCGTGAAGAATTGTGAGGGATCATGCGACCCCCTCTCCCCCCTCCCCATTCCAATCCCATTCCTTTTAAGAAGAACATTTTTTTCATTCCTCAACACAAGTTCGCAGTTCAAACGAAAAGATATTTATACAATATATAAGCGTATCTGATATTTTTATGTTATTAGAAATTTCACAAAGTATCTAATTCAGAAAATCTATACAAGGTTTTTGTAACACAAAATTCAATATCTTACAAAAATTGAACACTGTTTTGGAGACGAGTATTTTTTTTTTTATTCCATGTTATCAAAATTATTCATAATTAATACACCTATTGTTGGTGTACAATACTGTTTGGCATGGACCATAGTGAAGTGTGTGATATAATTCATAATCAGAAATCAAAATTATAAATACAATCACGAATAAATTGACATTATGAATATAATTATAATTATGAAGTTATAATTTGGAAATAATCATTACACAATCCACTGAATAATAATAATGTATTTATCGGCACAGTATATAGCTGAGTGGTTAACGCAGTTGCTTCGTGTGACCCGGAAGGTGAAGGGACATATCGGACCCGGTTCGATCCCCGCCACCGTCCATCTTTACAGGGGTTTTTCGTGGTTTCCCTCTGTAGTCTAGGCTAATGCCGGGATGGTTCCCACAATATAGGCCACGACCGCTTCCTTCCCACTATCCTTCCCATTACCCATAAAAGCTTCATCTCATCATCCCATCATCTCATTAATCATTCATCCGACGCCGATAGATCTCAGTTATCATTACAGTGCGTCGTTAAAACCCAATATATATATAAAAAAAAATATATTATTTGCGATTCACTACCGCCTGAAAATACCTGAGGCTTCACACTTGATCTTAAACACCAGCCGACGCCTGAACCTCCACAATCTCGCAGAATAATATCCCCTATAATTATATACAAATACCCCACAAAATGATTTTTGTAGTTTGTATTTGTATTTGTTCATTCATGGTTCAAAGAGGTATTGTGTCAACTAAGTCAGATGATAATGACTATAGGCAAACACGTTATGTGTTTCCGTGTTGATGGATGAGCTACTTATACCAACTTATATACCTTTGGATTGGTTATTATATATATATACACCTATATATATATATATTATACACCTTGAGATCCAAACGATTATGTCACTGCCATCCTATTTCATGAACAATTTCTATGATTACAAAGAAGGCTTTGTTAAAATCGTTTCCAATTGATTGGTGACACCTGTTGCTTGGATTTAATTGGTTTCTTAATAGGTAGCTTTGAGTGATTTAAAAAAATTGGATTATATATTTTTTTACATCAAAGCGGTGAATCTGATTGGACTGAAAGTTCGGAATGAGGTGTATGATAATAATAATAATAATAATGATAATAGCGGATTGTCTACAGCAATTCCTGCCGTTTCCCGCACTCCAGACGCCACCTCTCTCTGTCCATCCAGTCTGGATCACTCGGTCCTCTTCTCGACATGTCCAGCAGCACCTGCTCTTCTGGTCGCCCTCGTCTTCTTGTACCAGGAGGTATCCACGCCTCCAGTCTCTACGGCCACCTCTCTCTGCCCATCCAGTCTGGATCACTCGGTCCTCTTCTCGACATGTCCAGCAGCACCTGCTCTTCTGATCGCCCTCGTCTTCTTGTACCAGGAGGTATCCACGCCTCCAGTCTCTACGGCCACGTCTCTCTGTCCATCCAGTCTGGATCACTCGGTCCTCTTCTTGACATGTCCAGCAGCACCTGCTCTTTTGGTCGCCCTCGTCTTCTTGTACCAGGAGGTATCCACGCCTCCAGTCTCTACGGCCACCTCTCTCTGCCCATCCAGTCTGGATCACTCGGTCCTCTTCTCGACATGTCCAGCAGCACCTGCTCTTCTGGTCGCCCTCGTCTTCTTGTACCAGGAGGTATCCACGCCTCCAGTCTCTACGGCCACCTCTCTCTGTCCATCCAGTCTGGATCACTCGGTCCTCTTCTCGACATGTCAAGCTGCACCTGCTCTTCTGGTCGCCCTCGTCTTCTTGTACCAGGAGGTATCCACGCCTTCAGTCTCTACGGCCACCTCTCTCTGCCCATCCAGTCTGGATCACTCAGTCCTCTTCTCGACATGTCCAGCAGCACCTGCTCTTCTGGTCGCCCTCGTCTTCTTGTACCAGGAGGTATCCACGCCTCCAGTCTTTACGGCCACCTCTCTCTGTCCATCCAGTCTGGATCACTCTGTCCTCTTCTCGACATGTCCAGCAGCACCTGCTCTTCTGGTCGCCCTCGTCTTCTTGTACCAGGAGGTATCCACGCCTCCAGTCTTTACGGCCACCTCTCTCTGTCCATCCAGTCTGGATCACTCGGTCCTCTTCTCGACATGTCCAGCAGCACCTGCTCTTCTGGTCGCCCTCGTCTTCTTGTACCAGGAGGTATCCACGCCTTCAGTCTCTACGGCCACCTCTCTCTGCCCATCCAGTCTGGATCACTCAGTCCTCTTCTCGACATGTCCAGCAGCACCTGCTCTTCTGGTCGCCCTCGTCTTCTTGTACCAGGAGGTATCCACGCCTCCAGTCTTTACGGCCACCTCTCTCTGTCCATCCAGTCTGGATCACTCAGTCCTCTTCTCGACATGTCCAGCAGCCCCTGCTCTTCTGGTCGCCCTCGTCTTCTTGTACCAGGAGGTATCCACGCCTCCAGTCTTTACGGCCACCTCTCTCTGTCCATCCAGTCTGGATCACTCGGTCCTCTTCTCGACATGTCAAGCTGCACCTGCTCTTCTGGTCGCCCTCGTCTTCTTGTACCAGGAGGTATCCACGCCTCCAGTCTCTACGGCCACCTCTCTCTGTCCATCCAGTCTGGATGACTCGGGCCTCTTCTCAACATGTCCAGCAACACCTTCCGTTTCACGCACTCCAGACGCCACCTCTCTCTGTCCATCCAGTCTGGATCACTCGGTCCTCTTCTCGACATGTCCAGCAGCACCTGCTCTTCTGGTCGCCCTCGTCTTCTTGTACCAGGAGGTATCCACGCCTCCAGTCTCTACGGCCACCTCTCTCTGTCCATCCAGTCTGGATCACTTAGTCCTCTTCTCGACATGTCCAGCAGCACCTGCTCTTCTGGTCGCCCTCGTCTTCTTGTACCAGGAGGTATCCACGCCTCCAGTCTCTACGGCCACCTCTCTCTGTCCATCCAGTCTGGATCACTCTGTCCTCTTCTCGACATGTCCAGCAGCACCTGCTCTTCTGGTCGCCCTCGTCTTCTTGTACCAGGATGTATCCACGCCTCCAGTCTCTACGGCCAACTCTCTCTGTCCATCCAGTCTGGATCACTCGGTCCTCTTCTCGACATGTCCAGCAGCACCTGCTCTTCTGATCGCCCTCGTCTTCTTGTACCAGGAAGTATCCACGCCTCCAGTCTTTACGGCTACCTCTCTCTGTTCATCCTGTCTGGATCACTCGGTCCTCTTCTCGACATGTCCAGCAGCACCTGCTCTTCTAGTCGCCCTCGTCTTCTTGTACCAGGAAGTATCCACGCCTCCAGTCTTTACGGCTACCTCTCTCTGTCCATCCTGTCTGGATCACTCGGTCCTCTTCTCGACATGTCCAGCAGCACCTGCTCTTCTGGTCGCCCTCGTCTTCTTGTACCAGGAGGTATCCACGCCTCCAGTCTTTACGGCTACCTCTCTCTGCCCATCCAGTCTGGATCACTCAGTCCTCTTCTCGACATGTCCAGCTGCACCTGCTCTTCTGGTCGCCCTCGTCTTCTTGTACCAGGAGGTATCCACGCCTCCAGTCTCTATGGCCACCTCTATCTGCCCATCCAGTCTGGATCACTCGGTCCTCTTCTCGACATGTCCAGCAGCACCTGCTCTTCTGGTCGCCCTCGTCTTCTTGTACCAGGAGGTATCCACGCCTTCAGTCTCTACGGCCACCTCTCTCTGCCCAACCAGTCTGGATAACTCGGTCCTCTTCTCGACATGTCCAGCAGCACCTGCTCTTCTGGTCGCCCTCGTCTTCTTGTACCAGGAGGTATCCACGCCTCCAGTCTCTACGGCCACCTCTCTCTGTCCATCCAGTCTGGATCACTCGGCCCTCTTCTCAACATGTCCAGCAACACCTTCCGTTTCACGCACTCCAGACGCCACCTCTCTCTGTCCATCCAGTCTGGATCACTCGGTCCTCTTCTCGACATGTCCAGCAGCACCTGCTCTTCTGGTCGCCCTCGTCTTCTTGTACCAGGAGGTATCCACGCCTCCAGTCTCTACGGCCACCTCTCTCTGTCCATCCAGTCTGGATCACTTAGTCCTCTTCTCGACATGTCCAGCAGCACCTGCTCTTCTGGTCGCCCTCGTCTTCTTGTACCAGGAGGTATCCACGCCTCCAGTCTCTATGGCCACCTATCTCTGCCCATCCAGTCTGGATCACTCAGTCCTCTTCTCGACATGTCCAGCTGCACCTGCTCTTCTGGTCGCCCTCGTCTTCTTGTACCAGGAGGTATCCACGCCTCCAGTCTCTATGGCCACCTCTATCTGCCCATCCAGTCTGGATCACTCGGTCCTCTTCTCGACATGTCCAGCAGCACCTGCTCTTCTGGTCGCCCTCGTCTTCTTGTACCAGGAGCTATCCACGCCTTCAGTCTCTACGGCCACCTCTCTCTGCCCAACCAGTCTGGATCACTCGGTCCTCTTCTCGACATGTCCAGCAGCACCTGCTCTTCTGGTCGCCCTCGTCTTCTTGTACCAGGATGTATCCACGCCTCCAGTCTCTACGGCCAACTCTCTCTGTCCATCCAGTCTGGATCACTCGGTCCTCTTCTCGACATGTCCAGCAGCACCTGCTCTTCTGGTCGCTCTCGTCTTCTTGTACCAGGAGGTATCCACGCCTCCAGTTTCTATGGCCACCTCTCTCTGCCCATCCAGTCTGGATCACTCAGTCCTCTTCTCGACATGTCCAGCTGCACCTGCTCTACTGGTCGCCCTCGCCTTCTTGTACCAGGAGGTATCCACGCCTCCAGTCTCTATGGTCACCTCTCTCTGCCCATCCAGTCTGGATCACTCGGTCCTCTTCTCGACATGTCAAGCTGCACCTGCTCTTCTGGTCGCCCTCGTCTTCTTGTACCAGGAGGTATCCACGCCTCCAGTCTCTACGGCCACCTCTCTCTGTCCATCCTGTCTGGATCACTCGGTCCTCTTCTCGACATGTCCAGCAGCACCTGCTCTTCTGGTCGCCCTCGTCTTCTTGTACCAGGGGGTATCCACGCCTCCAGTCTCTACGGCCACCTCTCTCTGTCCATCCAGTCTGGATCACTCGGTCCTCTTCTCGACATGTCCAGCAGCACCTGCTCTTCTGGTCGCCCTCGTCTTCTTGTACCAGGAGGTATCCACGCCTCCAGTCTCTACGGCCACCTCTCTCTGTCCATCCTGTCTGGATCACTTGGTCCTCTTCTCGACATGTCAAGCAGCACCTGCTCTTCTTGTCGCTCTCGTCTTCTTGTGCCAGGAGGTATCCACACCTTCAGTCTCTACGGCCACCTCTCTCTGTCCATCCAGTCTGGATCACTCGGTCCTCTTCTCGACATGTCCAGCAGCACCTGCTCTTCTGGTCGCCCTCGTCTTCTTGTACCAGGAGGTATCCACGCCTCCAGTCTTTACGGCCACCTCTCTCTGTCCATCCTGTCTGGATCACTCGGTCCTCTTCTCGACATGTTCAGCAGCACCTGCTCTTCTGGTCGCCCTCGTCTTCTTGTACCAGGAGGTATCCACGCCTCCAGTCTCTACGGCCACCTCTCTCTGTCCATCCAGTCTGGATCACTCGGCCCTCTTCTCAACATGTCCAGCAACACCTTCCGTTTCACGCACTCCAGACGCCACCTCTCTCTGTCCATCCAGTCTGGATCACTCGGTCCTCTTCTCAACATGTCCAGCAGCACCTGCTCTTCTGATCGCCCTCGTCTTCTTGTACCAGGAGGTATCCACGCCTCCAGTCTCTACGGCCACCTCTCTCTGTCCATCCAGTCTGGATCACTTAGTCCTCTTCTCGACATGTCCAGCAGCACCTGCTCTTCTGGTCGCCCTCGTCTTCTTATACCAGGAGGTATCCACGCCTCCAGTCTCTACGGCCACCTCTCTCTGTCCATCCAGTCTGGATCACTCTGTCCTCTTCTCGACATGTCCAGCAGCACCTGCTCTTCTGGTCGCCCTCGTCTTCTTGTACCAGGATGTATCCACGCCTCCAGTCTCTACGGCCAACTCTCTCTGTCCATCCAGTCTGGATCACTCGGTCCTCTTCTCGACATGTCCAGCAGCACCTGCTCTTCTAGTCGCCCTCGTCTTCTTGTACCAGGAAGTATCCACGCCTCCAGTCTTTACGGCTACCTCTCTCTGCCCATCCAGTCTGGATCACTCAGTCCTCTTCTCGACATGTCCAGCTGCACCTGCTCTTCTGGTCGCCCTCGTCTTCTTGTACCAGGAGGTATCCACGCCTCCAGTTTCTATGGCCACCTCTCTCTGCCCATCCAGTCTGGATCACTCGGTCCTCTTCTCGACATGTCCAGCTGCACCTGCTCTACTGGTCGCCCTCGCCTTCTTGTACCAGGAGGTATCCACGCCTCCAGTCTCTATGGCCACCTCTCTCTGCCCATCCAGTCTGGATCACTCGGTCCTCTTCTCGACATGTCCAGCTGCACCTGCTCTTCTGGTCGCCCTCGTCTTCTTGTACCAGGAGGTATCCACGCCTCCAGTCTCTACGGCCACCTCTCTCTGTCCATCCTGTCTGGATCACTCGGTCCTCTTCTCGACATGTCCAGCAGCACCTGCTCTTCTGGTCGCCCTCGTCTTCTTGTACCAGGGGGTATCCACGCCTCCAGTCTCTACGGCCACCTCTCTCTGTCCATCCAGTCTGGATCACTCGGTCCTCTTCTCGACATGTCCAGCAGCACCTGCTCTTCTGGTCGCCCTCGTCTTCTTGTACCAGGAGGTATCCACGCCTCCAGTCTCTACGGCCACCTCTCTCTGTCCATCCAGTCTGGATCACTCGGTCCTCTTCTCGACATGTCCAGCAGCACCTGCTCTTCTGGTCACCCTCGTCTTCTTGTACCAGGAGGTATCCACGCCTCCAGTCTCTACGGCCACCTCTCTCTGTCCATCCTGTCTGGATCACTTGGTCCTCTTCTTGACATGTCCAGCAGCACCTGCTCTTCTGGTCGCTCTCGTCTTCTTGTGCCAGGAGGTATCCACGCCTTCAGTCTCTACGGCCACCTCTCTCTGTCCATCCAGTCTGGATCACTCGGTCCTCTTCTCGACATGTCCAGCAGCACCTGCTCTTCTGGTCGCCCTCGTCTTCTTGTACCAGGAGGTATCCACGCCTCCAGTCTTTACGGCCACCTCTCTCTGTCCATCCTGTCTGGATCACTCGGTCCTCTTCTCGACATGTTCAGCAGCACCTGCTCTTCTGGTCGCCCTCGTCTTCTCTTACCAGGAGGTATCCACGCCTCCAGTCTTTACGGCCACCTCTCTCTGTCCATCCAGTCTGGATCACTCGGTCCTCTTCTCGACATGTCCAGCAGCACCTGCTCTTCTGGTCGCTCTCGTCTTCTTGTACCAGGAGGTATCCACGCCTCCAGTCTCTACGGCCACCTCTCTCTGCCCATCCAGTCTGGATCACTCAGTCCTCTTCTCGACATGTCCAGCAGCACCTGCTCTTCTGGTCGCCCTCGTCTTCTTGTACCAGGAGGTATCCACGCCTCCAGTCTCTACGGCCACCTCTCTCTGTCCATCCAGTCTGGATCACTCGGTCCTCTTCTCGACATGTCCAGCAGCACCTGCTCTTCTGGTCGCCCTCGTCTTCTTGTGCCAGGAGGTATCCACGCCTCCAGTCTCTACAGCCACCTCTCTCTGTCCATCCTGTCTGGATCACTCAGTCCTCTTCTCGACATGTCCAGCAGCACCTGCTCTTCTGGTCGCCCTCGTCTTCTTGTACCAGGAGGTATCCACGCCTCCAGTCTCTACGGCCACCTCTCTCTGTCCATCCTGTCTGGATCACTTGGTCCTCTTCTCGACATGTCCAGCTGCACCTGCTCTACTGGTCGCCCTCGCCTTCGTGTACCAGGGGGTATCCACGCCTCCAGTCTCTACGGCCACCTCTCTCTGTCCATCCAGTCTGGATCACTCAGTCCTCTTCTCGACATGTCCAGCAGCACCTGCTCTTCTGGCCGCCCTCGTCTTCTTGTACCAGGAGGTATCCACGCCTCCAGTCTCTACGGTCACCTCTCTCTGTCCATCCAGTCTGGATCACTCGGTCCTCTTCTCGACATGTCCAGCAGCACCTGCTCTACTGGTCGCCCTCGCCTTCGTGTACCAGGGGGTATCCACGCCTTCAGTCTCTACGGCCACCTCTCTCTGTCCATCCAGTCTGGATCACTCGGTCCTCTTCTCGACATGTCCAGCAGCACCTGCTCTTCTGGTCGCCCTCGTCTTCTTGTGCCAGGAGGTATCCACGCCTCCAGTCTCTACGGCCACGTCTCTTTGTCCATCCTGTCTGGATCACTCGGTCCTCTTCTCGACATGTCCAGCAGCACCTGCTCTTCTGGTCGCCCTCGTCTTCTTGTACCAGGAGGTATCCACGCCTCCAGTCTCTACGGCCACCACTCTCTGCCCATCCAGTCTGGATCACTTGGTCCCCTTCTCGACATGTCCAGCAGCACCTGCTCTTCTGGTCGCCCTCGTCTTCTTGTACCAGGAGGTATCCACGCCTTCAGTCTCTACGGCCACCTCTCTCTGTCCATCCAGTCTGGATCACTTGGTCCTCTTCTCGACATGTCCAGCAGCACCTGCTCTACTGGTCGCCCTCGTCTTCTTGTACCAGGAGGTATCCACGCCTCCAGTCTCTACGGCCCCGTCTCTTTGTCCATCCTGCCTGGATCACTCTGTCCTCTTCTCGACATGTCCAGCAGCACCTGCTCTACTGGTCGCCCTCGTCTTCTTGTGCCAGGATGTATCCACGCCTCCAGTCTCTACGGCCACCTCTCTCTGCCCATCCAGTCTGGATCACTCTGTCCTCTTCTCGACATGTCCAGCAGCACCTGCTCTTCTCGTCGCTCTCGTCATCTTGTACCAGGAGGTATCCACTCCTCCAGTCTCTACGGCCACGTCTCTCTGTCCATCCAGTCTGGATCACTCGGTCCTCTTCTCGACATGTCCAGCTGCACCTGCTCTACTGGTCGCCCTCGTCTTCTTGTACCAGGAGGTATCCACGCCTCCAGTCTCTACGGCCACCTCTCTCTGCCCATCCAGTCTGGATCACTCGGTCCTCTTCTCGACATGTCCAGCAGCACCTGCTCTTCTGGTCGCTCTCGTCATCTTGTACCAGGAGGTATCCACGCCTCCAGTCTCTACGGCCACCTCTCTCTGTCCATCCAGTCTGGATCACTTGGTCCTCTTCTCGACATGTCCAGCAGCACCTGCTCTTCTGGTCGCCCTCGTCTTCTTGTGCCAGGAGGTATCCACGCCTCCAGTCTCTACGGCCACGTCTCTTTGTCCATCCTGTCTGGATCACTCGGTCCTCTTCTCGACATGTCTAGCAGCACCTGCTCTTCTGGTCGCTCTCGTCATCTTGTACCAGGAGGTATCCACGCCTCCAGTCTATACGGCCACCTCTCTCTGTCCATCCAGTCTGGATCACTTGGTCCTCTTCTCGACATGTCCAGCAGCACCTGCTCTTCTGGTCGCCCTCGTCTTCTTGTACCAGGAGGTATCCCCGCCTCCAGTCTCTACGGCCACCTCTCTCTGTCCATCCAGTCTGGATCACTCAGTCCTCTTCTCGACATGTCCAGCAGCACCTGCTCTTCTGGTCGCCCTCGTCTTCTTGTACCAGGAGGTATCCACGCCTCCAATCTCTACGGCCACCTCTCTCTGTCCATCCAGTCTGGATCACTCGGTCCTCTTCTCGACATGTCCAGCAGGCAGCAGCACCTGCCCTACTGGTCGCCCTCGTCTTCTTGTACCAGGAGGTATCCACGCCTCCAGTCTCTACGGCCACCTCTCTCTGCCCATCCTGTCTGGATCACTCGGTCCTCTTCTCGACATGTCCAGCAGCACCTGCTCTACTGGTCGCCCTCGTCTTCTTGTACCAGGAGGTATCCACGCCTCCAGTGTCTACGGCCACCTCTCTCTGTCCATCCAGTCTGGATCACTTGGTCCTCTTCTCGACATGTCCAGCAGCACCTGCTCTACTGGTCGCCCTCGTCTTCTTGTGCCAGGAGGTATCCACGCCCTCAGTCTCTACGGCCACCTCTCTCTGTCCATCCAGTCTGGATCACTTGGTCCTCTTCTCGACATGTCCAGCAGCACCTGCTCTTCTGGTCGCCCTCGTCTTCTTGTGCCAGGAGGTATCCACGCCTCCAGTCTCTACGGCCACCTCTCTCTGTCCATCCAGTCTGGATCACTTGGTCCTCTTCTCGAGATGTCCAGCAGCACCTGCTCTTCTGGTCGCCCTCGTCTTCTTGTACCAGGAGGTATCCACGCCTCCAGTCTCTACGGCCACCTCTCTCTGTCCATCCAGTCTGGATCACTCGGTCCTCTTCTCGACATGTCCAGCAGGCAGCAGCACCTGCTCTACTGGTCGCCCTCGTCTTCTTGTACCAGGAGGTATCCACGCCTCCAGTCTCTACGGCCACCTCTCTCTGTCCATCCAGTCTGGATCACTCAGTCCTCTTCTCGACATGTCCAGCAGCACCTGCTCTTCTGGTCGCCCTCGTCTTCTTGTACCAGGAGGTATCCACGCCTCCAGTCTCTACGGCCACCTCTCTCTGTCCATCCAGTCTGGATCACTTGGTCCTCTTCTCGACATGTCCAGCAGCACCTGCTCTACTGGTCGCCCTCGTCTTCTTGTACCAGGAGGTATCCACGTCTCCAGTCTCTACGGCCACCTCTCTCTGCCCATCCAGTCTGGATCACTCGGTCCTCTTCTCGACATGTCCAGCAGCACCTGCTCTTCTGGTCGCCCTCGTCTTCTTGTACCAGGAGGTATCCACGCCTCCAGTCTCTACGGCCACCTCTCTCTGTCCATCCTGTCTGGATCACTTGGTCCTCTTCTCGACATGTCCAGCAGCACCTGCTCTTCTGGTCGCCCTCGTCTTCTTGTGCCAGGAGGTATCCCCGCCTCCAGTCTCTACGGTCACCTCTCTCTGCCCATCCAGTCTGGATCACTTGGTCCTCTTCTCGACATGTCCAGCAGCACCTGCTCTCCTGGTCGCCCTCGTCTTCTTGTGCCAGGAGGTATCCACGCCTTCAGTCTCTACGGCCACCTCTCTCTGTCCATCCAGTCTGGATCACTTGGTCCTCTTCTCGACATGTCCAGCAGCACCTGCTCTTCTGGTCGCCCTCGTCTTCTTGTACCAGGAGGTATCCACGCCTCCAGTCTCTACGGCCACCTCTCTCTGTCCATCCTGTCTGGATCACTTGGTCCTCTTCTCGACATGTCCAGCAGCACCTGCTCTTCTGGTCGCCCTCGTCTTCTTGTGCCAGGAGGTATTCACGCCATCAGTCTCTACGGCCACCTCTCTCTGCCCATCCAGTCTGGATCACTCAGTCCTCTTCTCGACATGTCCAGCAGCACCTGCTCTTCTTGTCGCTCTCGTCTTCTTGTACCAGGAGGTATCCACGCCTCCAGTCTCTACGGCCACCTCTCTCTGCCCATCCAGTCTGGATCACTCAGTCCTCTTCTCGACATGTCCAGCAGCACCTGCTCTTCTTGTCGCTCTCGTCTTCTTGTACCAGGAGGTATCCACGCCTCCAGTCTCTACGGCCACCTCTCTCTGCCCATCCAGTCTGGATCACTCAGTCCTCTTCTCGACATGTCCAGCAGCACCTGCTCTTCTGGTCGCCCTCGTCATCTTGTACCAGGAGGTATCCACGCCTTCAGTCTCTACGGCTACCTCTCTCTGTCCATCCAGTCTGGATCACTCGGTCCTCTTCTCGACATGTCCAGCAGCACCTGCTCTTCTGGTCGCCCTCGTCTTCTTGTACCAGGAGGTATCCACGCCTCCAGTCTCTACGGCCACCTCTCTCTGCCCATCCAGTCTGGATCACTCGGTCCTCTTCTCGACATGTCCAGCAGCACCTGCTCTTCTGGTCGCCCTCGTCTTCTTGTACCAGGAGGTATCCACGCCTCCAGTCTCTACGGCCACGTCTCTTTGTCCATCCAGTCTGGATCACTCGGTCCTCTTCTCGACATGGCCAGCAACACCTGCTCTTCTTGTCGCTCTCGTCTTCTTGTACCAGGAGGTATCCACGCCTCCAGTCTCTACGGCCACCTCTCTCTGTCCATCCTGCCTGGATCACTCTGTCCTCTTCTCGACATGTCCAGCAGCACCTGCTCTTCTGGTCGCCCTCGTCTTCTTGTACCAGGAGGTAGCCACGCCTCCAGTCTCTACGGCCACCTCTCTCTGTCCATCCAGTCTGGATCACTCGGTCCTCTTCTCGACATGTCTAGCAGCACCTGCTCTTCTGGTCGCCCTCGTCTTCTTGTGCCAGGAGGTAGCCACGCCTCCAGTCTCTACGGCCACCTCTCTCTGTCCATCCAGTCTGGATCACTTGGTCCTCTTCTCGACATGTCCAGCAGCACCTGCTCTTCTGGTCGCCCTCGTCTTCTTGTACCAGGAGGTATCCACGCCTTCAGTCTCTACGGCCACCTCTCTCTGTCCATCCTGTCTGGATCACTCGGTCCTCTTCTCGACATGTCCAGCAGCACCTGCTCTTCTGGTCGCCCTCGTCTTCTTGTGCCAGGATGTATCCATGCCTCCAGTCTCTACGGCCACCTCTCTCTGTCCATCCAGTCTGGATCACTTGGTCCTCTTCTCGACATGTCCAGCAGCACCTGCTCTTCTTGTCGCTCTCGTCTTCTTGTACCAGGAGGTATCCACGCCTCCAGTCTCTACGGCCACCTCTCTCTGTCCATCCAGTCTGGATCACTCAGTCCTCTTCTCGACATGTCCAGCAGCACCTGCTCTACTGGTCGCCCTCGTCTTCTTGTGCCAGGAGGTATCCACGTCCCCAGTCTCTACGGCCACGTCTCTTTGTCCATCCAGTCTGGATCACTCGGTCCTCTTCTCGACATGTCCAGCAACACCTGCTCTTCTTGTCGCTCTCGTCTTCTTGTACCAGGAGGTATCCACGCCTCCAGTCTCTACGGCCACCTCTCTCTGTCCATCCTGCCTGGATCACTCTGTCCTCTTCTCGACATGTCCAGCAGCACCTGCTCTTCTGGTCGCCCTCGTCTTCTTGTACCAGGAGGTAGCCACGCCTCCAGTCTCTACGGCCACCTCTCTCTGTCCATCCAGTCTGGATCACTCGGTCCTCTTCTCGACATGTCTAGCAGCACCTGCTCTTTTGGTCGCCCTCGTCTTCTTGTACCAGGAGGTATCCACGCCTCCAGTCTCTACGGCCACCTCTCTCTGTCCATCCAGTCTGGATCACTCGGTCCTCTTCTTGACATGTCCAGCAGCACCTGCTCTTCTGGTCGCCCTCGTCTTCTTGTGCCAGGGGGTATCCACGCCTCCAGTCTCTACGGCCACCTCTCTCTGTCCATCCAGTCTGGATCACTCGGTCCTCTTCTCGACATGTCCAGCAGCACCTGCTCTTCTTGTCGCTCTCGTCTTCTTGTGCCAGGAGGTATCCACGCCTCCAGTCTCTACGGCCACCTCTCTCTGTCCATCCAGTCTGGATCACTCAGTCCTCTTCTCGACATGTCCAGCAGCACCTGCTCTTCTGGCCGCCCTCGTCTTCTTGTGCCATGAGGTATCCACGCCTCCAGTCTCTACGGCCACCTCTCTCTGTCCATCCAGTCTGGATCACTCTGTCCTCTTCTCGACATGTCCAGCAGCACCTGCTCTTCTGGTTGCCCTCGTCTTCTTGTACCAGGAGGTATCCACGCCTCCAGTCTCTACGGCCACCTCTCTCTGCCCAACCAGTCTGGATCACTCGGTCCTCTTCTCGACATGTCCAGCAGCACCTGCTCTTCTGGTCGCCCTCGTCTTCTTGTACCAGGGGGTATCCACGCCTCCAGTCTCTACGGCCACGTCTCTTTGTCCATCCAGTCTGGATCACTCGGTCCTCTTCTCGACATGTCCAGCAGCACCTGCTCTTCTGGTCGCCCTCGTCTTCTTGTACCAGGAGGTATTCACGCCTCCAGTCTCTACGGCCAACTCTCTCTGTCCATCCTGTCTGGATCACTCGGTCCTCTTCTCGACATGTCCAGCAGCACCTGCTCTTCTTGTCGCCCTCGTCTTCTTGTACCAGGAGGTATCCACGCCTCCAGTCTCTCCGGCCACCTCTCTCTGTCCATCCTGCCTGGATCACTCGGTCCTCTTCTCGACATGTCCAGCAGCACCTGCTCTTCTGGTCGCTCTCGTCTTCTTGTACCAGGAGGTATCCACGCCTCCAGTCTCTACGGCCACCTCTCTCTGTCCATCCTGCCTGGATCACTCGGTCCTCTTCTCGACATGTCCAGCAGCACCTGCTCTTCTGGTCGCCCTCGTCTTCTTGTACCAGGAGGTATCCACGCCTCCAGTCTCTACGGCCACCTCTCTCTGTCCATCCTGTCTGGATCACTCGGTCCTCTTCTCGACATGTCCAGCAGCACCTGCTCTTCTGGTCGCTCTCGTCTTCTTGTACCAGGAGGTATCCACGCCTCCAGTCTCTACGGCCACCTCTCTCTGTCCATCCAGTCTGGATCACTCTGTCCTCTTCTCGACATGTCCAGCAGCACCTGCTCTTCTGGTCGCCCTCGTCTTCTTGTGCCAGGAGGTATCCACGCCTCCGGTCTCTACGGCCACCTCT
Organism: Brachyptera risi; assembly: GCA_964007535.1. Classification (NCBI taxonomy): domain Eukaryota; kingdom Metazoa; phylum Arthropoda; class Insecta; order Plecoptera; family Taeniopterygidae; genus Brachyptera; species Brachyptera risi. The sequence goes on from OZ023326.1 coordinate 85,501,705, forward strand.
CTCTGCCCATCCAGTCTGGATCACTCGGTCCTCTTCTCGACATCGTCAATTCTATCAGCTGTCAGTTGAAATTCGTAACTGTGAGGTTAGGATCCAATATCGAACATTATATTCGAGAACAGGATGGTGTCTCTACTCCCAACCTCTAGATTTTCATTTTTAATCTTGTAAATATATACTGATTAAATCTGAGTGAGCGAAATTTTCAAAATCATCGAAATCAAATGTCAGGTGAGTGTTTTATCTCCACTAAAACCAGTCGGGACCGGTGATAACTTCACCACCAACTATTCTTAGAACTTTTGCCTGATTTTTTTCGTGAATATTAACTAAGAACGTGCTGAGAGATTAAATTCTTTGTGAATCTGGGCCCAGAACTAGCAACTGAAGTTGTTCCTAGCCGATGTAATGCAGTCTATAACACACGTTCTGGACAAAGAATGACGTCCGTGCGATAGATATTTCAGTAGCCAATAGAAAACAGTCTTCAAAATGTCCGCTCTCTTCTTTAAGTATCTAGGCTCCCTAAGAAATTGATTAGGGAATAAGATGGCAGTGACTTAATTGTTTGGATCTCAAGGTGTGTATATATATATATATATATATATATATATATATATATATATATATATATATATATAATTAAATAAATAACCAATCCAAAGATATGGGTTGATATACGTATAGCTCATCCATCAACGCGGAAACACATAACGCGTTTGCCTAGTTTAATAACCACCAGCTCATTCGTATCCCCGTATAACCCAGCTGTTGGTGGGATCGTTAAGCAAACAATAATCAATTCAAAAATAAACCAAACCATCCAATGGAGACCGATGTATGCAGTGCTCTTAGTGCCACGCAGCAGTAACTCCGTGTCTCCAGCGTTTCAGTTTAAAGCCACCGAGACGGAATCTGCGTGGTGCCTGTATTGATAAGGAGATTACGTTTCGATGCCGCAGAGCGCCATTAAAATCTCATCAAACATGCATAATGGTCTGGGCTGACTGGCAAGCTTGCCTAGTCGAGCGGTCCAGTGGCGTAGGCGGATCGGCAAACCAAGATACGATACCCGGCTAAGGTCCGGTATTACCAAGTCCAGTTAGCACTTATCTGAGAGTTGGTGAAAACAAATATCACAGGTAACTATGGTGATAACAAGTTTTATCTGCCAGTTGGAGCTACTCCCACGTTGGTGATACCGGGCTTAAAAGGTTTTGTTTTTTTCAACAAAACCATGTTTACCATGCACGGTAATTATGAAAATGGAGAAATTTACATTTACTAGTTTTTCTATGTTCACAAACCAGTGTAATTGAATGAACATTATACCAACCCCAAGATACTTGTATGCTCTTTGCACGATGTAGTGATACCAACCTATTTCATTGAAGAAAGTGACCCAACTCGGATCTTGAAAGTGAAATATTTCCGGGGTCAGTTCCCGAGTCCAGGGTCCCGATTGCCTGTAGCGCAACTATCGCTTTTATATCGAACCATATTTAGAACAACAATGCTCAACAATGCTGAACACGGCCCAGTAGATCACGAGAATCATAGATGCGGTTAGTTCAACAATGCCACCGGTACCGTAGCCACTCTTATTTACATCTAGTTCACGAGGGAATCTGCTAAATCGCGACAGGCAATCGGGACCTTTGACTCTGAACTGACCGCAAGAAACCACAAATACCTTTTATGTTATTATCAGTATATGAGTTGGAGCACCTTCTTCATATTATGATTAGATATGTTGGGATCACTCCGTCGTGCTCTTTGATTAATAAGATATTCTATCATTGTGAAATCAATCAGTCCAACATGATGCGCGCGTCGAAGGATTTCATCACATTCCTGGTTTTCATTGACGTATTATCTTGAAACTGATTAAATTGATAAAAATGGAATGACATGTTAATTAAAGAGCGTACAATCTCAGAGTCGACATACTTTTCATTCAATAATACTGGTTTTGTGAACATAAGAAAAAATAGTAAAAATGAATTCCTTTTTTTTTCATAAGCACAATGAATAAATGCACCCCTTGATAGTTCATGGGAGTCTATCTGGCGAAATATAAGTTTTTTGATCATTAACTTTTGATGATTATGATGATTATTGTTCACTCAACGACCCCACCAACAGCTAGGTTACACGGGGGTACGAATGAGCATGATAAGTGAAAGGACGTTGACAAAAACCCATGATTTATGCGGGACTCGAACCCACGCCCAACGGTGACTTCAGTTTTTGAAGCGGTGCCTCAGCTGACCGAGCTACCGAGGGCGGCTGACTATTGGTATGATATAATCTATACCGAAACTCCAATTAAGAGGAAATGTAGATATTTTCAACCTTCAAAATGGTATAAGTTGTAATCATTCAAATCAAATCGTTTAGCTGTCAAGCGTTTACAGCCGGAAAACACATTTTTTAGCCATACACGCTTGACAGCTATGCAGCAAGAGTTCAATGATAATCATATTTTAGACCATCATAAATAGTCCTGCGGGCTTGAGCTGTTCAAGGTCAAACTGTGGCGTCGGTCGTATAACAAGCTAAAAATTATTTTAAAATAATTATTAAAAAGTATTTGTTTTTCCTTCTTAATAGAATTTTGATATCTCATACCGTTCGAAAGTTATCGCCAAAAAACTGCTATTTCACTGTCCCATGGACTCATTATGACGCTTCCACCGTATCGCGGCGCGCGCAACACATTTGTCGCGTTGACCAATCAGGTATCGTGTAACAGGTATCGTATCATTCGAACACAATAACTGATTGGTCAACGCGTCAAAGGCGACTAACGTCTCGCGTGCGCTGCAAGTCTGTAAAAGAGTCTTCAGAAATAATTTGAAATCTCAAAACCATCTCAAAGTGGTGGCTGGTGTATAGCCACAAAGTATGTTCTATTACGTCGAAATGGCGTCAGGAGGGTCAGGTCAGGTTAGGTTAGGCAAGGTTAGGTTAGGCAAGGTTAGGTTAGGCAAAGTTAGGTTAGGCAAGGTTAGGTCATGGCAGCTTAGGTTAGGCAAGGTTAGGTTGGGTTAGGCAAGATTAGGTTAGGCAAGGTTAGGTTGGGTTAGGCAAGGTTAGGTCAGGTTAGGTTAGGCAAGGTTAGGTTGGGTTAGGCAAGGTTAGGTCAGGTCAGGTTAGGCAAGATTAGGTCAATGGATTTGATGGTCACCAGCCCATATATATCAATACCAAGCTGTGATCATAGAGTTGTATACACTTGTAGGTCCAACTCAGCCAAGAGCCGTGTACCAGATGAAGTACTTCCAGTTTCCTCAATATTCCTCGAAACGGCGGCCATGTTCGTTTGCCAGTTGGAGCTACTCCCACGCTGGTAATCCACGCACTAAACGTGAAGCAAGCTTCGACACCTGACAACAATCAGCACAGCTTGAACAACGAACATGGCCGCCGTTAACCACTATCCAATGTCATCAAGTGGTACGAGGTTTTAGCACGGAGTACGACAACAAGTCGCAGAACATTGGACTGAATTGTTGAGGAAAATCAGTTCAAAATAGCAATAGCCCAAAGAAAAATGTGAAAGAATCATTTCTCCGAATGAATTCAAATTTTGATGGACTTTATTCATAAAAATGATACACATCTACATCATTCGTACTATATACTCAACTCCATGCTGTGACATTGAAGGAACACATTTTGTTCAAGATCAACAATTCGACGTGGCAGGATAGTGGTGAGAAAGATAACTTATGAGAAAGCGCATGAACCATGTGCTCCTAGGTTGTCATCTATGCAAGTCACTAGTTTGCTGCAGTTGCAGCTGCATCTGCTGCTGCTGCTGCTGCTGTTGTTGCTGTTGTTGTTATTATTGTTGTTGTTGTTGTTGTTGTTGTTGTTGTTGTTGTTGTTATTGTTGTTGTTGTTATTTTTATATTATATTTATCTTATATTATATTTGTATACGTATATTTTTATATTATAACAGTATACATTATACAACATCCAAGGGACATTGGTGATATTATACAACCACCTGGGAGAGTGTTTATATCCTATAAAATTGTACAAATACAAATAAATGAAAATGAAA
>OZ023326.1:85508279-85510991 GCA_964007535.1 Brachyptera risi
GATACTGGGATGGTTCATTATCAACAGGCCACGACCGACTCCTTCCCACTATCCAAAGCACCTAATGAAATAACCTTTTATCTCATCATCCCATCATCTCATATATCATCCACCGACGCCAATAGACCGTGGTCATCAGTAGAGTGAGTCGTTAAACTAAAAATGAAACAAATCACTTATTTTAGTGGGAGAGAGGAGGGAAAATCAAACTAAAAAAAATCAGTATATTAGGTGTAAGACCAGCGATATAGAACTATTCATATGAAACGTATTAGGTGTAGCTATGAACACACATTGATTTTGAAACTATCATGTCACTGCCTTCCTGTTTCATCTTTCACCCATTTCAATCGTTTCACGATTTAATTGATTCTTTTAATAGGTTTTTTCATTATTCAATAGGTCTATATAGCAAAGTTTTCTCTGAAAAATGAGATTTCACTAATTCTCCTGCCGCTTCGTCCCATGTATACTTGTGCTTTACCCCTTCTTGGTATGCAACCCTTTCTCCCGCCTGCGCTCAATGCTGCCAATGCCTGCATCGGAATCCGAGCATAGCAGCATCCCTCGGATCCTGTGGACCAATGGCATCATCCGCTTGATCTGGCTACAGCGATTAAGTCAGAGGCCGGCAGACAGGCGACCCGACCCGATGCTTACAGCCGCTCGTATAGGCATGCCAAGCTGAAATAGAACATTGCCTGTTGTATAATAACTAGGAAAACGCTATATACGCGTTGTTAGACGAGCGGAAAGTGATAGTATGTCGACTTCATTGCCAAACTTTTGCCTGAATTTGCCAATTGGGTAACATTTTAGTTATAAATGGGTAAAAACGGCTTCGAGTGGTACCAATTTAGCACATTTCATGTTTTTTCTTTCAAAATGGCTGACCCGATTAAGCTGAGAATTTCCAGAAATGTGTATCAAGATGTTATCCAACTTCACACAAAATTTCTTTTTTTTGGAAAAAAAAAATTTTAATTTATTTTCCGACGTGTTATTCTAATAAGTATTTTTGAAATTTCTAAAATTCATGAAAAAAAAGTTGATATACGATAATGTCACAAAACTTTACTGATCTAAGTTAGATAAGGAATCATGATGAAAAAAAGTTTGAAATTGATAGCTGTAGCCGTTTGACTTGTGGAGAACCGACAAAAAAAAAAAAAAAAAAAAAAACATAAAAACGAACACCAATTTTCTTCAGTATGTCAAATTGAATCCTCGCTAAAGCTCGTCTAATAATAATGAAGTTTACTCATTACATCAATAAGTATAGGCCCTACATTGATATTGAAATTGAAATGTTGAAGCAGTAGAAATATTCCTACTTTTCATCCATAGCCTTAATTGGGGAACAATGACTTTGTATCAAGTATCGATGTTATTTAAAAAACAAGTAAAACTAATACACTTTGTCAATAGTTTAAGAATTAGCAAATAGGTAATGATTTCGGTAGATGATTTCGATAGTAAATTTTGAAAGCATATTCAATCGTATATACCTTCACAATCGTATACAATCGTCTGTACAATCGTATATAACTTCACAATCGTATACAATCGTCTGAACAGTCGTCTGTACCTTCCTGCATCAACTTGAATGAATTCAAATCAACACAAAAACTTTTCCTTTATTTACAACATCAGTGAATATTTCATTGCCTGCACCACACGTGTCATTGTACCATAGATTAAGGGACCTTCATCACTCTATGCCTTGTTTACAAATATTTCGACTTTTGCTTCATCGTTTGCTGTTCTATATGTTTAATATATATATTATATATATATATATATATATATATATATATATATTATATATATATATATATATATATATATATATATATATATATATATATATATATAGATATAGATATATATATATATATATATAAATATATATATATATATATAAATATATATATATATATATAAATATATATATATATATATATATAAATATATATATATATAATATATATATATATATAGGCCTATGAATATATATAATATATATATAGGCCTATATATATATATATATATATATATATATATATATATATATTCATATATATATATATATATATATATATATATATATATATATATATCCCGGGGGAGGTCGCAATTTTTAAACAGTTTTAAAAAACATACAAATATATAAATATATATATATATATATATATATATATATATATATATATATATATATATATATATATATATAGAGAGAGAGAGAGAGAGATATATATATATATATAGATATATATATATATATATATATATATATATATATATATATATATATATATAAATATATATATATATATATACATATATATATATATATATATATATATATATATATATATATATATATATATATATATATATATATGTATATATATATATATATTCATACATATATATATGTATATATATATATATATATATATATATATATATATATATATATATATATATATATAGGCCCATATATATATATATATATATATATATTTATATATATTCATTATATATAATATATATATATATATATATATATATATATATATATATTATATTATATATATATATATATATATATATATATATATATATATATATATAATATATATATATATATATATATATATATATATATATATATATATATATATATATATATATATATATATATAT
>OZ023326.1:85511191-85518691 GCA_964007535.1 Brachyptera risi
TATACTCTTACAGATCTAATTTATGATATTATTATTACTGTAAGTGAAACGTATCGACTTGATTCTCTCAAGCCAAATGATTTCAGTCAGCACAGAGCATCATAACCCAATATGAATAACACTTGATCTATTTCAGGTAGAACAATTGACGACTCGCAGTCTCCGCCCCCTTGACGTCACAAATCATACCGTCCAATCAATAGGGCTGTTAGAACTGAGGTGAAATTCAAATAAACTAGTCAAACGCGAAATATGCGTTGTAAGATGAGCGAGATATCTGAATAAGGTATAAAAGTCCTTGAAGTAGTTCTACCCTTGCTACTTTATCGACTCTGGTATTCTACACACCTTGATATCTGAATGAGCTATAAAAGTCGTTGAAGTAGTTCTACTCTTGCCACTTCATTGACTCTGGTATTCTACACACCTTGACGCATATAAAAAATACTTCATTGTTGGTCAACTCTTGAATCTAGAAAGCAGTGAATTTCGACAACTTAATTCTGTCACAATTTTTATGATATATTTGATGAATATTATCAGTTATTTTATTATTTTTCTTCGAAACGGTTCATTGGAATTGCATACAAAATCGTGAAAATGTGTAAAATCTTTGTATACACATTTAGAGGAAATTTCATTCCATTTGGAGAGATTTTATTTTTAAACATTTTCCGCCCAGCCAAATCTTATGGGGTTTTTAGAAACTTTGAGATGATGATTCTCAAAATCAGTCCGACCGATTCATTTCAAAAACTATACAGTTCTAAGTTGGATGAGTTTGCGTGTACAAAAAAAGTTTCATGTTGATAAGTCAACCCTTGCGACCTGTGGAGTGCTTACAGAAAAAAAAAAAAAAGCACAGACAAAGCCCTATAAGAGTGGGATGGAGACTTCGCTATGCTCATCAACACTCGGGGTATCTAGAAATGACTACAAATGATATAGATCCAAACGGCTGACTGGTGAAGCCACGCCCATTTAGAGTCGTCAGTTGGTTCGAAAACATCTACAATAGAATTGGATCACGATGTGGCAGTACCAACCTATTTTATCACAGTACAAAGAAGGTGTACCAACTCCCATACTGATAACATGGACGGTGTTTGTGGTTTCTTGCGGTCAGTTCAAAGCCAAAGGTCCCGATTGCCTGTCGCGATTTAGCAGAATCCCTTGTGAACTAGATGTAGATAAGAGTGACTGTGGTACCGGTGGCATTGTTGAACCCACAAAATATTATTTTTCGTAAAAAAACAAATTCAACTATACCAACATTATAATTCTACTGGACCGTGTATAGCATTGTTGAGTATTGTTGTTTTATGGTCCGATATAAAAGCGATAGTTGCGCAACAGGCAATCGGGACCCTGGACTCGGGAACTGACCCCGGTAATATTTCATTTCCGAGACCCGAGTTGGGTCACCTTCTTTATATTGTGATAAAATAGGTTGGTATCACTGCATCGTGGTTAGACCTCATACCTACGATTGAGTCCAGAGGAATGAATATACCATCTATAATAATGATAATAATAATGATAATAATAATGATTTTTTTTTTGTATAATATATATATTTCTTTATTCAGCAAAATAACAAGTACATATAGTTCACAAAAACCTCCACAAAGCTTGTAATACAGGCTTAACTGTGGAAATAAATTATAAGTGTATATAATAATAATAATAATCTATTTGTTCAGTGAAACATTTGTGCATACATGAAATATACATGTTTATAGAATAAGTCAATCTGTGCTATAGTTGAATTAGAATAGTTTGCAATATAAATATAAACACTCTTTGTCAATACACTTCAAAATGTTTTTTGAATGTTTTGAATTTTGAGTTTTTTTATTTTTTTATATATAGATCTGAAAATGATTCTATCCAAAGTAAATCTTCAAGTTATATAAAAACCATAAATAAAAATCATCGGCAATTGACCACTAGTGATAGGCGTGGCTAAACGCCAGGCCACCTAGATCTATACTTCATGTGGGAATTTAGAGATACTCTGATAGGTAAATGTAAAATTTCCCACATAACAAAGCCCATTTGATTGGATGTTCTGTTTTGTGACGTTTGTGGGCGGGTCAATCACTAGTCGTCAATTGTTTATACCAGATGGCCTATACACGGGGGCGCTGAAGAGCGTATACTGGAATAATGTCGACTCTGTAGTGTGACATGGGCTTTGCGGTACTTGTAATGCAATGTGGTTAGGGTTCAGGTGAGGTTGGACACCCAAACCCATGTCACATAACTGAGTCGACTTTATTCCTGTACACGCTCTTTGCTATATTTGTTATGGCAGAATTACCAGACACTATTCTCGATCTCACCACCGCCAACAACACCGCCAATAACACCGCCAACAGTATAAGGACTCACAGGGTAAACTGTTGATGAGCGTGCCGTCGAACAGTCACCCAAGTTGTCGACACGACGCGTGCCACGACGCCTGGCGGCAGACACCGGAAGTGTAAACAAACAAACTCGGCACGCGTCCCGTTTCCCAGTCCCACGCTGTAACGTGTTTCCCACAGGAACTACCGCCGCTTCCGACTTCCCACAGGAAAACTAGGAACGATGGGAGATATTAGGGAAGTAATAAATTACTGTAATCAACATATATATAAGAATTTCTATACGCTTTATGATGAGTACTTAGCTGCCCACGGTAGCTCAGTCAGCTGAGGCACCGCTTCGAGAACTGAAGTCACCGTTGGGCGTGGGTTCGAATCCCGCATAAGAAATGTATTTTTGTATAAGTCCTTTCACTTATCATGACTTCATAGTTTCTTAATCACCTGCTCATTCGTATCCCCGTATAACCTATAGCTGTTGGTGGATAATCGATGAATACTTTTATTTCTTATACCTCTAGTTAGGGCCCGCGGTTCGATCTGATAGTTAGAACTGGAGTGATGATTAGACCAGGGTGTACAAACTGATGATCGATTTGGATAAGCGATACGGTGACTCAATTTCAATTTGAGAATTTCAATCTCACTATCCCATCATCTCATTCCTCATCCACTGACGCCAATAGATCTTATAGTCATCAGTAGAGTGCGTCGTTAAGCCCTATATGAATGAATATACAAATAACTTATAGTGGATTCTCATCATACCTGAACTAATTTTCTAATTAATCAAAATGCATACACTGAACTCACTTACTAATTTCATAATTAAAGGACATCACAACCTGGAAACTGGATTGTCTACGGATAGTGACGATATTCATTTCCCTAATTTTAGAAAAAACTAGAAATCATCATCTCAATTTCAGAAGTTGTAGTTGATTGTTTTCTTCTCCAGAGACCGTGAGTCATGACGTAAGCATCGCCGATTCTGTAAACATGGACCAAACAAACATGAAACCAAATCGAGTAATGTCCACGTCACGACTCAGAAAGAACCGGAGAACAAATAAATAAATTATAATTTCTGAAATGGAGATAATGACATCTAGTTTTCTCTAGAATTAGGAGATGGAATATCGTCACTATTCGTTGAAAACTAGTTTCAGGCTTGTGATGTCCTTTAATTATTCCTGTAGATTAATCAACTAAGAAACCACCGATCAGTGATTGTTTGTGTTCTCACGCGACGTGACGTCACACTTGTGCCACGTGCTCGGCTCGGCTCGCGCTGCGATCCACCTGGCAGTGGTTCCCAGTCCCACGCTCCAGCACCCAGTTCCCACAGGAACCGAATCATGACATCGGGACACGATGTCCATCCTACCAACTTACTCTATTATAATATGAAGAAGGTGCTCAACTCCCATACTGATAACATGGGAGGTATTTGTGGTTTCTTGCGGTCAGTTCAGAGCCGAAGGTCCTGATTGCCTGTCACGATTTAGCGGACTCCCTTGTGAACTGGATGTAGATAAGAGTGGCTGCGGTACCGGTGGCATTGTTGAACTTGGAAATTCTAATATTTTCGTGAAAAACAAATGCAACTGCTACCATAGTGATTCTACTGAGCCGTGTACAGCATTGTTGAGTATTGTTGTTTTATAGTTCGATATAAAAGCGATAGTTGCGCTACAGGCAATCGAGAATCGTTTCAATCATGCGTGTCAAATCCAAAAAATGTTCATATATGAATATATATATAAATATATATATATATATGTATATATATATATATATATATATATATATATATATATATATATATATATATATATATATATATATATATATATATATATATATGTATATATATATATATATATATATATATATATATATATATATATATATATATATATATATATATATATATGAATTCAAATATAAATTCAAATATAACTACATATATGAATATATAATATATATATATATATATATATATATATATATATATATATATATATATATATATATATATAGATACATATAGATATGACATGTGTGTGTGTGTGTATGTATATACTTGAAATGTACAATACATACAAAACTCACGCTCTTTACTCTAGAAATGGAAAGTTTGAATGGGGAGTGTTTGAACGTGAAACATCAGTATATTATATTTTCACCATATATATGAATGTATAAGATTTGAAGAATTACCATCATATTGTATTTGATTTTACCTCAGTTGGTTCCATATTCATCTATTTTACTTTCAATCGATATATATGCCTCATTGTGTGCCTCATTGTGTGCCTCATTGTGTGCCTCATTGTGTGCCTCATTGTGTGCCTCATCATATCAATTTATCAGGAAAATTAATAGTCAATGAAATGAATCATACATTTAGGCCATATAAAAATACACCAGGGTGAAAAAATTCGAAAAATATTAATTGAAAAAAAACTGAAAATGAGAATATTCATTTGTCACTATCAGAGTTCATACCCTCCACAAATATAATATGTTCCGAATATTACGTTGAAAAACAAGAAATGTCGTGCTGTAGTCAAGGTCATACGTGGGAATTAATTCATATTAGGGTTCAACGACGCGTCCACGACGTGGTTATTTTACACCAGTACTTCAGTATGTGTTAAACTGCGGTGAGACGATAATGGCAGTGCGAAACGACGCCACACGTCGCACACGTGACCGGCTTCGTTGTAGACAGACGCCAGGAGAGTCACCTGAGCTCAGTTCCCAGTCCCACGCTCAGCGCGCAAGATCCCACAGGAACGCTTGGACCAGGGAGTGGACACGATGACACGAGAGAGCGGGTGGGAACATAAAGAGCGTGGGCTGACACGCCGAGGGGTTCTTGGCGAAGGGGTGTGATCAAGTTCACAATTCGAATTAATTCAAGTGGTAGGCCTATAATAATGAAATGCTGTTTCTTATATAATGCCATACGGTGTAATTACATACCGTATTGAAACTTGAGTTGAAACTTGAAGAATAATTTAGAATACAGATTTTTTCTTCCATGTTTTCCGACCTTTTCGAACAAGGGACAGGAATGTTCACATTTTTTAAACCCCCAAAATCAGAATTTTGACTTCTCTGTCGGTCTACCATAGACTAAGGAATGCTTCTTTAGTCTATGGGTCTACTGACATTTATAATACGAAATAAATATACTTGGATTACGTATAGTCTGTTATTGGTTTGAAAATCATATCAATAGTATAAATATATATATACATATATATATATATATATATATATATATATATATATATATATATATATATATATATATATATATATATATATATATATGTATATAATATTTACATATATTATATATATATATATATATATATATATATATATATATATATATATATATTTATATATATATATATATATATATATATATGTGTGTGTATATATATATATATATATATATATATATATATATATATATATATATATATATATATATATATATATATATATATATATATATTTGAAAATAAATGAAGAACTGATCCTCTCAGAATAGATTTGCCAGTATTCTGACCGTTGAGGTGCACTGTTTCTCGCACACTTTATTCCAATAAAACTATCACCATAATATTATAGCCGACTCACATCAGTAAATCAAAACGTGGACAAAAAGCAAAAGCAACCATTCTTTATTCCTATGGGTATTTGATGATTGATCAACAGAAAGTGTGCCGCAGTCGACTTAATCACGTGGTTATTGGTAAGGGAATGAATTGTTCGATCAGCATAATGTAGGGGAGGGTGAGGCAAGTGGTATATTGTGATTAGGGGAGAGTAGGGCAAGTAGATGCGTGGGAACTGCTGAGTGGCGATATGCCCACGCAGATTTCACAGCGTATGAGAATGCCACGTGCCCCTAAGACAAGTTCACTCGACGCCGATGTCAATAGATTACAATACATGGTTTGTTGCATGGATTAAATGTTGGGTTGAGTGGAGAAGGGAGCGAAACGATAGAAGAGAATGGGTTTTTTCTAATAGTTAAATATGATTTATATGTGTTGTTATATCATTATATGTAATTATGAGAAATATGACAATTGGATTGGAATTATTGGAATATCAAACAAAATCATACAAAATATATCGAGATAATTCATTCACGAAATTGACTTTTACAATCTCACGTAAACCGTCAGATATATTTTCCAAAACTATCTCTTCAACGTTTCTTTATCAACTTAAAATTCAATCCAAATTATTTCTCTCATTTCATTATCATACAAATTAAGTTTTTATTGGATGAGCGTAGCGAAGTCTCCATCCCACTCATAAAGGGCTTTGTCTGTGTTTTTTTTTTGTGGGCACTGCACAGGTCGCAGGGTTTGACTGATCAACATGAAACTTTTTTTTAGACGCAAACTTATCCAACTTAGAACTGTATAGTTTTTGGTATGAATCGGTTGGACAGATTTTGAAGAAATATCATCTCAAAGTTTGTAAAAAACCCATAAGATTGGGCTGGTTAAAAAAATTTGAAAAATGAAATCTCTTCAAATGAGATGATATTTTCTGTAAATGTGTAAACATGATTGATACACATTATCACAATTTTGTATGCAATTCGGATCGGCCGTTTTGAAGAAAATAATTAAATCATCTGTTTTTATTCATCAAATATTATTATAGAAATTAAAGCAGATTCAGGTTGCCGAGATTCACTGCTTTCTAGATTCGATATTTGCCCAACAATGAAGTCTTCTTTATATGCATCAAGGTGTGTGGAATACCAGAGTCGATAAAGTAGCAAGGATAAAACTACTTTACCGACTATTACCTTATTCAGATATCTCGCTCATCTTACAACGCATATTTCGCGTTTGCCTAGTGAGTAGTAATCTCCATTCGAATTGAAGGAAGAACGTAACGTGTAGCTCCAGACACGTTTCTTGAATATGGAACAGTTGAATACAATAACTCATGCACTTGGTTGATTGGACGAGCTTTAGCGAGGATTCAATTTGACATACTGAAAAAAATGGTGTTCGTTTTTATGTTTATTTTTTTTTTTTTTTTTTCGGTTCTCCACAGGTCAAACGGCTACAGCTATCAACTT
>OZ023326.1:85521191-85526191 GCA_964007535.1 Brachyptera risi
CGACACTCCCTATGTCAACACGTATCAATCGATGAACTAGAAGAGCCTAATGGGAGGTGAAAGAGCACAGTGGTAGGATCAACAGTTGATTTCATTCGGCCGGGGATATTTGACTGGCGAACTAATGTTTTTGTATTGTCCGGGGTAGAAGAGAGAGGAGACAAATACGCTGATGTGTGAGGAAGGATGAGAGGAGGGTGAGGGGAGGGGGGAGGGGATGACACCACTTAACTGTTAACGATTAAAACAAAGCCTTCTTTATTATCATAGAAATTAATAATGAAAAATAAGATGGCAGTGATGTAATGGTTTGGATCTCAAGGTGGATATATATAATAACCAATCCAAAGATAAGGTGATATGTTCCAGCTCATCCATCAACGCGGCAACACATAACGCGTTTGCCTAGTAAACATTTCATTCGACATTATGTGATGATCCAAATGATTGTTCATTGTAATATTTGTTTTGACTGCAGTCAATCCAATCCAAAAAGGGGCGTAATCCCAAACAAATTGTAACATAGTTTTTGTTTCGTATATGCCTATATTGAATGCCTCACTATTATCACCTGGAATAAGAGAGTTTGCTCAAATAAAGGCCGCCATTCTGGTTCTAATCCCATTTTCAAGAAAACCCAATTTAATTTTTACTGGCCAATGTTGATGATATTCATAGGCCTACCGATAATTTATTCTAAAATCATTAACATATTGTTCTACGCAACATAGAGAACACGATGTTAATAGATGAGCGTGAGCGAAGATTCCATTTCACTCTTATAGGGCTAATTTTTTTGTCCGATTGTTTTTTTTTAGGGGGGGGGCACTGCACAGGTCGCAGGGGTTGGCCGATCGACATGTAACTTACTTTATACACGCAAACTCATCCAACTTAGAACTGTATAGTTTTTGGAATGAATCGGTCGGGCTTAATTTGAGAAATATTATCTCAAATTTTCTAAAAACCTCATAAGATTAGGCTGGGCAAGAAAATTTGAAACATAAAATCTCTCCAAATGAAATGAAATTTTCTGGAAATTTTTACACATGAATGATACACATTATCACAATTTTGTATGCAATTCGAATCAGCTGTTTTGAAGAAAATAATTAAATTGACTGTTTTTATCCACTTATGAATTGTGGAAATGAATAGAGATTCAGCTAAGACCTTAGTATCTTACGAAGTTAGATACTAAGGTCTTTGAATTCAGGTTGCCGAGATTCACTGCTTTCAATATTCGATATTTGCCCAACAATGAAGGATTCTCTTCATACGTCAAGGTGTGTAGAATACTAGTGCCGATAAAATAGCAAGGGTAGAACAACTTTAACGACTTTTGAACCTTATTCAGATATCTCGCTCATCTTACAACGCATATATCGCGTTTGCCTAGTATATATGAACAGCCTTCTTCTAATAAACTTCCTGTATATGCCAAGTACACAATATCCACGTGTCAAGTTCTAGAAATGCTCATCGAGCAGCCAACAAATCACGACCAACTCTCGACTAATCGAATTACAGCTTCTAATTCATTGAATAACTAAACTCCCTTCTATGAATACGTAATTGCTTTAGCTCGTATCATCAGGCGTCATTGATCAGAAACAAACACGCTGTTATAGAATGTAATATTGTACAGTTGTTGTTTTCAGAAGTAATTACTTGCGTATTCAACAACGACAATAATTCCTCTTCAGACTTGGAACAAAATGTGTTAATTAAGTGCGTGTAATGGAAAAGAAGTAATAATTAGACGAGATTTAGCGAGGATTCAATTTTTCATACTGAAAAAAATTGGTGTTCGTTTTTATGTTTTTTTTTTTTTTTCTTGTTTTTATGTTTTTTTTCGGTTCTCTACAGGTCAAACGGTTATAGCTATCAACTTCAAACTTTTTTTCATTATGGTTTCTCATCTAACTCAGATCTGTATAGTTTTGTGGCATTGTCGGGTGATAACTTTTATTTTTATGAATTTTAGAAATTTCAAAATTACCCATTAAAATAACACGGCGGGAAAAAGTGAAAATATTTTTATTTTCAAAAAAGAATTAAATTTTGTGTGAAGTTGAGTTACATCTTGATACACGTTTTTGAAAATTCTCAGATTGATTGGGTCAGACATTTTGAAGAACAAATATGAAATGTGCCAAATTGGTACCACATCGAATCAGTTTTACCCATTTATAACTAAAATGTCACCCAATTGGCGAATTTAGGCAAAAGTTTGGCAAAGAAGTCGACATACTATTACTTTACGCTCGTCTAACAACGCGTATATAGCGTTTTCTTAGTAATATATCAAACTTCAGTTATGAATGTATAGTCAATTACGGATAGAAAAAAATCATCACAAGGAATACATTTTGAAATAAAATTAATTGAGGAGAAATGTAGGCACTATATGGAATAATATTTTCAGCTCAAGAACAATTAAAGGGATAGAAGCAAAGTGGACAACCCAATTTTTTTCTCAAAATGTTCTATTCGAACCACTTCAATCGTATTGTGTTATTTTTTTCTTTTTTTTTTCTTTTAGCACCGGTTTCAGAGGTTTAAACATGTGGACCAAGCTTTCTGGACTCCATTATATTTTGGAGCAAAACGGACCAGCCCACATTGGAAGTGTTTTGTTTTGACTTTTGGGTTGGTTAACTTTGCTTCTGATCCCTTCAGTTATTCTGCTGTGTGATTTGTATGTCATTAGACCAATCAGCTTTCATCTGACAGCTGGTGGAAACGAATAGCACGGGTAACCATGGTGAGAACAACTTTCAACTTCAAACAACTTCAAACTTTGAAGGCTTTTATAAACAGCCAGTTAGAGCTACTTCCACGTCTATAATTGTGTAAAAACTAGGAAAACGCTATATACGCGTTGTTAGACGAGCGTGAAGTAATAGTATGTCGACTTCATTGCCAAACTTTTGCCTAAATTCGTCAATTGGGTAACATTTTAGTTATAAATGGGTAAAAACGGCATCGATGTGGTACCAATTTTGCACATTTCATGTTTTTTCTTCAAAATGGCTGACCCGATCAAGCTGAGAATTCTTAGGAATGTGTATCAAGATGTAATTCAACTTCACACAATTTTTTTTTTTTTTTTTAGAATAAAAATATTTTCAATTTTTTCCACCGTGTTTTTCTAATGGGTATTTTTGAAAATTCATAAAAATAAAAGTTATCACCCGATATTGCCACAAAACTATGCAGATCTAAGTTAGATGAGGAACAGCATTGAAAAAATTTTTTCAAGTTGATAGCTTTAGTCGTTTGACCAGTGGAGAACCGACAAAAAAACATAAAAAAAACAAACATAAAAACGAACACTAATTTTTTTCAGTATGTCAAATTGAATCCTCGCTAAAGCTTGTCTCATTAGGCCCGCCAAGTCCAATCAGCTTTCATCTGACAGTTGGTGGAAACAAATAGTACGGGTAACCATGGTGAGAACAACTTTCAACTTCAAACAACCTCAAACTTTAATGGCTTTTATAAACAGCCAGTTATAGCTACTTCCACGTTTATAATTGTGACCCGTTATACCGCGACTGTCACTGAAAATAACGTCCTATAGGCCTTCTAGCTCCAAGACGCTATAGGACTTTCATTAGCTAATGTTTACTAGTAACCGAGACGTGTGGCCGAGTGGTAACACACTGAACCGTCACTCGGGAGACCGGGGTTCGAATCCCGCCATGGTCGACCATCATGATAGGGGTGCATCGTGGTTTCCCTCTGTCGTTCAGGTTGATACTGGGATGGTTCCTTAACAACAGGCCACGACCGACTTTTTCCCACCATCCAAAACACCTAATAAAATAACCTCTCATCTCATCATCCCATCATCTCATTCATCATCCACCGACACCAATAGGTCGTAGCCATCAGTATAGTGCGCCGTTAAAACCCAATATAAAAAAAAGTTCACTAGTAGAGCTAACTACCATGGCAACTTGTACAGTTCTTGTGTATTTCCATTGTTGTCAGAACAAAATCTCAGCACTGCTCTTGAGGTGGGCTGAGAATAGGTCACATTTGGCGTTCCAAGAGATCGTGACTCTTATATTATCTCGTAGTATCATGGTATTAAGCTCTCCTAGAGAATATTATACAATCGACAACTTTGGTCTCTTGGAGCTAGCTGGGCCTGGGACGTTATTTCAAGTGGCAGTCACGGTAAGAGTCCAAGCTTTCAGAAGATGAAGAGTTAATTCAAAATATATATATATATATATATATATATATATATATATATATATATATATATATATATGAATATATATATATATATATATATATATATATATATTTATATATATATATATATATATATATATATATATATATATATATATATATATATATATATTTTTTTTTTTAAATAACATCGAAACTTGATACAAAATCATTGTTCTCCAATTAAGGCCATGGATGAGAGATAGGATCGTTTGGACGGGGCACCACAAGGGCGATCTTAACACCCCATTTTGATTATTTAAAACTAATGGTCTTCAACACCAGGACTGCGCTGTCTGTGACCATAATTTTTCGCCGTAGATAAAAGTCTTTCAGCACAAACACACGAATGTTGATATCTTCCACTAATTTAAATATAAGATATATTCGATAAAGACCACCTTCCTTTAATATAATTGAAGGTGAAACTTTCCTTATAATATACATTGGACACCAACCTTCATCAACTATATATAAAGTACGTCGAGTGAGAGGAAAAAGAAAATAACTAGGCAAACGCGTTATGTGTTGCCGCGTTGGGTTATTATATATATATATATATACAACTTGAGATCCAAACCATTACATCACTGCCACCTTATTTTCCATTATAAATTCATAAGATAATAAAGAAGGCTTTGTTTTAATCGTTTAAAATCGAGTGGTGACACTTGTTGCTTTGATTTAATAGGTATCTTTTCATAGCTTTGAATAATTAACAAAAATTACATTACATATTTTTTCACATCGAA
>OZ023326.1:85531191-85588625 GCA_964007535.1 Brachyptera risi
TCCTTCAATATGACCACTACCTCTTCCTTCCCACTATCCTTCCAAATACCTAAGAAACCTTAATCCCATCATCTTATTAATCATTCATCCGACGCCAATAGATCTCAGTTATCATTACATTGCGTCGTTGAACACAATATGATGAAAATAACTCTTCGTGCTTCATTTCTGGATGGTAAACAATATCTCTATAATCAAATTGGTTTTAAATTCTCAGTAAACAAAAAATATGAATTGGTTGAATTTTTATTGTTGGATATAATAATAGCATTCCATAAAAACTGAAAAATAGTGGAAGTAAAAGATGTCGATCACATTTCACAGCATCTGCTCAGGAATTGGGTGTGAAACTCTCCAAGAATAGTCTGATGAAGTGAATTTTCAATATAATTCTCATTATTTCTTATTTTTCAATTTCTCTGTCATTGCGTATTCTTATACAATTCATACATCAAATTTGAATTTCGAATACATTTTTACCTCCAGAATGAGAAATGTAATGAAGTACCATGCAGTGTTTGAAAACTTTAATTTGAAAAATTTAATTCATCCCTATTAATCCCTTTTATCCCTATATATTATCCCTATTATAAAACATCCCTATTAAAGGACTTCACAACCCTAAAACCAGATTTAAATGAATTATAACGGTTTTTATTTCACGAATTTTAGAGATTTAACTAGAAATCGTATCATTAGATGAGCGTAGTGAAGTCTCCATCCCACTCTTATAGGGCTTTGTCTGTGTTTTTTTTTGTTGTTGTTCGTGAGCACTGCACAGGTCGCAGGGTTTGACTGACCAACATGAAACTTTTTTTTTAGTCGCAAACTTATCCAACTTAGAACTGTATAGTTTTTGGTATGAATCGGTTGGACAGATTTTGAAAAAATATCATCTCAAAGTTTCTAAAAACCCCATAAGATTAGGCTGGGTAAAACAAATTGAAAACTAAAATCTCTTCAAATGAGATGACATTTTCTGTAAATGTGTAAACATGATTGATAGTTGATACACATTATCACAATTTTGTATGCAATTCGGATCAGCCGTTTTGAAGAAAATAATTAAATTATCTGTTTTCATTCATCAAATATTAATATAGAAATTAAAGCAGATTCAGGTTGCCGAGATTCACTGCTTTCTAGATTCGATATTTGCCCAACAATGATGTCTTATTTATATGCATCAAGGTGTGTAGAATACCAGATTCGATAATATAGCAAGGGTAAAACTACTTTAACGACTATTACCTTATTCAGATATCTCGCTCATCTTACAACGCATATTTCGCGTTTGCCTAGTTTGAGTTTCAGAAATTACATTATATTTTTTGTCCTCCAGAGACCAAGAGTAGATTATGACGTGGGCATTTTTGATTATGAACAGAAATTTTAAAATATCGAGTGATACTCAAGTCACGTGACTCATAAAAAGAGCCGGATATCATAGAGTACAAATCAAGTATTAATAATTTCAGGAACTGAGATGATGATTTCTATAGTTCACTTTGAAATCAGGCAAACAAATATTGTCAATATCCAATCAAATCTAGTTTAAGGGGGGGAGGGGGGGGGGGTGTCCTTTATAAAAATCCCCATCACATGCTCTATCTGTGCGCGCGCAGATCTGTAATGGACACTTAGAGCCTCATTAAAAACTGTAAACTATTCTTCTCATCTCATTAGCCTTGGATGACGTCATGCCGCTACGGGGATGACACAGAAGACTGAAGGGAACAAAGAGTTCTGCAAGGAATCCTGTGTGTGTGGGGGGGAGGGGGGGAGGGAGGGGGGAGGGGGGTTGTACTTTGAAGAGAGCACATCTGTCACTAACAGCGATCGCTGTTGCCAATTACCAACCTTACATCATTGAATAGCTTATGAGCTAGCCGATTTTCCTAGAGTCACATTACAACGTCGTCCACAATATAATTGCCAGATACGCTAATGAAAAGATTTGAACAGTTTTTTTTTAAATGTGAAGCTGTAAATATGATACGAGGATGCGAAAGAATCTGATATTGTTTGCAATCTTTCCGGTGTTTTTTTTATGACGCCGATCAGATTTTAATTATTCAGAAATCTGATATTCATTTAATGTATTTTATCGAAATACATTTTCTTTCTTCAAACCGTGTTTCTTGTAATAATAATAATAATGAGAAGATGATTTTTTTGATGATTATTTATTTCTTTATTCAGCAAAATAACAAGTACATAGTTCACAAAAAACCTCCACAAAGTCTGTAATACAGGCCTAACTGTGGAAATAAATAATAAGTGTTTTGCACCTAAAATAACCGAGTTGATATCAAATCTGAATAAACTAACTCATACTACTATTTCGTAATTCAACTAAATACATCCAGAGAAGGGTCATTTAATGTTTCAAGCAGATAACATTTCATTTCTTTTTTTATTTGATTCAGAGAGCTCAAGTTCCTTAAGTGACCAGGTATTCTATTGAAAATTGCTGGAATAGAGTACTGTAAATTCCTCTTACCGTAATAATAATAATAATATTAATGATAATAATAATTTGTATTATGATACAAATTGATCAAATTACATGATATTGTCACCGTCTTGTTTAAAGCTAACGACATAGACAAAGAGATACATTCAAAATGTACGATTCTCATCGACCTAGGAAGTTTGATGTAAGCATTTCATTTATGTATAAAAATACTGATGATAATAAATGTACTATTTCCGTTGAATCCACAAAGACCTATACGATTGATATATGAAACACTTTACATTTTTGATGAGCGTAGCGAAGTCTCCATCCCACTCTTATAGGGCTTTGTCTGTGTGTGTTTTTTTTTTTTTTTTTTTTTTTTTGTAAGCACTCCACAGGTCGCAAGGGTTGACTGATCAACATGAAACTTTTTTTGTACACGCAAACTCATCCAACTTAGAACTCTATTGTTTTTGGAATGAATCGGTCGGACCGATTTTGAGAATCATCATCTCAAAGTTTTTAAAAACCCCATAAGATTTGGCTGGGCGGAAAATGTTGAAAAATAAAATCTCTCCAAATGGGATGAAATTTTCTCTAAATGTGTATACATGGATTTTACACATTATTACGATTTTTTAAGCAATTCTGATCAGTCGTTATATTTATCAGGTTATATTAATAACCAATCCAAAGATAAGTTGATATGTTCCAGCTCATCCAACAACGCGGAAACACATAACGCGTTTGCCTAGTTATATATATATATATATATATATATATATATATATATATATATATATATATATATATATATATATATATATATATATACACCTTGAGATCCAAACCAATCACTGCCATCTTATTTCCCATTATTAATTCATTTCATAATAAAGAAGGCTTCGTTTTAATCGTTTACAATCAAGTGGTGACACTTGATGCTCCGATTTAATGAGTATCTTAATATTTAACACAAATTACATCATATATTTTTTTACATCGAAACGGCTGATCCGATTTGAGTAGAAGTTCGGAATAATGTGTATAATTATCAGATTGAAATTCCCTGAGAATTTGAATCCTCTCAGATGACATATTTTTCACGAATTTTTTCCTCCTGGTTATTCTAATGAGATTTTTGAAAACTTTGGAATGAGTTTTCTCAGAAGTGGTTGAACCGATCGCGCCTCAAAACTATACAGTATCGAATTAGATGAGGATACTTGTGTGTGCCAAGTTTCAACTGATTTTGAATTTTCGTCTGACCTGTGGAGCGCGAATAAAAAAAAAACAGGCACTTTTTTTTCGGGTATGGCGAAATTGAGTCTTCGCTTCGCTCATCCAACAAATTACACGGAATAAGCGGCGTCAAACCTTTCAAGCATAACTCTGTCACCCAACATAAGAAGCAGAAACTGCTTGCACAACGTTACAATTCCAATGTAGGACTGCATTCCTTCCTCGGCATAGCTACTCGCTTACAAGTGGAACAACCTCCCGTGCAAGGTGCTGGAAAGTTTCCCAGACCAGGACCCCTATTCCTGAGATAAACGAGATGTGAGAAAAATAAAAGTGAGTGAGATAATCGTTTTCTCACTCATTTTTATTTTTCTCACATCTCATTTATCTCAGGAATAGGGGTCCAGACACAAATGAAAGCAATATTAGACTATGTAAAGTAGATTAGGTCTCAAAATACGTTTGCCAATCCTCTAGTTTATTATCATTCATATTGTCTATTATATCTTTATGGTTCATTATATTTTTACTGTATATTAATTAGACGGGCTCTAGCGAGGATTCAATCTGACATACTGAAAAAAATTGGTGTTCGTTTTTATGTTTTTTTTTTTTTTTTTATATATTTTTTTGTCGGTTCTCCACAGGTCAAACGGCTACAGCTATCAACTCCAAATTTTTTTTCATCATGGTTCCTCATCTAACTTAGATCTGTATAGTTTTGTGGCATTATCGGGTGGTAACTTTTATTTTTATGAATTTTAGAAATTTCAAAAATACTCGTTAGAATAACACGACGTAAAAAAATTAAAAAAATTGTATTTCCAAAAAGATTGATATTTTGTGTGAAGTTGAATAACATCTTTATACACATTTCTGGAAATTCTCAACTTGATCGAGTGAGTCATTTTAAAGAAAAAACATGAAATGTGTCAAATTTGCACCACTCGAAGCAGTTTTTACCCATAGCTTGAATGTCACCCAATTGGCAAATTTAGGCAAAAGTTTGGAAAAGAAGTCGACATACTATTACTATCCGCTCGTCCAACATCGCGTATATAGCGTTTTCCTAGTATTCATAACTTTGTTAAAGTAGAGCAGAGTAGATTCCTGCAGCCACCGGAATAGTATTTAACTACAGTTAAGAGACTGTTGTTAAATGTGTTAATTTTCAAAGCTGTAAATAATAAATAGACTCAACTAAACTCCACTCATTGATACACACTTTCTCAATATAGAAACACTGTTGCACTCACATTGTAGACTGAATCAAACGCATTCTGCAATAAGTTATATCATTGACTGAAGATATAGGCCCACACTGGAGTGTTATGTCCACGGTTATTCGATGAGAAAAGTGGAAATACCAATTATACCCTAATCCCGGCCATATTTCACATCCACAGTCAGTTAATTTGTTTTGATCTTCGCAATTTATTATAATAAGGACACTATAAATATATATATATTTTGTTTAATAACATCGAAACTTGATACAAAATCATTGTTCCCCAATTAAGGCTAAGGATGAAAAGTAGGATCGTTTGGACGGGGCACCACATGGGCGATCTTACCACCCCATTCTAATTATTTAAAACCAATGAACTTCAACACCAGGACTGCGCTGTTGGTGACCATAATTTTCCGCCGCAGATAAAAGTCTTTCAGTTTCCGAAAGTCCGGAACACATTATATAAGTGGAAACCGTTTCTGTGATATATATCCGGACATTACCAGCACGGGTATTGCGAGTAAACAAAACACACGAATGCTGATATCTTCCACTTTGAACCAAGCCTCTTGGGCAATGTTCACTTCTTTCCATTAACAACAGATGTGAAGTTTGTCATTTAAAAAATGGAAAAAAAATGAGTGATAGGCCTATCATGCTATATAATTCGGCCTATCACTCTACTAATTAATGGTCGTGGCCAATTAGTACTTCATCCAAGCATTTGCTTTGAGGACTGTGGGAAACCACGAAAAACCAAGTCAGGATGGATACACAAATGTTTGTTGGTCTTCTTTTTCTCTCAACTTCTTCTCATCTCTTCTTCTTCTCTTGTGATATTTGATTTTCTTGAAATTATCATCAAATATAAATATAGAGAGAAATAGAGATAGAAAAATAGAAGAACCATTTTTTATTTTATTTTTGTATTCGAACAAGATTTAGTTATCTATGCACAAAATAAATCAGAAAAATAAGATTTTGAAATGAAATGAATATTTATTCTGATTCAGAACGAATTGTTAATAATTAATATATCTATTGTCACATTATATATTAAAGTTATAGGTGCTTAAAATGACTTATATATTTTTTTGTTGATATAAGAGTAACGCGTATAGTAACAAGAATATCAATCGAAACTCACCAAAATCGTATAACGTATTGTTCATCTCTTTTACAACAGTGTATATAAGCTCTGTAGCTGCAGGCAATTTTGTACAAAATATTTCCAAATCGATTTTATTTTCATGGTAATAAAATCTTCCGTAGAGAGAACTCATTAACCTTTCCACGAGGACACTTTCCCAACATCAATTCAGTTTCTCAAAGTCAATTTCAAGAGAAGAGGACGAGCAAAAATAGAATAACCGTCACATATTATGTATACTGTATACATGGGAAACACTTGATAATGTCGATGGTGTCCATATGAGGCCGCAGGCGCTCGTATTTCACACCGCAAACTCTCACGGCCGTAATTTTTGAGATATCAATATGATTGTTTTTGAATTCTTTTAATAATTGAAAAACAGTGGTTATCGCATTCACAGAATTTTGAGAAAATATTTTGTAATTTTTCAAATTTTTCAAATGGAAGATGAAAAAATTTCAAAAATGCGAAAACCTAGATACATATAACTCTTAATTACAGTTAACTTCCTACCTATATGTATTATTGTTATGAAAGAAGGCTTTGTCCAATCATGAGTATTGGTTTAATTTAGTTTTAATCATGTATATACTTCAATTATAATTTTTCGTGTGATGTAATTTCAGAACAAGGTTGAATCTTTTCGTTGTATGCTTTTTCTAGTAGCTGTTTTTTTCTATGTTATCGCATCTTAAATGCACAAGTGTGAATTTTTTGTTTTTGCACAAGCAGTTTTCTCAGTAATTCATTGTGTGTTTACTTCTTTCTTCAATTTATTAACTTTGCACATATTTCGTTTTCTTTCGTAATTTCAGGTTGCACTTTTTTTCCCCTGTTTTTTATATTATTTTATGTTTGTTTTATAGAGTGATTCTATTTATGTTATCGCCACAGTCAAGAATTTTATTTTAATTTTCGATTTAATTTTACGATTAAAATTGATGGAACTTTCTACAGACCATTCGAATACAAAATAGCATCATCGTGTTCTCACTCACTCTATTAATCCTTCAATTCATTCCAGTATTTCTCCCTCGTCTCTCTCTCTATTCCCCCGAGCACCCTCTGGTCCCGGCGCGTAGCTAACCTCTCCCCTATACACACATGCATCCAACACTCCACTCTCCTCGAGATGTGATGACTTGATATTCAATAAGTGACAAATTGCCATGCTCTAATAGTTATCCACTGACTTCGTTACAGTCTCTATTAGCCCTGATTTCCCATCTCTCATTCAGGCTGGATATTGTGCTTGGAAGCTTTCAGATTACCCCTTCAGTATAGGCTACACTCCCAGTGCTTCTAACTCAATCAGGACAATTATGATGTCATTTAATTAGCTTGCATGACTATTAGTTTGTCAGTTTATCAATTGGAATCGGGAAAAAGTATGGTGAACAAGTGGGAAATGTGATGTATGGTTTTTTAATTTTGTAAAAATAATGTGGAATACTATTTTTTCATTGCTATGTATGATTGATTCGCTTTGAATAATGCGAGTGTTTGTCATTAATTATCTGGCTTCTACATCTGATTGATGTATTCCCATCCTCAGATGAGCGTGGCGAAGGTTTCCATTCCATATGAAAGGAAAAAAATAGGACTAGTTATCAATTTTTTTTTTTACATAATATATTGTACGCGGTACAATCAAATATTCATCAAATAGCAGGGAATACTAGCAGAGCCACGATGTGGAGATACCAACCTATTTTATCATAATATGAAGGTGTTCCAACTCTCATACTGATAGCATGGACGGTATTTGTGGTTTCTTGCGGTCAGTTCAGAGCCAAAGGTTCCGATTGTCTGTCACGATTTAGCGGATTCCCTTGTGAATTAGATGTAGATATAATAAGAGTACAGTTGAAATACTGAGAGAATAGGATTCGTGCAGCCACCACAAGAAAACTGCATCGATATAGAAAAATGAGATATTTCACAAATTCACTCGTTAATGGTTGTTTTTAATAATCATAATGAATAAAAATGAATATATTTGCAATATCAAAATGTATCCTGTGCACTTGAGCGAAAGGAACTTCGAAAATACGGGTATGTTTTATTTGTGTTTCATCGTTTTTCTGTAAGATGGTTGGTGGTTCTGTTAACCATACAGGTTCGGGAACAAGCAATGTGTCTATGTGAATCCGCTAAAAACAATGTTAATTGTGTATTAACATATCTGGGCCTATATATTATCTATATACGGCTATATCTATATATTATCATATATTAACGGCTATATCTATATATAGCCATGTATATTAGATTCAAAAAATCAGAAGAGCCGCTATTGGTGTGTAGCATGCTCAGCTGATTTTAGTGTCGTCATGTTGAAAATTATTCAGTGCACCAAAGTGATACCAGGATGCGCCACGGTAGGAATCCTATTCTCTCAGTGTTTCAACTGTAGCTACGGTACCGGTGACATTGTTGAACTTACAAAATCTATAATTTTCGTCAAAAACAAATGCATGTACTAACATTAAATTTCTACTGAGTCGTGTATATACCATTGTTGAGCATTGTTGTCTTAAATAGTTCGATATAAAACCGATAGTTGCGCTACAAGCAATCGGGACCGTGGACTTTGAAACTGACCCCAGAAATATTTCACTTTCAAGACTTGAGTTGGGTCACCTCCTTCATATTAAGATAAAATAGGTTGGTATCACTACATCGTGTCAGAAACATTGCTGATAATCACGGCTTTCTAGATTCAATAGTTACCGAATGGAGTATATTTTATATGAGCTATAGTCAAGGTGTGTAGAGTTTTCGATCATACATCATATAGAGTTCTCGCTCATCTTACAACGCATGTGCTGCGTTTTCCCAATAGTTATATGAGCGATAGTGAAGACTTCCATCCCACTCTTATGGAGGTTTTCCCGAAGTGTGTTTGTTTTTTTTCTCATTTTTTTTCTCTTGTACCAAACTGCACAGGCCACACGCAAACTCATCCAACTCAGAACTGTATAGGTTTTGGGGTCAATTCGGTTTGACATGCGATTTCTGAGGAAAACATATCAAGTTCAACTGAAATGTCCACTGAATGTAAACACATGAATGATATACACACTATCACAAATGCTTATGCAATTCGGATCAGTCGTTTTAAAGAAGATGTTTCAAAGTTTTCTATTCATCAAATAGATAGAAACTTCGTATATTGATCACGTAATCGATAGTTATTGATGGCCATATATAGAAATGATAGCAGAACAACGTGGCCGAGATTCGCGGGATCCTAGATTCGATAAATCTACCGAATCAAGGCAGTGTTGAGTCAAATTATGTAGAATTTTCGATTAAACTTTATATGGTTCACGTTATTTTCGAAGACGGTGGAATCGAGCCTTCTCTTCGCCCATCCAAGAAACTCATGTGGTGCGTATCATCAAGTGATATACTCTCATACATAAAATGTTTCCAGGATAACGGATCATTATTATTAATACTAGGCAAACGCGTTATGTGTTGCCGCGTTGATGGATGAGCTACTTATATCAACTTGAATCTTTGGATTGGTCATTATATATATATATATATATATATATATATATATATATATATATATATATATATATATATATATATATATATATATATATATATATATATATATATATATATATATTTATATTTATATTCATATATATACACCTTGAGATCCAAACCATTACATCACTGCCATCTTATTTTTCATTATTAATTTCCATGATGATAAAGAAGGCTTTGATTTAATCGTTTACAATTAAGTGTTGACACCTGTAGCTTGAATTCAACATGTATCTTAATAGCTTTGAATGATTCACAAAAATTACATCATATATATTTTTACATCAGAACGGCTCATTCGATTTGAGTGAAAATTCGGTACAATGTGTATCATTATCAGATTGGAATTTCCTGAGAATTTGAATACTCTCAGATGAAATATTTTTTATGAATTTTTTTCTCCGGGTTATTATTATGTGATTTTTGAAAACTTTGAGATGAGTTTTCTCAGAAGTGGTTCAACCGATCACACCTCAAAAATATACAGTCTCGAATTGGATAAGTATACTTGTGTGTGTCAAGTTTCAACTGATTTTGAATTTTTGTCTGACCTGTGGAGCGCGAAAAAAAAAGAGTTTTTTTTTTTGGTATGGTGGAATTGAGTCTTCGCTTCGCTCATCCAATTATTGGCCGAAATGAAACGCAGTGTTAAGCGATGGTTGATAACGGTATAGACTAGACTATTTCGTCATTTGAATATTATTTTTCAACTCTTCACGTTATCCATTTGTAAGTTCCTTATTGATTTCAGTTGACTCGAGAAGATTCGAGTTGATTAGTAGGTACGATTATCAAAATATTGATTATCCGTTTAATTCACCTGCAGGCCAGATGTATCAAGCATCTTTGCAGGATATTGTCAACATGAATGTATATTTTGTCTGCTTGATGAAGAAATGAAGAAAAAAGAGCGAGAAAATGATCATTACTCACTTGAGTCGTTCCTCTTGAGTGACATTTGGCCTGCAGCCCCGTCACCACATAGGTTGCCATCAAGATGCATTGAGGGCTGCGTTGGTTGGCCGGTGTGGAGATGGTGACTTCACTAACTCGAGACCACGTTCCATTTCCTGAATACTTTTCTGAGAACCAAATATCGCTGCTCCATCTAGTGTTGGTTTGTAGGAACTTGATGCCAAAACTTCTATATAGGCTTCTGTCAAGTGACGTCACCCATTGTTGCAAGAGACAAACAACAATGTCCACCAGTTGGAATTGACCAATCAGAATGTTTGGTAGTCCACCAGTTCGCTGTATTGCTACGGTAACTATAGGCTTCTGTCAAGTGACGTCACTCATTGTTGAAAGAGACAGACAACAATGTCCACCAGTTGGAATTGACCAATCAGAATGTTTGGTAGTCCACCAGTTCGCTGTATTGCTACGGTAACTATAGGCTTCTGTCAAGTGACGTCACTCATTGTTGCAAGAGACAGACAACAATGTGCACCAGTTGGAATAGGCTTCTGTCAATTGACGTCACTCATTGTTGCAAGAGACAAACAACAATGTCCACCAGTTGGAATTGACCAATCAGAATGTTTGGTAGTCCACCAGTTCGCTGTATTGCTACGGTAACTATAGGCTTCTGTCAAGTGACGTCACTCATTGTTGAAAGAGACAGACAACAATGTCCACCAGTTGGAATTGACCAATCAGAATGTCTGGTAGTCCACCGGTTCGCTGTATTGCTACGGTAACTATAGGCTTCTGTCAAGTGACGTCACTCATTGTTGCAAGAGACAAACAACAATGTCCACCAGTTGGAATTGACCAATCAGAATGTTTGGTAGTCCACCAGTTCGCTGTATTGCTACGGTAACTATAGGCTTCTGTCAAGTGACGTCACTCATTGTTGCAAGAGACAGACAACAATGTGCACCAGTTGGAATAGGCTTCTGTCAATTGACGTCACTCATTGTTGCAAGAGACAAACAACAATGTCCACCAGTTGGAATTGACCAATCAGAATGTTTGGTAGTCCACCAGTTCGCTGTTGCTACGGTAACTATAGGCTTCTGTCAAGTGACGTCACTCATTGTTGCAAGAGACAGACAACAATGTGCACCAGTTGGAATAGGCTTCTGTCAAGTGACGTCACCCATTGTTGCAAGAGACAGACAACAATATCCACCGGTTGGAATAGGTTTCTGTCAAGTGACGTCACCCATTGTTGCAAGAGACAGACAACAATGTCCTCCAGTTGGAATTGACCAATCAGAATGTTTGGTAGTCCACCAGTTTACTGTATTGCTACGGTAACTATTGTTTGTCGTTTGTTACGTGGCAACACCCTACAGGCCTACGTCTAATATTTGCATCTAAGATGCAGTGGAAACAAATGCGCTAGGCTCATAAGGAAAGATATTTACTGATAATACAATGAAATAGGATATGAATACTTATTTGTTTGGAGCATGCGGACTTCTCACACGATCTCGATTACGTATATAAATCGTCCAGATGTAAGTTGAAACTAGCAATATAACTTGCGTTATATGAATTATACATCACAATTTAAAGAATGAACCATCCTTACTTTCTTCGTTTCACTATTTAATAGACTGTTTCAGACAACTGAGCAAAAGTGAACGTCATTATACGTGTATTTGTAAATAAAGTTGGTTCCTTTTATCACCACTCCACTACGCACGATCGTTAGTTCTGAAGATGTGGCCGGTAAATTGGTACACATTTTCAACATGGGATGAATAGGAGTGAAGTCACCATCTCCAACCGGCAAACGCAACCCTCAATACATCTTGAACAGCACTCACAAGATAGAACAAGATTGAGAGCAGAGTTGAGACACCGTAAGAGACCGGTAAACCAACGCAACCCGCAGTGTTTCTTGAATTACACGGAATGGAATCATGGATAAAGGAGGTGACCCAACTCGGGTCTTGAAAGTGAAATATTTCCGGGGTCAGTTCCCGAGTCCAGGGTCCCGATTGCCTCTAGCGTAACTATCGCCTTCATATCGAACTATTTGAAACAACAATGCTCAACAATGCTATACACGGCCCAGTAGATTACAAGAATTATAGATTTTTAGACGAGCTTTAGCGAGGATTCAATTTGACATACTGAAAAAAATTGGTGTTCGTTTTTATGTTTTTTTTTTTTTTTTTTTTTTTTTGTTTTTATGTTTTTTTGTCGGTTCTCCACAGGTCAAACGGCTACAACTATCAACTTCAAACTTTTTTTCGTCATGGTTCCTCATCTAACTTAGATCTGTATAGTTTTGTGGCATTATCGGGTGGTAACTTTTTTTTTATGAATTTTAGAAATTTCAAAAATCCCCATTAGAATAACCCGGAGGAAAATACTTGAAAAATCAAAATTTTTCAAGACCTCTCAAATTTTCGCCGAATATAAAGGAAACTATTAAGCACATTTTGAGAGATTTTTCGCATCAATCGGGTGAGAAATAACGAAGAAAACGCATTTATAAAGCATTTTCCCATCAATTTAGGCTATTATGGGAACCAATTAAATCTATAGCAACAAGTGTCACCAATTAATTCAAAACGATTGAAATGAATGAAGAGGAAGGCCGTGACATAACTGATTCTCGTAAGGTTTTTGAACGTTTGGAGTGATCCAAGGTCTGTAGATGTAGATTGGGTTGACAAATTATTTTTCATTCTAGATTTCTATACCCCTAAGCTCGTCTAACAACGCGCATCCCGCGTTTTCCTAGTGTTAGATCAACAATGCCACTGGTATACCATAGCCACTCTTATCTACATCTAGTTCACAAGGGAATCCGCTAAATCGCGACAGACAATCGGAACCTTTGGCTCTGAACTGACCGCAAGAAGCCACAAATGCCTTCAATGTTATCAGTATGGGAGTTGGGTCTCCTTCTTCATATTACGATGAAATAGGTTGGTATCACTAGTCGTGGCGATGCACAGAAGCACGGCTTACGTGATCAATATATACTTGATCCGTGCATGTCTGATTTACTCGTGTTATTAATAGAAAGTGAAAACACAACTTTAGTATTTTGTAATTGAACTTATTTATTTTTGTTTTATTTTCTTGAAATGTATTATATGGAATGATGCGACGCAAATAGTCGGGTCATGACCTCGAGGTCAATCAGATCGGTTGTGAAAGTTGCAAGTATACAATATAGTCACATGGAGATTAATACTGGGCTTCCATACCTGCGTTATTTGGATTGCGAATTCGGTAAGCGGTTTTTAGGCCACCTTGATGATAAAACGACCAATCAGTGACGAAAGTTACGCGATTTCTGATTGTTGAGCTCGCCTCAATTCCACCGCCTTGCTGAAGCGAAACGCAAATCGCATTCATGGAAGGACAGCATTAGAGTCCATTATGGGAGTCGATTTTTGCAATATCAGTTTTTTGGTGATGAATTTCGAACAGTATAAGATATAGAAATTATATTGTTCAGTATGCTAGCCACTCGACCACATGTCTCAGTGTTATCCAGTATAGCCAACCAGACACTTGTTTTCACACACGGGATCTTTTATTTTTCATATTTAACGTTCGTGGTTGGTACCATGCAGATGAGATACAGGCCTGAAATACTGAGTGGTCGAGTGGCTAGCACACTGAAACGTCATTCAGGAGACCGGGGTTCGATTCCCGCCATGTTCGACCATCCTGACCAATCGTGGTTTCCCTCTGTCGTTCAGGTCAATACTGGGATGGTTCCTTAACAACAGACCACGACCGACTCCTTCCCACTATCCAAAAATACATAATAAAATAGCCAATTCCATATCAACATCCCACCATATCTCATATATCATTCACCGACGCCAATAGATCGTAGTCATCAGTACAGTGCGTCGTTAATAAAGAACAAGAAATAAGAAGCTCTAAGACCTGCTGACTTCCGCGCCTATCCTGTTTCCTTCCCTCTTCCCTAACACAACTGTTGAATCGTTGTGCGTCGCGACGCCGAATGGTTTCACAACGAGCGATGAGTCAGCTCACGCGATGTTCAAACCGACGCCGGCGACGTCGAGCGTTCCGACGCTAGTCAGGACGTCTGCTCACGACATTCCCACGGCGAGATGGCCAAGCCCTTGGCTGACTTGTACTGCTCAGTGGCGTGCGGATACCAATAACTAACCGCACGGCGCCGGCTTGGAGACACGACGGCCGTGTCGATAGCCGGACAACTTGCAAGAACATTTTCATTTGAAAAGAAAATAGTTGATTTCGAGTATGAAACATGTCGACAGATTATTTCAGATTGATTAGAAGAAATGAATTATATCCAAAATAACTTCATATTGAATTTGGGGTGATAAGATCGCTCTTGTGATGCCCCGTCCAAACAATTACATCTTTCATCCATTGCCTTAATTGGGGAACAATGATTTATTGATACCAAGCTTTGGTAACAAGTTTCGATGTTATTTAAAAAAAAAAAGAATTTAAATGCTGATGATCTTTATGATATTATAATGGAAAAATTATAATAATGGATTATTTGATAGAAATGATGAATTAATTAATTACCAACCAAACTGAACCTATATTGAATATTTTGGGGTGGTAAAAGATCGCCCTTGTTCAAAAGATTCCAAGTTTCATCCTTCGATATTTTATGGAGAAGAATGGCATATATATATATATATATATATATATATATATATATATATATATATATATATATATATATATGTATATATATATACATATATTTATATATTCATATATATATATATATATATATATATATATATATATATATATATATATATATATATATATATATATTTATATATATATATTTATAGTAGTAGTAGTAGTAGAAGTGTTTATTCCTTTAACCCTCTTTCGAGGAAATCGGTACACAATTTACATATTTTACAATATAACTTATTAATTAGCATTACATTTGAGTATGGCAGTAAGCCATCATTTTTAATTATCAACGAATTAGTAATTCTAGTATATCAAACAAATATTACAACAAATAATGATACATTACAGGATTTCAGATTGATCGTTACGGAATTGAGATGAATCAATAGATCTCGTATATGTAGACACTCTGATACATAGATATAGATAGCTGGATAATATGGATAGTCAGTTGAATTATATATTAAGAAAAAAAAAAAATTAGAATTAATTTATATAATATATATATATATATATATATATATATATATATAAATATTTAAATATATATATATATATATATATATTTATATATATGAAGTCAAACATATATATTTATATATTCATATATATATATATATATATATATATATATATATATATATATATATGTATATATATATATATATATATATATATATTCATATATATATATATATATATATATATATATATATATATATATATATATATATATATATATATATATATATATATATATCAAATACTGCTCTTCACCAAACACTTATTTTTAATACATATAAGTTCGATCACTGTTTCAACGTGGGCCTATAACTATTTGAAAGAACATCGGATTTGTTTTATTCAATTGTTAGAAAGTTGGCTATATCGGCCACCAAATGTACCTTACATGTTTCAAACAACTGTCAGATAGAAGTAGGTGAAAATAAAATATCAGTTACGTATAACCAAATTTGATTGCACGAATACAAAATTCTTGGAAACGAATGAGAATCTAAAATAAGAATTGTCTCAAAATTTTATTGATGTTAATTGACCATTGTAGATGGGCGTGACTTATACGAAGCAGGGGAAATTTTAGATACCTTGATTGGTTATTTCCCTATTTTCCCCTGCTTCACTGTCCACTTGATTGGTTTTTATATTTTGTGACATCACGAGGTCGGACGATCTACATCGCTCAATTGACCAATGTAGATGGGCGTGACTTATACGAAGCAGGGGAAATTTTAGATGCCTTGATTGGTTATTTCCCTATTTTCCCCTGCTTCACTGTCCACTTGATTGGTTATTATATGTTGTGACATCACGAGGGCGGACGATCTACATCGGTCAATTGTTTTGGAATAAATAGCACATATTCTTGAGAATTTCTCAAAAAATGAAGCATATCTATATATGGTGTTATTTGATTACGTCTCTATACTATTCTTTTGGATGAAAATTATACTAATAAACAATAATAATTCATCTAGGTCTTTTGCAATGAATATTTCAGAGTTCAACTCATAGTTTATATGCTACATATTCGTCGATTGTATTAAAAAAATCGAGTGAATTGCTGGCAGCTTTACTTGTGTTGTGAATTCTTCCATTATAAGTAATTCCATTGCAATTATCGTAAATACCAGGTACATAAGAAATAAAATCACCCAACCATTCTAACGTCATATAATAGTATGCCAGATCTGAGTCACTTTGATGATATCACATGTCGACCAAGTATATAAAAATAAATATCGACATATAGTAAAAAAAGATACTTTATAATTTATCTTTTATCTAGAATTCCATCGATTACAATTCCTTGACATGACATGACCATTCCACTAAAGGATTAGAAGAAATGTATTTCCCTACTGAATTGTTGGTTACATTTCCCCGTTGCGTGCACGCGATTGGGGGGGTTGGGGGGGGGAGGGAGGGGGGAGTTGTGCATAGATAGACGCTTTGACCACGCTCTACCCGACTCGTCGGCGCCCTTTTACACCCTCCAACACCCGGTGAGGTTCGATCATCCGTCCTTTCCTATCTAACAACACCAACGTCGGGTAGTTTCGAGAAACCTAAAGCGTTCACTTTATATACCTTGCTTGAAGTGACGCTATTAACAACCCCCCAATTACCGTTCCGGCTCGATCGTCTGTTCTGTGTATCTGATAATATCGACGCTGGGGAGTTTCGAGCGGTCGAAATGACGCAGTTGGATGTTGATCACAGCCCTCTTGTGTGTGAATCAGATGGTTATGTAGAGACAGACCGACGTTAAAACACCTGAACATCGGGCTGATTGTTGAGCACGAACCAATAGGGGAAGAGTATTGTGACGCGATGCAATATCACGTGGGCGCAAGGGAATATATATTCCCGCTTGTGGGAATATTTCCCGTGTTCAAATACATTCCAGTATATAAAGGGATTTTTTATTTTCGATCTAATTAGTTGCCAGCGCTGATAACTGAGGTTATTGGGTTGGCAGCTGATCTGAAACTAACCATCAAACATTATTTGTAGATTGCAAGGCTGTGGAACAATAGGCCTAGTTATTGCTCACTAAAAACTCTGACGGGTAAAAACTTGGAGCCAAGTCCTGAAATATTTTAGCAACTACAAAAATTTCCTGATATATGAAAGATGTAAAATCAAAACGGTATGCCAAGTGCAACTTATTATTCATCAATACGGCCTGGAAAATAACAGGAAATACTTGGCTTATTGCCCCGAATTGAAGTGAAGGGATGCATGATGCTAAGAAATGGGTAACTTCACGTTCCTGACACAGGGAAACGTAATATGAGTGAAGAAAATGTGTAATTCATGCATGGTCTCATGGAGACTGTCGCGTTATTGGTTACTAGGCAAACGCGAATATGCGTTGTAAGATGAGCGAGATATCTGAATAAGGTATTTAACAGTCCTACATTTGCTACTTTATCGACTCTGGTATTCTACACACCTTGTCCCTCATTTAATTGCTACTTTATCTTCTCTGGCATTCTACACACCTTGACGAATATGAAGAATATTCAATGCTTGGGCAAATATTGAATCTAGGAAGCAGTGAATCTTGGCTCATTTCCATATATTTGATGTATAAAAACAGTTGTTTGAATTTTTTTCTTCGAAACGGCTGGTTCGAATTGCTTATAAAATGGTGGTTATGTGTATCATTCATGTTTAAACACTCAGAGAAAATTTTATTTCTTTCGGAGAGGTTTCATTTTTTCAAATTTTCTCACCCACAGCCTAATCTTATGGGGTGTTTAAAAACTTTGACATGATATTTCTCAAAATCTAATCGACCGATTCATTCCAAAAACTATACAGTTCTAAGTTGTGAAAGTTGGCCCGTACAAAAGAAGTTTCATGTTGATAAGTCAAACCCTGCGACCTGTGCAGTGCCCACAAACAAAAATACAAACAAATAAAAAACACACACAGACAAAGCCCTATAAGAGTGGGATGGAGACTTCGCTACGCTCATCTAATTATCAAAATATTCACATTTTTAAATAAATTTTGCATTCATGGCACGAAAGAATGCGAAGACTGACTTTGACCCGGACATACATTTAATTCCTCATTGGAGTAAAATGAATTGTAACTTCAAATAAGAATGAAAATACAATATAAAAAAATATTTTGAAATTATACTTTGAATTTGAAAGTAATCTTAATATTTTTATTTAATTCATGAAACCCACATTAGGAAATCTAACAAGGTATTCGTGAGTTATAGGAGTCAGTTAAGGCAAGTTCCATGTGTCCCCTGTGCAAGCTGGAAGATCAAGATGCAGAACACCTCCTTGTATGCCCAGCACTTGATCAACACCGAGCTCTGCTGGAAAACCAAGGATTGTACGGGGATTGTCTAATGGCAGCTTTGTACTGGCAGACTAGGAGAGACATATCAGAAGTGGAGTTCCTATTACAATTTCACGGAGAACCAGTTCTGACTACAACAAATTGCCGAGTTTTACCCAGGGACCCAAACCGAAATTAATAAAGGTTCCGGTTCCGGTTCCTAATTTTCTCAAATAACGGTTCCGGTTCTGGTTCCGGTTCTACGATTAAAAAAGTTCCGTTTCCGGTTCGATAGTGTGAATAAGGGTTCCGGTTCCACTTGCTAAATGATTTCATAATTTTTTTTTCCTTGCTTGTGGTGGTTCGTCCATTTTTGGTGGTTTTTGACACTTTGTTTTGTTTGTCCATCTGCCGAGAACAGATCTTTCCCCTTACACTAGGTTTCGACTTTCGAGGTTCCTCCTTTACACCTTCTCTTCTGACAACATTTATACAGAAATGGTGAAACAGGAGAAATTCCCGAAATAGCGAAAACTCGACCAAACTGACCACACGCTCTGATATCGGTTATGTTTGGTGCATCACTTAGAAGTTATACAGCTACGAGGGCACCGCCAAAGAACGATTCTCAGAGAGCTGTGTTCCTTTATAGAGGCATACTCTCAAATGTCAATGTATTTTCCCAGAATAAAAACGTGGACACAAAATGAATCAACGGTCGTTTTTGGCACAATCCCGTGAAAAGGATTTATTTTTTAATGCCTGGAAAAAAAAATAACTGAAAATTTTAAAACAAAATGAGTGTATAATGAGTCTGAATGAGGTATTGAGAACCTTTATGGAACCGAAAAGAACCCAAGATTTTTAGGGGTTCCGGTTCCGGTTCCGGTTCTTGAAAATCAATATTAAAGGTTCCGGTTCCCCAAAAAATACGGGTTTTTTCGGGTTCCGGTTCCGGTTCCGGTTCGGGTCCCTGGTTTTACCTAGTTGACTCAAACAACTCTCTATGACGTGGATCACTTGTCTGACACATCGAGTTTGATCGACAAAAATTCCAACAAGTCAAGGCCTGCTTGTTGATTGTCGGCCTCTCACTTTGGTGCATGTCTTATAGTCGAGTTATACCGTAATTTGGAGAGCTCATGACAAGTTGTTCACCTCCCAGAAAGTCTTGTGAAGTTTAAAGTTGTACCCGGAAAATGTGTGCGTCGTCAATATCTCTACATCAACAAATTGAACATCTTTTCAATCTGATTGATCGTTTTCCATGGTTTCCCTCGTTCCAGAACTCATAAGCATATAATATTGAAAAAACGAGAAGAAAATAAAATACAATGGCAAAAATGGATAAATGAAAAAAAAAAGAGGAATGAGTGGAAAAAAAGAGAAAAATGGACGAATGAATGAATAATGAAGAAAATACGAAATCAATTAATTAATTAATTGAATGAATGAAAATGAAACCTAATGAAAAACCTAATGAAAAGAAGAAGAAAAAGAATGAAAAGAAAACCTAAATAATGAAGATGATATTACATAGCCTCAAACAGATCAGCACGGCTTACTCAAAATTTACCGAAATGTGTTTCCAAATTTTAAAAAATACCTATCATAAAACCTTTCAATTTTCCAAAACATTGGAATTTTTCTTATGACCCTTGAGCGCCTAAATTCTCGTCACCTACATTTCGTCGCTCAAGTGTCTAACTATAAAGTAGACCCAAGTGTCCGTCAAAATGTCCTAAATGTCCAAACAACCTGATTTCTAGATAATTGTGTTTCACAGTGATTATCCAAATCAAGTCGACCAATGATTTGATTTCAGTTAATTATATATATATATATATATATATATATATATATATATATATATATATATAAATATATATATATATATATATGTATATATACATATATATATATATATATATATATATATATATATATATATATATATATATATATATATATATATATATATATATATATATATATATATATATATATATATATATATATATATATATATATATATATATATATATATATATATATATATATATATATACATATATATTCAAGTAATAACTTATAACTGTGAGAATTTCAAGAAAATCGTGTAGATGGCCATTCTTGAGACGTGGCTTCCGACGAGGTCCAAAGACGGCATTTCGCTCAAATTCAAAGATAAAACAATTCACCCATAGATTTTCCACGGCCATCTTGGGTAGATCATGAAGAATCTAGGCGGTGGAGTTTCTGCTAACTGCGTTTATTATCATTTGTTCTTTATTGACGTGAAATGTCATTCTGAGTGAAAGCTTTTAAATACGTTTTTGTAGGGCGGGGTAGGGTTCGAATTATTTAATTTTGTATAATATATTATTATCAATTATATACACATACGTAAACTCTACGATATAGTTCCATGGCCACAGTTGTCGCTAATTTCATTCAAATACATAAGCAGGCTTGAGTGGTCGATATTATGCACACAAATCCGAAGAAATCATCGGGTAAGAAAGAGAAAGGAATTCCTGAATCTCCCCGAAGTTCTACTTTCACTCAAACGGAGAGCAGCGAGCTGGTTCACAAAACACACCTTAAACATCACAGCTCAACTTCCGTCGGCAAACCGTCGTCAGCGCTGTTCATCCCCAATCCAAACCCAGTCGAGACAATTCCCGAAGCCGACGAAGAAACCTTGAAAACCGACGCCGAAACCTTGAAAACCGACGCCGAAACCGATTGTGAGGATTCTCTAAGTAGTGATCACACTTCTATTGGCATACCGCCCAAGTCTCTCACTTACATGCGCGACAATCTGAGGAATATTATCGGGATGATGGGAAACGAGAAGAACGGATGTCCGGGTACGCGGGATTGTGCGTCGCAAGATGTGTCCGTCATTTCGTCGGAAGCGTGCACTCCGCGTTGTCATGGCAACGATTTCGTGCAGTGTCAACCGAGAGCACAGAAATTACTACCCAGAGAGAATAAACACCCGGAAGAGGTGTATTGTACGAATCGTATAGAACAGTGCGGTTGCGCGAAGCATCCGGAAGTGGTGATGTGTGAGACGGTGGACGAGAGACGTGTGGAGAAAGAGCCGAGGATTTGTGGCAGAACGAGGAAGCTGGTGAATGAATGTTCTCCGCCGCCGAAGTTCGTGGTGGAGGCGTGTGAGAATCAGTGTGGAAGGTATGTGGCGCCGGAACCGGAAGTTGTGAAACGTTGTCCATGCGCTGTGCATGTGCCGGATGTGCCGAGGTTGACTCTGGAGAATGAGGTGAGGATCATGAAAATCATAAGAATCATAAGAATCATGAGAATCATAAGAATCATAAGAATCATGAGAATGTGTCCACTCTGAGACTTCATCCCAGAACTTTTTGGTAACTGAACTAAATGGCCACCCAGATTAAAGTCGAATTCAAGTTCATACATATCGTTAATTGATCGCATCCATTAAGAAATGTTGTTCGATATAAATAAATATATATATATATATATAATTGTATATATATATATATATAATTGTATATATATATATATATATATATATATATATATATATATATATATTTGTATATATATATATATATATATATATATATATATATATATATATATATATATATATATAATTGTATATATATATATATATATATATATATATATATATATATATATATATATATATATACATATATATATATTCAATTATATATATATATATATATATATATATATATATATATATATATATATATATATATATATATATATATATATATATATATATATGATTTCAAACTTTCTCTTTCATGATGCATATTTGTTGATATATACAGACACTCCTGGGTGTTTTCATGTAACAAAATGTCCGTACATTAACAAGCATTATCCATAACATAACATTTGTTGACCAGAAACTCTTCTGGTTTGAATTTAGAATTACCATGGATCACACCTACGTTCTTCAACTTCCTTGAATGTTCGGTAATCGCATCGAAAAGTTACAACATCAAATTATCCCAATCAACAAATTAGAGAATCTAGGAGGTTAAAGATCCTGAATCCTTTCTGCAGGAGTGCGCCTGCGACTGCGAATCAGGTCCCGACAGTCCTTGCATCGCCAAGCGCACGACCAAGGACAAGATCAAGGATCTGTACAACCGCGTGGTCGGTAACCAGGACAACGT
This sequence comes from Brachyptera risi, assembly GCA_964007535.1. NCBI lineage: Eukaryota > Metazoa > Arthropoda > Insecta > Plecoptera > Taeniopterygidae > Brachyptera > Brachyptera risi. Next base: position 85,554,513 of record OZ023326.1, read on the forward strand.
CTACACGTTCCAGATGAACAATGAGCAGCCTGCGCAGAAGCCGCCGCGCAGGCTCATCTTTGATTTGGTCGAGGGGATCCCCAGCAACGGGCCGCGACAGAGTGTTGTTCCTGAAGGGGATTTGGAGAAAAGTGAGTAGGACTTCAATCGTCTCGTTTGCTTCGTCTTGCCAGCTGGGGGTCACGTGAACATTACTGTGATGGTCGAAAAGAGCTACAATGTGCTAATACTTTCATTGTTTATATTTGAGACTACGAAGAAACGGAAAGAGTATTTGAAAGATATATAATATATACACACACTCATAATATATATGTATATATATATATATATATATATATATTTATATATATATATATATATATATATATATATATATATATATATATATATATATGTATATATATATATTTATATTCATATATATATGTATATATATATATATATATATATATATATATATATATATATATATATATATATATATATATATATATATATATATAGATATATATATATATATATATATATATATATATATGTATATATATAAATATATATATATATATATATATATATATATATATATATATATATATAAATATATATATATGTATATATATATATATATATATATATATATATATATATATATATATATATAGTTATATATTGATAGGTCTCTAGTTACTTCCGTGCTTTCCTTGGTCATCATTGATATATAGTAATTCATATTCCAGGAATTAAACCAGCCAAGTATTGTGGAAAATAAAATATATTCATTATTATCATTCACCAACGCGTTTTTGACAAGATTGCACTCATCGTTGCCAAGACTAGGTCTGAACAAATCTGAATAAAATGTATTTTATCGTCCGCAACAATTGGTTTCATTCACAAAATCTGAATTACTATACACATAGGCCCCATATATATATATATATATATATATATATATATATATATATATATATATATATATATATATATATATATATATATATATATATATATATATATATATATATATATATATTTGTATTTGGTAATTATCTGAAACTGTCTATAAATAGTTACTTCTCCCGGAAGTCGAACCCGGATCTCCAGATTGCCGGTCTGAAACATCACCAATTCCGCCAGAGAGGAAGATCGTATGACTGTTCGTGATATATTTTGTACAAATACAAATTTCGATACTTGGGAACAGATTAAAATATCGACATTTTTCAAATCAGATTAAATTCTCATCCATGATGTTGCTATTGTTGCTGATGATAACCTCCTTCAAGACATTTCGTAATAAGTCATTCTTTGATATTTGCTAGAAGACCACGGCGACCTGCAAGTACATCCAAATAAAGACAAGAAGAAAGTAAAAGAGAAGGAAATTGTCAAGAAGACATTCAAGTCAACGCACAGTGAGAAGGTGGAAATATACTACTTCGACCACGGAAATTCAGGGTAAGAGAAAACACATGAAGCCCAAAGCCTGGTTTCCATTCCGATTTGTTTTCGAATCGACCGACAAAATTTCGGCAGAAATTCTGTCGCCGGTTCCGACTTTGATTTTTAACAGCACCTTTCCATGATGACTGCCACGGCTCCTTTGATTTCAAGTGAGCAATCTTTAAAATCTTGAAGTTGAATGTAAACATTCGTTCAAATCCTGAAGTGACCTTGGGATCTGAGTCCATTGATTCACAACTTTCTCTTTCTTGTCGTCCAAAACGATTTCGGTACGATTCTTGTCATGCCTGTTTCCACTTGGCTGTGCCGTAACGTTTTCGTGACGTCATAGCCATAGCCTTCATTACCTTTAAACCCACAGGCTTCTTCGAATGTGAGGAATTGAGCCGTCAGATCACAGATTGACGCACTTTTTTCAAGTCACGCAATTGTAGTTATACAAACACGGATTGTCCTTTACCACCTGAATAAATAATTTGAATAGATGAAAAAATCAACAAAATGATTCTGAAAGCGAGGTGATGTTCGAAATTGCAGTTTTCATGGATAGATGGATCGATATTTTCGTGAGTCGATCCTTTTTTACAGTCGTTCAATACAATCTCAGTGTAACTTCCGGTAAAATCGTAATTTCGGCCGACAAAAGTAGAAGTCAAGTCAGTAGGCCTAATCACGACACCGAATCGGTACCGAAACGGTGTCGTGAACCGCCATGTTGTTTAGGTGAATACTGGCTTGTGATTGGCCAGTTGGGAAAATTGTGTCGGACGACAAGAAAAAATCGGAATTTGAATCAATTCAAAATTCAAAATTCAAAATTCATTTTATTCTGTTACAGAATTACATTGTTCATTCATTGGTATAGGCCTCTTAGAGGGCACGAAAAAACAGATACAAATAAATACTTGAAAACTTAAATACAGGAGCAATTAATTTCAAAAGTAATGAACTGTTGAATTTTTATAAATTGTTATGAACTAGTTCTAATATTCCGATATCCGAAGATGACATAAAATCCTTTATTTCCGATGAATACCCAATAAATGTGTAGTATTTCAAAAAGTGTCACACATCATTTGCATTGAGTGTGAAAAGATTTTTACTGACATATACGAGATGAAATGAATATTCAGAAGTAGCACAATTCGAAAAGAAAAAAAAATGAAGAAAATGAGGAATTGGGAGAAAATAATGAGGTGGAATAAAATGTCTGCACACTTTTTTTGTAGGAATACCTAATCATATAAGCCTAAGACTTCAAACTGAATATAATGAAATAATGTGGGCTATCAAAAAACGAAATGTTTTATTGTGAAAAAGATACCAACTATAACATTATATCAATGTTTCATCCACCTTTTCTCTTGAATAACAGCCATGTGATAAAAGTAAGGAAATCAACATGTTTTAATTATTCACAGATTATAATAATAGAAGAGCAGAAATACAATGAAGAATAGATTCATTAAAATATTCCTTTTTTTCTTTGTGTTCAAGTTTTATACAGAAGTTGCGTCTAGGTTTATTTGAATCATCTTTGCTTCCAAGAGAGTTCTACCCCGAGTTCTTTTGTTTCAGTTATTACCGGACGACCGACAACCCTCCGCCACTGATAACCGACGACTTTTTCGAACAAACCGATTTGTACGCCACCAAGTTCTGGGCGGAGATATTCGGCACTCTCCACATCGGCATCGCGTTCGTCACAGCTCTGATACTGCAATTCTTCAGGTAAAATCAAAATAAACCAAGAGATGAATGGACCTTTTTCATTATTCAATGCGCAGGCGCGTCACGCCTTCTATAGCAGCCGAGATCGCTGGTATTGCATTCTGGGAGTTTTAGTACTGTTCAAAAAGTCAGCCCGCTTGTCCACAGGGTTAAAGGCAAAAACACCGAGGAATATAACTTGCATTATTTACCATCCTTATTTCTCTGACAGTGTATAAATCTCTCAGTGTATAGTAAACATATAAACGTTGAAACTACCATCATATCATAACTTAATACGTGCACTGTAACGCACAGTAATATAAATCATTCGTGCTAAATAGCATTGGCAGCATAGGACTTTCGACCGCAGATATTAAAAATCACCGCTAGATGGCTCATTCTTTTCGAAAAAAATCTATTAACAAATGCAGAATCACTTCAAGGCCATCACAACTCTGAAACAAGATTTTAACGATTGATGGTGATATTTATTTCCCTAGTTTTAGAGAAAACTAGCAATCATCATCTCGATTTCAGATATTGTTATTGATTCATTTGTCTTCCAGGACCCTTACCTGATAAATTCGGTGCTAGTGCTAGCTAGCTCCAAGAGGCTAAGACTTTGATTGGTCAATGTTCACTGGGAGAGCTACCTGTCATGGCAACATGTCTGGTCTTTGTGTATTTCCTTTGTTGTTAGCACAAAATGCTAGCCCTGCTTATGAGGTGGGCTTCGAAATGTTATGAACTTATTCAGTCCAATAGACCGTGGATTTGCTTTTTCAATATTTCGTCATTATTGGTAGCTTTTTCAGTGAACATAAACCAATCAAAGTCCTAGCCTCTTGGAGCTAGCTATCACTAGCACAAAATTTCGAGTGGTTTATTAGGTAAGGGTCCAGGACCCTTACCTGATACATCTCGTGCTGGGACATGGCTAGCTTGAACTTTGAAAATAAAACGAAGAAACCTCGAACCCCTGTCTCACAGAACAACTGCCTCTCCATAAGAGCAATGTTAAATTACTTTAAAAAACACTACCAGGACTATGCGTTTCTTTTTTGTGAATCCAGAAAAACAGGAATATCTTAAAAAACCGGGACAGTGCAGCTGTGTGTATTTTTGAGATGAATGGTACAATCATATTTCGCATACTGGTAGGAGAAACTCCCCCCCCCCATTCTGTAACTCTGTGGAGGAATTTCAGAAAAGTTCACTTAGTTCGAAAGACAGATTCTTTGAGCGACAGTTGTTCTGAGATACAGTTTTCTCTAGAGACAGTATAAGTTATTGTCAGTGTGGTTGACGAGACAGTTGAATGAAAGAATATCAGGGTTTTAAGGCGCATCGACAGCGAGTTCAGTGTTGAATTAAGAGATTTTGTTGTTGGTAAGCTTTTGTATTTCCCGGGGGGGGGCAAAGGAAAACCGAAATACAAGTTTCTCAAAAAATAGACTATACCCTATATACCTATAGTGCTTGATGTTTTTATCCTGGGGGGGCATACAACGAGCTGCGGGGGGGGGTGGAAGCCGCCCCCCCCCCCCCCAGGTATGCCTTGATTCAACAATGAGCGAGGTCATTTAGCGCCCGACTTGTTTGAGAGGCAATTGATAGCATGCTCCCAGAATTGACCCCTGAGGAATGCCATTTTTCAGAGATTCCCAATCTGAAGTCTCAAAACTCAGAAGTGCCTAGTTGAACTCATTGTCATCTTTTGGAGAGATGAGATTCAAACCAAATAGCCGCAGTCCCGAGCACACCATATTCCTCAAGTTTTTTAATCAGCAAAGGTTGGTCCATATATAAATAATAATCGAGTATGCGGTGTGCCGTCTAGATTCATCCTGTACAGCATCGTGCGTCCACTGACTATCGGCGTCATCCAGCTAGCCTCGGACTACTTCTTCAAGCCTCTCCTCTCCATCCTGTTCAACGGCGTCCTCCAGCCGGTGCTGATCCTCGCCTACAACACGGCCACCTCCGTCAGAGACCTGTGCGAGCCGATCGCCCAGGGGGTCGGATTCTTCGTCAGGGTGCTCGCCGACCTCTGCAAGACCATTCGGCTGGTCGAGGTCAACGTCAACAATGAATCGTGTCAACCGAGGTCGAGTTACTGTCGGGGTAAACCAGTGTGAAGTCGGGCGATCCGGTCTTCTTTACGTGTTCAGATTCGAGTTGAGAGACCCGGTTTTATTAGAGTTTGTATATGTAGGATACGAATTGTATTTCAGTTAAAATCTACAATACATTGTAAATGGGGGCTCTTCAACGTCAACAATTGATCGAGACAACCAAGTTCGAGTCATTGTCGGGGAAACCAGTGTGAAATGAGGTGATCTTTTTCCCGTGTTCAGATTCTTGTTAGAGGCTCACAATTTTATTTAAAAGTGTATGTCTAGAGTTTGTATGGAAGATAGATTTATATTTCAGTTGAAATCTACAGTACATTGTAAATGGGGGCTCTTCAACGTCGTCAACAATGAATCTCGTCAACCAAGGTCGAGTCATTGTTGGGGTAAACCAGTGTGAGATGAGGTGATCTAGTCTTCTTACCGTGTTCAGATTCGTATTAGAGACCCGGTTTGATTAAAAATGTATATCTAGAGTTTGAATGCAAGATAAAATTCATCTTCCAGTAAAAGTTTCAATATATTGCAAATAGGAGCTCTTCCGTGGAACATAAATTGTTACTTCCAATTGAACTCAAGATGCATTTTAATAATCGGTGAAACAAGGTCATGATAGATTATGGTGTGAAATAATCAACATGTTGTATGTGACATTGGTACTGGAATAATTATTGAGGGTATACGTATAGCCAGAAAATGGGTTCACAAATTAGCTTTAAGAATAATGTTTTTTCTTTGATTATCTTTATTTTGTATCTTTTCATTTATGAATTAATAAAACTGAGGTTACAAATGAAGTTGAGAAATTGTTTTCCCGATGTCTGTCATTTTTATAGTAACATTGGTATTACCAACTTGATAATACCAAATAATATTTGTAATTTTTTACAAAACAACAACATTCATTTATCATTTTCATCCTTCACTGATTCACTCACACATATGAGGCCGAAGGCGTTTGAATTTCACGCCGCAAACTCTCACGGCCGTAATTTTTGTGATATCAATATGAGTGTTTTTGCATTCTACTGGTAATTGAAAAACAAAGGTTACCGTGAATACAGAATTTCGAACCAGAAATTTGTGATTTTCAAAATTCTTCAAATGGAAAATGGAAAAATTTTTAATTTACGAAAACCTAGATACATATTTTTTGATACCGAAAAACAACATAGGATGTGAAATATATCAGAAGTGTGAGTAAGGGAATTAACGGCGTTTATGTGAATCTGAGTTCGGCGGGCTAGTCTATGGGCTGCGCCTAGCACACGATGCATGTTAAACTATAGTCTGAAGCGAGCGAACAACGAGCCCGTGTAGAGCGCCTGCGGCCTCATAAAGCGATATTTTTTAGTAGAACAAGTGATATGTTATATATGTTATAATCTGCACTCGAATCTAATATTATTTATTATCTCGATCCCAGATAACCAAATTATTTGGTTCAGGGGGTGTAGCATCAAATCGGATCCTTCCAACTCTGAGTCTATTCTAATTCTCTCTCCTCTTCTCCTTCAACGTCCTCTTCATCTTCTTCTCTTCCCACTAACTCATTTCATTTCTCCCACCATCTCTCTTCTCTCACTTGGCTTCATCCTTCCCCTCGATTGACTACTCCATTCTTCACTGCCTCCTGCCTCTTGGTCTTCCATCACTTCTATTTAACTTGTTGTTTTCAACTCTCTCGAACATTTCTTTCGATATTCTCTCATCTTTATCAAATCCCATCTGAGCCTTTCCCTTTCAATATCAACAGACAATCTTTCCATTCTCATTTCCTTCTATCATCCTGCTTCTCTTCATATCCCTCTTTGCTTTTACCGCTACGTTCTAATGAATGTCATCTCTGCTGCCTCCAACATCTTTTCATCCCTCCAGCTCATTGTCTACGTCACCGCGCCATCAGTCAATATTGCCAGGTAATATTTTTTACCGTATACATATCATTAACTCCACTTTTTTTTTCGAAAATCTCTGTCCCAAATTAGTTTTGAATCTATCGAAGATATTCGAATGTGATGAACTGAATTTGATTATAAACATGTTTTAAAGATTTCTTTTTCAGAAAAACACAAGTTTTATTTTGCATACTAGGAAAACGCTATCTATACGCGTTTTTAGACGAGCGGAAAGTAATAGTATGTCGACTTCATTGCCAAACTTTTGCCTACATTCGCCAATTGGGTAACATTTTAGTTATAAATGGGTAAAAACGGCTTCGAGTGGTACCAGTTTAGCACATTTCATCTTTTTTCTTCAAAATGGCTCACCCGAGCTGAGAATTTCCATAAATGTGTATCAAGATGTTATTCAACTTCACACAAAATTTCATTTTTTTTTAAATAAAAATGTTTTAATTTTTTTCCGCCGTGTTATTCTAATGGGTATTTTTGAAATTTCTAAAATTCATAAAAATAAAAGTTACCACCCGATAATGCCACAAAACTATACAGATCTAAGCTAGATGAGGAACCATAATGAAAAAAAGTTTGAAGTTGATAGCTGTAGCCGTTTGACCTGTGGAGAACTGACAAAAAAAAACATTAAAAAAAACAACATAAAAACGAACATCAATTTTTTCAGTATGTCAAATTGAATCCTCGCTAAAGCTCGTCTAATAAATCCATACCTCGATCAATTTAAGTTGTTGGATGATATTTGGGTGAATTCTCGAGTTTCATGTCAACATTTCTGTAGGTTTATTATTCGCTCAAATATGGTAGTTCTTTCTATATTGGGTTTTAACGATGCACTGTAATGATTACTAAGATCTATTGGCGTCGTATGAATGAATAATGAGATGATGGGATGATGAGATGAAGGTTTGTATGGGTAATGGGAAGGATAGTGGGAAGGAAGCGGTCGTAGACTATATTGTGGGAACCATCCCAGCATTAGCCTAGACTACAGAGGTAAACCACGAAAAACCCCTGTAAAGATGGACGGTGGCGGGGATCGAACCGGGTCACATGAAGCAAGTGAGCTAACCACTCAGCTACCTGTGCCGATGGTAATTTTGTCATCATTACACGAAAACATGAGTTTCAAACATCATTTTACATTTTGTATTTGAATTCTAACTGGAATTTCGGTGTATATGTAGGTATAATTGAGTTAATAAACATATGGCATAATTATGAACGTGACTTGAAATATGCACGTCGAATCTCACTGTTTATTTAATGAAATTTGAAAAAAGATATTGGTTGATTTTCGGCTCAGTTTGGCTCTTTGATGTCTTTTTTTCGATATTTTTAGTATTTTAGGTCAATTTTTAATAATTAATATTCCACAGCTTTTTAGATCATAACATTCTAGCCATGTAATTAAGAGTCATGATGTTCATATGCTTCCTCACCTGATGATTTATCAGTTTACAATCATCTCGACATTATGAATAATATTGAACTCAACGAAAGTTTCCCTACGATGGACTGAAACAATACTCTCAAAACAGTTTTGAGTTTCGAACTAATTCGTTCCATTTCGAGATGCGTTATCAAGAGCTCAGGACCCTCACCTAATGAACCACTCCAAGAGGCTAGGACTTTTATTGGTTAATGTTCTCTAAAAATTCTATCAACAATGACAATGTTTTATAAAAACAAATCCACGGTCTCTTGGACTGAATAATTCCATCACATTTTGAAACTCAACTCAAGAGCAGGGCTAGGATTTTATGCTAACAACAATGGAAATACACAGATACCAGACACGTTGCCATGACAGGTAGCTCTCCTAGTGAACATTAACCAATCAAAGTCTTAGAGCCTTAGAGCCTCTTAGAGCTAGTTGGCACTAGCACGAAATTTATTAGGTAAGGGTCCTGCGTTTTATACTGTTGTGACACGAAGAAAAAAACAGTAAATATACTCAAACGAAAAGTTGATAACTACGTGGAAATATTTTTATCATTCGAATTTATAAATTGTCATTTAAATTTATGTATTCACGTACAACAATGGATGTTATTACAATTGCGTCAGTTTATTGGAGCTCTACAAAATGTGAGACGTCGCGTTTTCTTAAACTGTTTCTAGATAACGATATTTGTATTCAAAATTAATTATATAGGTCTTTTGTATACTTTCTGCCAGGCGTGATGACTGAATGTGTACAGTTGAGGTCACATAAGGTGGACGGTCAAGCTATACTTCAAGGAAGAAATACTTACCGAGTAATATATATATATATATATATATATATATATATATATATATATATATATATATATATATATATATTTATATTATATATATATATATATATATATATATATATATTTATATTATATATATATATATATATATATATATATTTATATTATATATATATATATATCTATATATATATATATATATATATATATATATATATATATATGTATATATATATATTTATATTATATATATATATATTTATATATATATATATATATATATATATATATATATATATATATATATATATATTTATATATAATATAAATATATATATATATATATATATATATATATATAATATAAATATATATATATATATATATATATATATATATATATATATATATATATATATATATATATGTATATATATATATTCATATATATATATATATATATATATATATATATATATATTATATATATATATATATATATATATATATATATATATATATATATATATATATATATATATATATATATATATATATATATATATATATATATATATATATATGTATATTTCAATGACATCGAAACTTGATAAAAAATCATCGTTCCCCAATTAAGGCTATGGATGAAAAGTAGGATCGTTCGGACGGGGCACCACAAGGGCGATCTTACCACCCTATTTTAATTATTTAAAACCGATGAACTTCAACACCAGGACTGCGCTGTCGAAATATATTATATTTGTTATAAGTAATATATTGGTTTTCTTGGGCATTATGGTTTATTTAACATGATGATAGCGTGTCACACCTCGATGCAGAAAAGCATCAAGGAATAAACTAAAACAATTAAAAATAACGTTGATGATTCCGGAATCATCAAGGATGAATGACTATCAATAATATACAATAGCGTTCCAGCTAACCTGCATTTATGACTTACATGATCAAGAGAGAGGTTGGAGCTGTTGTCTCCAGAAAAGAGAGCCCCAAAACAAGAAACTATTTACCAGACGTCGGGGCAGAGAGTGAGAGCTATTCTAGGGTGTTTTTGAGTTTTTATCACCTCGGTTTTGACAGTTAGCGTCTAGCTCAAGGGTAGTAAGCCCAAGGGTAGCCTAGGGTGCAGGTGACGTGGTTGGTCAAGCGAGGACACTTGATTATTATGATGAACAATGGCCAGAGTACTCACTGAAGAGTGGCCAGACTTGTCGTATGATTGACAGCAACCTTCGTTCAAATCTTCTGAAGATCACAGGCGCAAAAAGACCTCGTTGTCGACGCGCCTTAAAACCCCAACATTTATTCGACACTTGAAGATCGCGTCACCTGTGTTGTTACATACTATACATCTCGGTATTTAGGAAAGTCTTTCCTTACTTCTAACGCAAAGTAGGTAAAGGACGGAATTTGAAAATACATTATACTCGTCAAGATTAGTAGAACATTCAAAGCCAAAATTAATGAAATATTAATTGATTAATTAATTAATTTGAAACATACGCGATTAAAAGTCTTAAAAATTTACTGTATTACAATACCTACTGAAACTAGAAGACGATTCATAAGTGTGCGTAATTTTTATTTGAATCAACATTTTTATCTCGGATTAAAACACTTTATGTGAGCGCAAATACGCATGTTAAGCATGCTGCTTTCAGTGCTATAGTGAGTACGACGCGAAGATCCATGCAAGATCCAAGCAAGATCCAAGCAAGATCCATGCAAGATCCATTGACGGACCGGATCTAAAAGTATCTTCTAAGAATAGAGAAATTAATCTATATCAATTCTGTCTGTTCACGAACCAGTGGAAAAAATATGGAAAACATCATCATGCATATTTTCAGTGACTTTCACAACAATCGAATGAGAATTAACAAAGAAAACGTAATAGAAGTATACATTTTTTTGAATATTGGAATAAATTGGTTTTGCAAAGTGTATATGCGACAGGTTGCAGTACTATAAATATCAACAAGTTGCAGGTAAGGTTTTTGAACGTTCGAAGTAATCCAAGGTCCGTAAATGTGGATTGAGCTGATGATTTTTTTTTTGCATTCTAGATTTCCATACTTCTAACCTCATCTCATAACGCATATCCAGCGTTTTCTTAGTTATACAGTTCCTATACAGTGATATACATGGCTCAGTAGAATTATTATGTTAGCAGTTGCAATTGTTTTGCACGGAAATGATAGATTTGGTGAGTTCAACAATGCCGGCACCGGTACCGTAGCCACTCTTATCTACAACTCTAAATCGCGACAGGCAATCGGGACCTTTGGCTCTGAACTGACCGCAAGAAACCACAAATACCGTCCATGTTATCAGTATGTGAGTTGGAGCACCTTCGAGTATGTTGGTATCAGTACATCGCGTGCTCAAAGAAATCGTATGTAATTGTCTTCTTGTTCTATTCGTTATCATTATGGTCGTTCTACAATTTGATTGGTGAGGCCCTCCCTATACCTATTGCTTGGATTCTTGAAGTTTTTTTTTCAATCGCTTTAACCAAAAACCTGAACGCATATATTCATTCCTATCATTTCTATCCATAGTCAATCTCTAAATCAGTGTAATACCGAAACATTGTTTCGTGAATAACAGTCCATCGTGTACATCATATTTCTTCTTTTTTCCAGTCATATTCTTTATTGCCACTCAATTTATCAACTATGTTTATATTTTCTCAGTCACCTAAACTAATGAACTAAAGTAAACTAATGTCTAAAATCTAGAGCTGAGTAATATACAGATATAATATTATTTTTTTCTTCCCACAGTCAAGTCTCCCTTGGAGACTCTTTGGATTGTATTTGATTGTTCAGTGTTTTTATTTTGTATGTACAAAACTGATGACAATAAAAAAAAAATGTATTGCTCCCACTTCAAGTAGAGAGGAACTTCAGCATTATTGGCAAACCCTGTCAACCTCATGAATATAACATTCAATACGACAAATATATACATTATTCGTCTTACTTTTATTTATCAAAACATTTACAACACCAATCTTTTCACAACTGTTCTTTAATGTTAATAAAACAAGTACAGGTAATTAAAGTGTAGTGTTTCGTGTATGTATATCTTCACAAGCGCAGCACGAATCTGTCGTGTGACACCGTGTGTGACGTGTGTGACACTCGCGTGTGACGCGTGTGACGTGTGTGACACTCGCGTGTGACGTTTGTGGTGTGAACGCCATCAGACGCGTGACAATGAGGTGTGATTATCAGGCGGTATCGGGACAATAGATCTCGTAAAGTACACTATCAGACGGAATTGTGGCGTGAGATTTCAGACACTTATGAGGACAATTGTGCAGAAGGAAGGTTGTGATTTTTTCAACAGGGTATGATGTTAGAATTATATCATATCTGTAGGTTAATAATAGGTTTGAATGTGCTATGAATTATGTATATGATCAATCTCTCTCTCTCTCTCTCTCTCTCTCTCTCTCTCTCTATCTCTCTCTCTCTCCTTATATATATATATATATATATATATATATATATATATATATATATATATATATATATATATATATATATATATATATATATATATATATATATATATGTATATATATATATATATATGTATATATATATATATATATATATATATATATATATATATATATATATATATATATATATATTATAGATATATATATATATATATATTTATATATATATATATATATATATAATATATATATATATATATATATATATATATATATATATATATATATATATATATATGGGATGTTATAGTTATGACGAAAAAGATACGCCTCGACCGGAGTTCGAACCCAGGCCCTTCTCCTTGCCGGGCAGGTGCTCTACCGATAAGCTACCTCGATAGCTTAGTTTTAAGAATTCAAGAAGATGTCATTTTAGCTCTAAGAGGTTCAATCAATATTCCAAGAAATCATCTTTACAATTTTTTATTCTTTTTGCAATAATAATTTTTTTTTTTAAATATTTTTATTTCTTCTGAGAACCTCAAATATTTTTACTTTCATTATTTTCCTTTTTTTTCGAATATTTTCATTCCCCCTGAGAACCTCAACTTTCATTATTAGTTCAATTTTTTAAGCCTAATGTTATTATTACCTATTTCAATTCTCAATTTTTCACTTTTTTAACTTATTTCACTATATTTCATTGCTTTATAAATTAATATCAAAAATTGTATTTTATATTGATTATTATCCTGTGAACTTTTTATAAGCCAGTGACCAATAATAAAGGTTGTTTTTATATATATATATATATATATATATATATATATATATATATATATATATATATATATATATATATATAGCTGAAAAAACACATTTTTGCTGTATACACTTGACAGTTGAGACATGACTTGAATAGTTATAACTTATATCATCTTAGAGCTATTATAATGTTCTGTGTTTATCGCTTATTTCAATTTTGATATCTCATACCGTTCAAAAGTTATCACCAAAAAACTGACATTTGGCTAAATCGACTCACACATACTCTATCTTCTGTATAGGTTGCGCAAGACATAGACGTTTAGGTCAGTCAATTTTCAGGACAGTTGTATTTTCAGCACAGTTGGTCCCTTCTCGGACAATTGTTCTCCAACAGAAAAACAATTCCTGATGAAATAATAGTTATGATATATGACATGAATTATTAGACGAGCTTTAGCGAGGATTCAATTTGACATACTGAAAAAAATTGGTGTTCGTTTTAATGTTTTTTTTTTATGTTTTTTTGTCGGTTCTCCACAGGTCAAACGGCTACAGCTATCAACTTCAAACTTTGTTTCGTTATGGTTCCTCATCTAAGTTAGATCTGTATAGTTTTGTGGCATCATCGTATGATAACTTTTTATTTTTATGAATTTTAGAAATTTCAAAAATACTCCTTAAAATAGCACGGCGGAAAAAGAAGAAGATATTTTTATTTTCTAGAAAAATGAAATTTTGCGTGAAGTTGAGTTACATCATGATACACATTTCTGAAAACTTTCAGCTTGATCGGGTGAGTCATTTCTAAGAAAAACTATAAAATGTGCTTAATTGGTACCACTCGAAGCAGTTTTTACCCACTTCTAACTAGAATGTCACCCAATTGGCCAATGTAGGCAAAAGTTCAAAAGTTTGGCAAAAAAGTCGACATACTATTACTATCCGCTCGTCTAACATCACATATATGGCGTTTTCCTAGTAAATTGCATTAAAAGAGTTTAGAAGGTTTCACATTGATCTATTTTCTTCTTCCCGTGGGATGATCTTGAGATGTATCCCGGTCTTCGACTTCAAGATTAATTCCCCGGCAAGTTGAAGTCTCTTTCCTCCGCTAGGGAGCAGCCTGTATCGTCTCAGCACATGCGCAATGGTTTACTTCATCTCCAGCATGGCAAACTTCTGACCTGAAATTTCAATCAGTTTATTAATACATAATTGAATGATAAGAATCCAGTCTTCTAGATGGAAGATAGATAGGAGTATCAGACTTTATATCCGGTCTATAAATATATTTAATGATTACATATTTAATTATCGAATTAGCGAAGTAAATGAATAATTCTATACCGAGTTCGAAAATAACGAACAGAAAAACGAAAACCAAAACGTTGTTGGCATTTGGCTCGTCCATCTTGAATGATACCACACAGTTCTTCGAGGTGAACTTTTGAAAGAAAAAAAACATTCCGAAATGTTTTAAGGGGACATTGACAGCTATTTTCTCATAATTTCGATATTTTTTTTTTTGCGCTCGATTGATAGTATAATGTTCCAATAATTATATACTGCGAGACTCATCAAATTACTAGTATTATTATTATTAATTGACTAGTATATGATCCAACAAAAACGAAAGTGGATTTTTATAAGAGCTTGTGAATTAATTATTTCACTAATTTGAAATTTAATTGATATTTTTTAATGGCTGAAAATATCTCTCTCTCTGAAATTCAACCACAAAATCAGTGCAAATTACCGATTGGAAATTTCGAAGTGAGATAAAATGGCGGCATCGAAAATCTCTGCCTTGATGGATCAGCTCCTGATTGGTTCGTTTCCTTCATGTCATGAAGGAAAATAGAACATGCTCTATATCATAAAAGTTGAGCTAAACTTGTGTTTCATGTTTTTTAGGAAACCGTTTTGCTTCAATTCTACCATTTAGACAGTTCAACTTCATGAATTCATGAGTTGAGTTAATACAATTGAAGAATAAGTTGAAGCGTGTAATTCAGGCTTTAGTCTTTCTATCCGGTATATAAATATATTTAATGATTACATATTCAATTATCGAATGAGCGCAGCGAAAACACAATTATATAGCAAGTTCGAAAATAACGAACACATTTTTTGTTTGGTTTTCGCGCTCCACGAGTCAGACGAAAACGTTGTTGGCATTTGACTTGTCTAGCTTGATATTATATATGGTTCTTTGAGGCGAAACCAGTTACTAGTACAATTCTTTTGAAAGAAAAAAAAACATTCCGATTTGTTCTAAAAACCACATACGAATAAACTAGAAGGGAAATCTTGGTGACCATTTTCCTCGAATGAATTCAAATTTTCTCAGAATGTAGATGATGATAACAAATAATGATAACAAATAATGATAACAAATAATGATAACAAATAATGATAACAAATAATGATGTGTAATTGATGAGCGTAGCGAAGCCTCCATCCTACTCTTATGGGGCTTTGTCTGTGTTTTTTTTTTTTTTTTTTTTTTTTTTTGTAAGCACTCCACAGGTCACAAGGGTTGACTGATCAACATGAAACATTTTTTGTACACGGAAACTCATCCAACTTAGAACTGTAAAGTTTTTGGAATGAATCGGTCGGACCGAGTTTGAGAAAAATCATCTCAAAGTTTCTAAAAACCCCATAAGATTTGGCTGGGCGGAAAATGTCGAGAATAAAATCTCTCCAAATGGGATGAAATTTTCTCTAAATGTGAATACATAGATTTTACACATTTTCACGATTTTGTATGCAATTCCAATGAACCGTTTAGAAGAAAAAAAAATAACCGATGATTGATGAGTGTAGCGAAGTCACCATCCCACTCATATAGGGGTTTGTCTGTGTGTTTTTTTTTTTTTTTGTAAGCACTCCACAGGTCGCAGGGTTTGACTGATCGACATGAAACTTTTTTATACACGCAAACTCATCCAACTTAAAACTGTATAGTTTTTAGGATGAATCGGTTGAACCGATTTTGAGGATCATCATCTCAAAGTTTCTAAAAACCCCATAAGATTTGGCTGGGCGGAAAATGTTGAAAAATAAAATCTCTCCAAATGGGATGAAATTCTCTCTAAATATGTATACATGGATTTTACACATTATTACGATTTTGTAAGCAATTCTGATCAGTCGCTTTGAAGAGAAAAAATTAAATGGCTGATAATATTCATAAAATATATCATAAGAATTGTGACAGAATTAAGTTGTTGAGATTCACTGCTTTCTAGATTCAAGAGTTGACCAACAATGAAGTATTTTTTATATGCGTCAAGGTGTGTAGAATACCATAGTCAATAAAGGGGCAAGATTAGAACTACTTTAACGACTTGTATAGCTTATTCAGATATCAAGGTGTGTAGAATACCAGAGTCGATAAAGTAGCAAGGGTAGAACTACTTCAAAGACTTTTATACCATATTCAGATATCTCGCTCATCTTACAACGCATATTTCGCGTTTGACTAGTATTCATCAAATATACTAGGAAAACGCGGGATGCGCGTTGTTAGACGAGCTTAGGGGTATAGAAATCTAGAATGAAAAATAATTTGTCAACCCAATCTACATCTACAGACCTTGGATCACTCCAAACGATCAAAAACCTTACGAGAATCAGTTATGTCACGGCCTTCCTCTTCATTCATTTCAATCGTTTTGAATTAATTGGTGACACTTGTTGCTATAGATTTAATTGGTTCCCGTAATAGCCTAAATTGATGGGAAAATGCTTCATAAATGCGTTTTCTTCGTTATTTCTCATCCGATTGATGCGAAAAATCTCTCAAAATGTGCTTAATAGTTTCCTTTATATTCGGCGAAAATTTGAGAGGTCTTGAAAAATTTTGATTTTTCAAGTATTTTCCTCCGGGTTATTCTAATGGGGACTTTTGAAATTTCTAAAATTCATAAAAAAAAAAGTTACCACCAGATAATGCCACAAAACTATACAGATCTAAGTTAGATGAGGAACCATGACGAAAAAAAGTTTGAAGTTGATAGCTGTAGCCGTTTGACCTGTGGAGAACCGACAAAAAAACATAAAAACAAAAAAAACAAAAAAAAACATAAAAACGAACACCAATTTTTTTCAGTATGTCAAATTGAATCCTCGCTAAAGCTCGTCTAATCATAAAAATTGTGACAGAATTCTAGATTCAAAAGTTGGCCAACAATGAGGTGTTTTTTATATGCGTCAAGGTGTGTAGAATACCAGAGTCGATAAAATAGCAAGTGTAAAACTACTTCAGGGACTTTTATACCTTATTCAGATATCTCGCTCATCTTACAACGCATATTTCGCGTTTGACTAATTAATATGAATTTATGTATTTGTTTGACATTCAAAAAACAGCTTTGAACGGATGTATTTGCATCAACTGGTATGGAAGTAGTAGTAGTAGTAGTAGTAGTAGTGTTTATTCCTTTAACCCTCTTTCGAGAAAATCGGTACACATTAGCGACAGAACCAAGTTCAAAACAAATCACTCCACTTTGTTAAAGTGCGAAATGATCTCGCTGTCAGCGCGCCTTTAAACCTTACAGCATCCATTCTTTCATTCATTCATTCATTCATTCATTCATTCATTCATTTATTCATTCATTTATTCATTCATTCATATCAGACTTTCAACTCATAATAATACTGATACCATCAACAGAAATTTTCTTATACAGTATAAATCACTTGATCTAATAATGTATGGTTTAAACCGTGCCTTCAACTCGACATTTATTTTTGGATTGTTTCTGTATGAATTGTCTCATACCGGCACATGTAACGCACTTGCTTCATGTGACCCGGGAGGTAGTGGGCATATCGGACCCGGTTCAATCCCCGCCACCATCCATCTTTACAGGGGTTTTTCGTGGTTTCCCTCTGCAGTGTTTTGTTTTTCATCGTTTAAACCACAGATAAGCCATTTATGGCTTAGTGGACGAGAGTTCAAACTGTATTACTTTATTGTATAATTCAATTTGTGACAATAAAAAAAAAAATTAAAAAAAAAGTCTAGGCTAATGCTAGGATGGTTCCTACAATATAGGCCACGACCGCTTCCTTCCCACTATCCTACCCATTACTTATAAGACCTTCATCTCATCACCCCATCATCTCATTAATCATTCATCCGACACCAATAGATCTCAGTAATCATTACAGTGCGTCGTTAAAACCCAATATGAAAAGAATAAAAAATTGTCTCATTTCATGTATTTATAGGTTCACCATGTTAATTGAGAGAAATGCTCCATGGCTCATCGCGTCCGTGATTTGCAACAAAATGGCGTCCACGAGAGGGTCGATAGAACAGTAAACTTCAATTTTATGAGTTATTACCTCAGTCGAAAATAAAAAATTGACCAATCTCTCACACACAATCATTTTTGAATATTTATACAAACATATCATTGAGCTGTTATCAAAATCTGTCGAAAAACGAATTTAAACTATATCGACTTATGCATACACTAGACATGATACTTTCTACGCTCATATGACCGTGTATACAAGAGACATGACAAGTGACAAGATGGCGTGAGTCTTATCTCCTCTACATGTTGCGTGCGCATCTCGGACAAATCCACCGCCGCCTTGGTGCCCTATTAACATGGTAAATGCTGGAGATTCGAACGCCCGGCTGACACGGAACTTAGTTTGAAACATGCAGAAAATAGACCGGCATTATTAACAAAGAATATATTTAGGTTATAATTATGTAATATCTGATAATATTTATTATAAGTATGGAAAATGAATCGAAATATTATTCATAGGTCCAAGAAGAGAATATATATTAGAAAACGTATGACACATACTTGTTAGAACAATTCCTAGTGACTCAGAATAATTAGCTCTTTTTCCTGTTTGAGGTTTTCACAATAAGAAATTTGAAGTACTGGGCAAACGCGTTATGTGTTGCCGCGTTGATGGATGAGCTGGAACATATCAACTTATCTTTGGATTGGTTATTAAATATATCCACCTTGAGATCCAAACCATTACTTCACTGCCCTCTCATTTTTCATCATTAATTTCTATGATGATAAAGAAGGCTTTGTTTTGTTTTAATTGTTCACAATTAAGTGGTGTCACCTGTAGCTTGAATTTAATAGGCATCTTGATAGCTTTGAATGATTCATAAAAAATACATTATATATTGTTTCACATCGGAACGGCTAATCCGATTTAAATGTGGGTTCGGAATAAGGTGTATCATTATCAGATTAAATTCCCTGAGAATTTGAATTCTCTCGGATGAAATATTTGTCCTGAATTTTTTTCTCTGGGTTATTCTTATGGGATTTTTGAAAACTTTGAAATGAGTTTTCTCAGAAGTGGTTCAACCGATTGCGCCTCAAAACTAAACAGTATCGAATTAGATAATTAAACTTGTGTGTGCCAAGTGTCAATTAATTTTGAATTTTCGTCTGACCTGTGGAGCGCGAACAAAAAAAAAAAAAACTTTTTTTTTCGGGTATGGTGAAGTTGAGTCTTCGCTTCGCTCATCCAATAACAGTTTATATAATTGCTGAACATAACTTTTTACCCTTCTTGGGAACACTGGACCGAGACTAACTTATTCTATCTTGTCTCTTCTTAATTGTTACCCAAACTGCTCTCGATGTTTCAGAATCTACTGTCGGAATTATCCAATTATTATATGTATTTACTGTTGTCAAAAGTTTATATTCTGAAGAAGTGAAATAATGTCAACACATGCGTGGCAATCACTCGGCCATCATTTAGTGGATCAGAGAAAATGAGCTATTGGGGCCCTAATTACTGTCTCTGGGCTCCTTAGATGATTCCTATTCTCAGTCCTCACTAGTATGCATCGTTAACTATCAAATTAAATTAAAAATAAGTGGCAATTAAATTGGGGGGTGGCATATGTGAGCCTACTAAAACACTAAGCCGAAAAATATGCTTAATGAATTTCTTCAAAACCGCAGATCTCATATATATATATATATATATATATATATATATATATATATATATATATATATATATATATATATATATATATATATATATATATATATATATAATATATATATATATATATATATATATATATATATATATATATATATGTATATATATATATAAATATGAATATAAATAGATATAAATATATATTTATGTTTATGAGTCAAACGATTGGCGTGATCAAATATTAAATTCAATGTAGTGGGGCCGGGCTGGCGGACCTCTATAGCACCCCTTTTTCAATGCGACTCCGGGGTAGAAGGAGGGCAGCACAAACAAAAATATCAACGGCACAAACCAGCACAAACGTAGCACAAACGTAGCACAAACGATTGGCGTCATCAAAAGTTTGAGAATATCGAAAGGGGGTGCTAGGGGTACGGACCTGTTGACTAGGCCCTATAAAGACGATAGTATTCCCTATAAAGCCTAATTGGTGGCTGCTTCTACTCTAGTAGATGATTATGGCTACTTTTTTATTGTGAAAAATACATATTTTTCAGGGTTTTTTCACTGAATAGGTCACACGGCTCGTCTGATGGACCTACATATTTTTCTGGGAATGCAGATTTGTGTATTTATTAATTTATTCAATTTTCTAGATTATGGCCCAATATTATTATTAATTTTTTCATCAAACACTATATTATATTTTCATTCTGCTCTATTTGTTATTCTGTTATTTCCATTTTTATATTATTCTGTGTCTAATGGGCAACTTTTTGTAAGGCGGAGACTTTATTTTACACCAATAAAGTATTTAAATATAACACCAAAATAATTGGATGTGCGAAGAGAAGACTCAATTTCGTCATACCCGAAAAAAGTAACTTTTTTTTTTTTTTTGCGCTCCACAGGTCAAACGAAAATTCAAAATCAGTTGAAACTCGGCATACACATGTGTCATTATTTAATTCGATACTGTATAGTTTTGAGGCGCAATCGGTAGAACTACTTCTGAGAAATCTCATTTTTAAGTTTTCAAAAATCTCATTAGAATAACCCAGAGGAAAATATTCGTGAAATAATTTTCATCCGAGACATTTCAAATTTTCATGGAATTCAAATATGATAATGATCAGTATGATAATTCCGTACGAAATACGAAATATTTGTATGAATATGATAATTCCGAACTCTCACTCGAATCGGATCAGCCGTTTTGATGTAAAAAAATATATAATGTAATTTTTGTGAATCACTCAAAGCTAATTAAGATACCAATCAAATCCAAGTCACAGGTGTCACCACTTGATTGTAAACGATTAAAACAAAGCCTTCTTCATTATCATAGAAATCAATAATGGAAAATAAGATGGCAGTGATGTAATGGTTTGGATATCAAGGTGTATATATATATATATAATAACCAATCCAAAGATAAGTTGATATGTTCCAGCTCATCCATCAACGCGGAAACACATAACGCGTTTGCCTAGTTATAAATAACACTAAAATAATGTAGAAACGTAATGCACGCAATATTCTTCACACATTTCACAGGCTTGTAATTATCGAGCAAATTTTGTCAACTTCTCCAAAGAATATAATATAATGATTATTTTTGTTTCGAACTTTTTTTTCCATAAGTTATGCGCTCATTGTTAAAAACACTTGAGACCTTTATATTTGTACGTGTATATGCTCCACTATATAATCTACATTATGCATTTCATCGAGGGAGGAACACTTTACTGCGTGCCATATTACCCGTGATATACGTATGACAATTACATATCATTTATTATCTAAATCGTTTTCACGAAATGTACCGACGCTGTCGTGCATGTGACAATAATATATAAGTTGGTATTGCGAATCAGATCAGAGGTAGAAAAACGATTATAATTCAAGTTGCCGTGATGACAAGTGTCCATACACGACATTCACGCATGCGTATATCTAACGAGTGATAGAGCGTAGCGAAGACTTCTAAACTGAATTATTTTAGTTAAATTGTACGAAGTGGCTATAGACACGATTTTTTTATGGCACGAAAATCTTGATTTTCATGGTTTCTACACGATGTGATACCAACCTATTTTATCAATACCAGGAAAACGCGTTATGTGTTGCCGCGTTGATGGATGAGCTGGAACATATCAACTTATCTTATTGAATTGGTTATTATATATATATATATATATATATATATATATATATATATATATATATATATATATATATATATATATATATATATATATATATATATATATATATACACCTTGAGATCCTAACCATTACATCACTGCCATCTTATTTTTCATTATTAATTTCTATGATAATGAAGAAGGCTTTGTTTTAATCGTTTACAATTAAGTGGGGCCACCTGTAGCTTGAATTTAATAGGTATCTTAATAGCTTTGAATGATTCATAAAAATTACATTATATATTATTTTACATCAAAACGGCTGATCCGATTCGAGTGGAAGTTCGGAATAATATGTAGCATTATTGGATTAGAATTCCCTGAGAATTTGAATTCTCTCGGATGAAATATGTTTCCTGAATTTTTTTCTCCGGGTTATTCTTATGGGATTTTTGAAAACTTTGAAATGAGTTTTCTCAGAAGTGGTTCAACCGATCGCGCCTCAAAACTATACAGTATCGAATTAAATAAGTATACTTGTGTGTGC
Source organism: Brachyptera risi (assembly GCA_964007535.1). Classification (NCBI taxonomy): domain Eukaryota; kingdom Metazoa; phylum Arthropoda; class Insecta; order Plecoptera; family Taeniopterygidae; genus Brachyptera; species Brachyptera risi. The sequence continues at coordinate 85,577,899 of OZ023326.1, forward strand.
CAAGTTTCAACTAATTTTAAATTTTCGTCTGACATGTGGAGCGCGAACAAAAAAAAAAAAAAGTACTTTTTTTCGGGTATGGTGGAATTGAGTTTTCACTTCGCTCATCCAATAAAGAAGGTGACCAAACTCGGGTCTTGAAAGTGAAATATCTCCGGGTCATTTTCCAAGTCCAGGGTCCCGATTGCCTGTAGCGTAACTATCGCTTCTATATCGAACTATATAAAACAACAATGCTCAACAGTGCTATATACACGACCCAGTCGAATTATGATGTTGGCAGTTGCATTTATTTTTTAAGAAAGTTAGGGATTATTTTTCACGAAAATTATAGATTATTTTTCACGAAAATTATAGATTATTTTTTACGAAAATTGTAGATTTTGTAAGTTGCATTTATTTTTTACGAAAATTATAGATTTTGCAATACAATGCCACCGGTACCGTAGCCACTCTTATCTACATCTAGTTCACAAGGAAATCCGGTACATCGCGACAGGCAATCGGGACCTTTGGCTCTGAACTGACCGCAAGAAATCACAAATACCATCCATGTTATCAGTAAGGGAGTCGGGTCACCTACTTTATATTATGATGAAATAGGTTGGTATCACTACATGGTGGTTCCTATAGGTTATGAAAACTATAAACACGAATATTCGTGGGAACTTGAGGTCAGTTTGGTTAGGTTAGGTCGATCAGGTCAGCTAGATTGTATGCATTTAGGTTAGGTTAGTTTGTGTATGTTATTGTCTGGCCCTCGCGCATGCGTATCAGAGTCAATACTGCGTGTGCTACCTGAGTTGTGATAGTTCTGTTGACAAGAGGCGCCAAGCGGCTAATATGAGAACTGCTCAATTAAATGTTCACTATAATTACAGTATAGAACCTGTGATGGGCCTACATGCGAAATAGTGCATGTCGTTGAAAGTAAAAATAAGTAGAAATAATCGGAAAAGTTTATACTTTGACTCAATGTGAGTATAAGTCCCCAGGCCTCGCAGTTGATTTGGAGCAAATACATTTCGCAATCTACGTTCAACCGGAACTAAATTTCCCAATTGACGACTCGCAGTCTCCACCCCATTGACGTCACAAATCATAATATCCAATCAACAGGGCTGTTAGAAGTGAGGTGAAATTCAAATATCCAATCAAGATGTCTCTAAATGACCTCAAGTGAAATAGATCTAAAAGGCCGACTGGTGAAGCCACGCCCATTCCAAGTCTTCAATTCTTCTTTTTTTTATATTGGGTTTTAACGACGCACTGTAATGATTGCTAAGATCTATTGGCGTCGGATGAATGATTAATGAGATGGTGGGATGATGAGATGAAGGTTTTTATGGGTAGTGGGAAGGATAGTGGGAAGGAAGCGGTCGTGGTCTATATTGTGTGAACCATCCCGGCATTAGCCTAGACTACATAGGGAAACCACGAAAAACCCCTGTAAAGATGGACGGTGGCGGGGATCGAACCGGGTCCGATATGTGCCTTCACCTCCCGGGTCACATGAAGCAAGTGAGCTAACCACTCAGCTACTGTGCCGGTATTCTTCTTGCATTTGTCATTGTTATTAGATACATAAGGGCAGGAATGATTTGTAACGTGCTACGAAGTCTTGGTGCAATGAATTGATTCACAATAAGAACATATACGACCTCGCGAGGACATCGTTGAGCGATCTGATCATCTCTAGACATGTGATTCTTGAAGATTTTAGTTGAGCGTGTAACGCAATTCAAGGTGTATCCTCAACATAACGCCAACAACCTTGCTACTTCATTTATATTTCTTTCATATTGGGCACTTTTACCTGCGGCTGAAAGTTATGGTCACCAACAGCGCAGTCCTGGTGTTGAAGTTCATTGGTTTTAAATAATTAAAATGGGGTGGTAAGATCGCCCTTGTGGTGCCCCGTCCAAACGATCCTACTTTTCATCCTTAGCCCTACTTGGGGAACAATGATTTTGTATCAAGTTTCGATGTTATTAAAAAAAAAAAAAAAAAAATTGGGCTTTAACGGCTCATTGTACTGATGGCTACGATGTATCGGCGTCGATGTATGGGATGATGGGATGATGAGATGAAAGGTTATTTGTATTAGGTATTTTCGAATAGTGAGGAGTCGGTCGTGGCCTGTTGTTAAGGAACCATCCCAGTATTGACCTGAACGACAGAGGGAAACCACGAAAAACTCGTGTCAGGATGGTCGACCATGGCGGGAATCGAGCCCCGGTCTCCTGAATGAAGGTTCAGTGTGTTAACCACTCGGCCACACTTTAGAACACTTACGTCGCCTCTGCCTTTCCCACTTATAAGTGGGAAGGTGTATCCCGGATACCGGACCGAACTCTAGACTTCACACAGTTCAGGTTTGAATTGCATTTAGCTTGATTAGCTCTACACGTGTAAGTGTGTATATAGTAGGGGGCCGTGGGGGAGGGGTTGGAGGGGGGAGGGGGGGGGGATGAAAGCGCTCAAGTGGTCAAGATGGGTATCAAATGAAAGGTAATATTTCGCCGGATCCTAAAAAACTGAATGTTTGTTATACTTTCAGAGCAGTTGAATCAATTTGGGTAATCGGCATTTTTTTGTATTGAACGTTACAAAGACTTACTTTGTTGGTATGAACTTTTGAATCATACCTTAAACACAAGATTTCATTGGATCGTCACCCTGATCATTTCAGCCATTTTTTTACCGGTTCCATTGAATAATTATATATTCATTGACCTGAATAATGTAATATCTCCGAGAGTTACAACAATACGAATTGTGCCCGTAGAGTTTCGGATCCTGCGAAATTTGATATTTATCTTGACTATATACATATACACGTCAGGATGTATATGTTTACTTGTTCAAATCAAAATAATCCATCAAATAACGGAATTCCATTGAATTTCATTTCAATTTTTCAATTTTATTTAATGTATTGGTTATAGTTACATATTGTGTATTAAAGAATTCAAAGGGTGGATTGCAAAGACGGAGTTTGAACCCCGACCTACCTTAGTCGCCGTCTAAGTAAGAAATAGCATCGCAGCCACAATGCTATTTCTGACTTAGACTGCGTCCAAGGTAGGCCGGGGTTTAAACTCCGTCTTTGCAATCTACTCATTGCTTATAACAAGTCAGATTAAATTATTACAGATTACAGTTTGTAAAATCAATGAACCATCGTTCTTAACAATCTTAATTAACGTTCCTAATTAATCAAGGATCAAAGTTGATATAAATTGAAATAAATGGAAATAAATGAAAATAATGTAATTACTCTCAAAGTTAACGTAAGTCATGCAGCTTGTGGCCATGCATTCTCAGATTCGGTTCATCCCTATCTTTTATTCGAAACCCACATTGTCTATTTGCTGCAGAATTCACACTTTGATTTCTCTGAAAGCTCCCAGGTCCTGACCACAAAGGTTCAAACTTTGAATTTCCTTCAATCAAACCTTCAATTCAACAACAATCCGAACGATTTCGTATAGTATTTAGATTTTTCATTATAAATAATTGAACACTTGATTTATTTAATTATAATCACAAAGTTACATGTTGGAACTCAGCTTGTGCCTATCTATTTTTGAAATTCTTCCGGTCATTCTACTGAAGTGAGCGAGTTTCTTGCTTTAGTCACAGTTTACACAACTGGAATATTAGACCAGAGACGCCAGCAATACCACTTGTTTACTTGTATATTCCGGGGAGCAAAACAAGTGATCTGTGCTGTATTGATGAATGAACTAGATATAGGCTTCTAGCTGTCACGTAACAAATGACAAACAATCGTTACAATAGCAATACAGCGAACTGGTGGACTACCAAACATTCTGATTGGTCAATTCCAACTGGTGGGCATTGTTGTCTATCAATTTCAACAATGGGTGACGTCACTTGACAGAAGCCTATAGGCTTCTAGCTGTCACGTAACAAATGACAAACAATCGTTACCATAGCAATACAGCGAACTGGTGGACTACCAAACATTCTGATTGGTCAATTCCAACTGGTGGACATTGTTGTCTCTCTCTTTCAACAATGGGTGACGTCACTTGACAGAAGCCTATAGGCTTCTAGCTGTCACGTAACAAATGACAAACAATCGTTACCATAGCAATACAGCGAACTGGTGGACTACCAAGCATTCTGATTGGTCAATTCCAACTGGTGGACATTGTTGTCTCTCTCTTGCAACAATGGGTGACGTCACTTGACAGAAGCCTATAGGCTTCTAGCTGTCACGTAACAAATGACAAACAATCGTTACCATAGCAACACAGCGAACTGGTGAACTACCAAACATTCTGATTGGTAAATTCCAACTGATGCACATTGTTGTCTCTCTCTTTCAACAATGGGTGACGTCACTTGACAGAAGCCTATTGCATAAAAATGTAGCACGATACAAAAAATCATGAACATTTTTTTGAGGGGTTCATTCTTACAACAACAATAAGGAAAAATTCGAAACAAAATGATGAATTTTGTAATGAATAGAATAACATAGAAAAAAAGAGAAAAAAGAAGAAGAAGAAGAGGAAGAAAAAGTAGAAGAAGAAGAAGAAGAAGAAGAAGAAGAAGAAGAAGAAGAAGAAGAAGATCGAGATGAGAGGAAGATTCAAGATTTCTTCTCTCCACTGAGAACGTTTGAATTGTTTCCTAACCCTGGAGTTATTAAATCTCAAGACTTATTGTTCGTTAAATGAGGAATCTTATTTTAAATTATTCTTTGGGGTGGTTAGATCACCCTTGTGGCGCCCCGTCCCCCGTTCAAACGATCCTACTTTCATACAAAGATTAATTGGAAAACAATGATTTTATATCAAGTTTCGATATTCTTGAAAAAACAAGTGAAAAAACAAAACAATTAGTGGACAAACACATCTTTTCTGACCGTTATAGATCTACCTCTCGTTGTCTGCCCCCCCCCCCTCCCCCCCCCCCCCCTTCCCTCCGCGTCGCATTACGAGTGACTCAACATGCATCCCCCAACAGCGTCGCGACGTCAAATCCTGACACATTCTGACAGACGCCGACCACCTCTGCCGCCTAAAGGGCACTAAGAGGTGACGTCATGCCACGGTGACTCAGGGGGGGGAGGGGGAGGGGGGACAGGTGATAGGTGGTCTAGGTAGCCGTGGTTGCAGGGAGTACAAGCCGGCACGAGCGTGCACTGAATCGAGGGGACCGGGAACAATATGTAACGAGGGGTGCAATCTCAACACATGCATGCACAAGCTGCGAATAAATACTTGCTTTCGGTATCAATAAGGGGTGGAAACATAAGGGATCGTTTCGTTGGATATCTATGCTATTGCACTTCAAGTTGGTTTCGAATTCTCTCAATAGGTGAGGCGGTATGCGCTAGCTGAGTGGATTTATAAATATATGATTGTGCCATAGATATATATATATATATATATATATATATATATATATATATATATATATATATATATATATATATATATATATATATATATATTTATATATATATACATATATATATATATATATATATATATATATATATATATATATATATATATATATATATTTATATATATATATATATATATATATATATATATATATATATATATATATATTTATATATATATATATATATATATATATATATATATATATATATATATATATATATATATATATATATATATATATATATATATTTATATCTTTATTCAGACTCTGTCTTACATTGAAAGATTGCAAAAACACAGAATAAAAATCAATTAATTAAAATATAAAACAAATTATCAATAACAACATTTTAGAGAATAACAAAATAAATATAATTTGACTAGGTTTGAATGAGAAAATGTAGAAAAAGAAATAATTGAGTGATGATAACGAAATCATACAAAAATTAAAAAGGGGAAAAAAAGAAAAATAGTATGCAATGAAAACAAAATTAGAAATCAAAGCTGAAGACTATAAAGATGATGTCGTAAAATTCAAGATTACACCAAATCAACATCAACATTAACATTTTAATTTTATTCATCCATTTATTCATTTATTCATTTAATTTCATTTATTTTAATTGAATTAACATTACACCGAGATGCGTTACTCCTGCAGCCCATAGCGACATATGCTCGTTCCAATCTCGGCGGCCATATTGGACATTTTAAAATAGAATCCAAGCAAGGCATTCTATATTATCACTAATATATGTCTGATATGTGAGAAACGTCCTGCTTTGCAAAGCGGTGTGAAGCTACTGCCGAGACACAAATATGTACGCCTTCTTAACGTTGAGTGACGTATCTCGGTAATATATATCCATAGTTGTACAACGTATTGATTGTATATGCTGAATTGTATTTTTTTTTATTCATATATATATATATATATATATATATATATATATATATATATATATATATATATATATATATATATATATATATATATATATATATATATATATATATTGGGTTCAACGACACACTGTACTTACTGATGACTAAGAATTATTGGCGTCAATTCAATTCAATTTCAATTTGATATGTATTTTATTCACACACACACACATAATGCATAGAAAAACATAATACAGAAATGAAAATACAAAATGGTAATAAATAAAAAGTAATAAATAATAGTAATAAATAGTAATAGTGTGAAGCCCGCGTAAGGATAATACCTTGTGTGCGGGCTAACTAATAGACAAATAATATAGAAAACTAATTTCAGCAGGCAAACATAAACATATATTGATTATGGTTAATGACAATAATAATAATAATAATAGAAATAGGAGTAAAGAATACATTTCTTTTAATAAAATAAAATAAACCAAAACTGAATGAATAATAATAATAATAAGCTGCATGAACATGAGAAAAAATCAAAATAATTTGGAGTCCGTTTGCCTCATCATACTTCACATAAATTTACACAAAAATCTCGACCTGAATGGATAATCCAATCAATGATATATAATTTAATTCAAATACATTGTTCAATTTACGAATTTATATGATATATGAGATGATGGGATGGTGAGATGGAAAGTTATTTTATTAGACATGACCTGCCGCTCTTTGCTCACGTCGGTTGACGGTCCCTGGCATCTTGACTCACGCCTACACTTTTTGACAAGGAATGGCGCCCTCCATGCGCGGGAGTTGTCCGCTTTCTTCTTCAAGTATCTATAGGCTTCTGTCACGTAACAAACGACAACTAATAGTCACCATAGCAATACAGCGAACTGGTGGACTACCAAACATTCTGATAGGTCAATTCCAACTGGTGGACATTGTTGTCTGTCTCTTGCAACAATGAGTGACGTCACTTGGCAGAAGCCTATAGACTCTCTACAGTCTACTCCCACGTTGGTAATTCAGCAAGGCCTCCTTTATCATTACATATTGGGTTGGGTAATGATATAGAAGGCCTTGAGTAATGATATAGAAGGCTTTCAGTGATATCATATAGAAGGCCTTGATTTCAGTTACTGAATATAAAACAAATGTATGTAGGCCCACACCTGACAACAATCAGTTTGAGCAGTGAACATGGCTGCCATTACCCACTATTCAAAGCGATCAAGTGGGTTGAGCTTTTAGCACGGAGTTATACCCCACAACTCCACGGTCTGATGTGCGGCGCGCGGTGGAGGATTTGAAGCGAGGATGTATACAGTTGTCTGTGGTGTGGAGACTGACAAACATTGTTCATGGTATTAGACGGATCGAGCTCACATGGTTCTTCCACTCGGCTGTCAATCTTGCTCTATTCCTTGAACTTACCGATCGCTGCTCTACCTATAGTGTACAATATGGAACTATGCGTCACGCCTTCAACTACCCTAAAATATTAGTAATTCGGGTGACTTGTTATACGGCTGAGCCGACGTAAACGTGAATTTGTAAACAAAGTTAGTTATTTGTAAGTCGTTAGGTTCAGACATCAGAACGGAATTGTAAATTGATACATGTTTTTTTTTTACATTGTTGGTATGGGGAGTCAAGCCACCATAACAAACCGGCAAACCAACGCAACCCTCAATACACCTTGTTATAAGCATTGAATAAATACGGTTAAACAGAAAAGACACAAAAGTGTTGCTTTTGATAAACGAGAGAATTAATTGTGAAGAACTCATACAAATATTGTAATATTCTGTAAAAATATTGTATAGGATATCTCTTCATTTCATTTCATTTCATTTTTATTATATAATGTTTTTCAAGATACATTGATACATACATATATATATGTATCTTTATTCAGACTCTGTCTTACATTAAAAGATTGCAAAAACACAGAATAAAAATCAATAACAACATTTTAGAGAATAACAAAATAAATATAATTTGACAAGGTTTGAATAAGAAAATGTAGAAAAAAGAAATAATTAAGTGATGATAACGAAATCATACAAAAATTGAAAAGGGAGAACAAAAAATAGTATGCAATGAAAACAAAATTGGAAATCAAAGCTGAAGACTATAAAGATGATACTAATAACTTGAATAATTGCAAAACAGAACCCACATAAGCCGAAGCCTGTGTGTGGGAAAGGAGGAAAAGTTAATACATTTGAATAAAATATATACCAAGAGGGAACGGTTCTTAATATAATGTTGGCACATAGATGTGTATAAGCTGGGTAAATTTCATGTGTTTAGAAAGAGAAAAGATGAATTTGATAGTAAATTATGATTTATGTTAGAAATTTCGGACGGTTGAAACCGAATGTTATTGAGGTTTTGTTAGATTAGACTGTTGTGGTCTAATAATGCCAATTAGTGATCAAGACAGTGACTTTAATTATCAAAAAAAAAATTCAAAAAGTCATGTCTAATGTCGTGAAGCCAGCGAGTCAATTTGTGCTTGAATGAATTATAGTTTATTGATAAAGTTAGGATTTTAGGTAAATTATTTTCTTCTCTCCAGTCTTCATGCAGATTCATTTACACGGTTTCAAAATGTTTTCTGTTCAATCGGATCCATGCTAGATACATAAAGATCCATACGCTTTGTGTGAACGATAATATAAGAAACAAAGCGATTCAATTCGTGGTTCCTTGACAGCAGGCCACGACCGACTCCTTCCAAAAAAAAAAAAAAAAAATAACACTTCATCTCGTCATCCCACCATCTCATATATCATTCACCGACTCCAATAGATCGTGGTCATCAGTACAATGCGTCGTTAAACTCAATAGATTTTTCCAATAACATCGAAACTTGATGCAAGGTTATTGTTCCCCAATCAATATGGATAAAATTGATAAAAAAAATTAATAATTAATAAAAAAAATTATTAAAATTAATATGGGCTATGGATAAGAGGTGGGATCGTTTATACGGGGGACCACAAGGGCGATCTCACCACCTCATTTTAATTATTTTAAATAGAAACTATAAACTTCGACACCAGGACTGCGCTCTTTTTGGCCATACTTTTTCGCCGCAGGTGAAAGTCTTCAGTTAACAAAAATCCTGAACACAACAAAAGTAGGCCTATAAACCGTTTCTGTGATATATCCGGACATCACCAACATTGGTATCAAGAGTGAACAAAACACGCGAATGTTGATATCTTCAAAACTTATTCATACTAGCCAAACGCGAAATATGCGTTGTAAGATGAGCGAGATATCTGAATAGGGTATAAAAGTGCTTGAAGTAGTTATACCCTTGCTACTTTATCGACTCAGGTATTCTACACACCTTGATATCTGAATAAGCTATTAAAGTCGTTGAAGGTATCTAGCCCGTGCGAGTTTTGATCCAACTACGCCTGGTGTTTTTTACAAAGATTCATGCAAACCATTATTTATTAAATTCAGAATTCTTTCCTTTCCTTGTGAATATATATACAGTGTAATTATGTATGTCATCAACAAACAACATATGACGATACAAAATGGTGATATACATGACCATGAAACTAGGATAAAGGGAGATTTTCATACTTCTATGTACAACCAAGGTCCTAGTGGCGTAGGCATAAAATTGTTTAATAAGTTACCATTAAATATAAAGATGTTAAAAGAACGTAAGAATTTTAATTATATTTTAAAGAAATACTTTTTAGACGAATGTTTCTATTCTGTTAATGAATTCATTAATCGTTGAAAATAATTTTCTTTGTCAGGCTTATAATAATGTTATACTCTGAAAATGACATCTGGTTTTTCTTTCTTCTACTTTTTCAAGTAAATGCATTTATGTACATTTTATACATGTATCTGACTCTGTACTGTGAATATTGTAAATTAATTATAATAATGTACAGTGAATAATTTTTATAATATTATCATTATCTAATTGACATTGACAATATCATTATGTATGATCAATCTGTCCAATAAACATATTATTATTATTATTATTATTAAGTAGTTCTACTCTTGCCACTTCATTGACTCTGGTATTCTACACACCTTGACGCATATAAAAAATACTTCATTGTTGGTCAACTCTTGAATCTAGAAAGCAGTGAATCTCGACAACTTAATTCTGTCACAATTTTTATGATTTATTTTATGAATATTAACAGTCATTTTATTTTTTTTCTTCAAAACGACTGATCAGAATTGCTTACAAAATCGTAATAATGTGTAAAATCCATGTATACACAATTAGAGAGAATTTCATTCCATTTGGAGAGATTTTATTTTTCAACATTTTCCGCCCAGCCAAATCTTATGGGGTTTTTAGAAACTTTGAGATGATGT
>OZ023326.1:85588825-85591325 GCA_964007535.1 Brachyptera risi
ATATATATATATATATAAATATATATATATATATATATATATATATTAAAATTTTTGCGGACATGATTGATGCCATGATTATTTTCCGGATTCGACCGCTTACCGTAAAAATCAGGCAGAGTATAGACGGTTGTCTACACTTTGTCATATTTTCGCAACGATTCGGGTAGATTGCACTCCCCATTATCGAGCGTCAATCGTACTGACGTCAGTCGACAGTCGTACGACTGACGCTTGACAATGGGGAGTGCAATCTACCCGAAACGTCGCGGAAATATGACAAAGTGTAGAGAACAGTCTCTACTCTGTCTGTTTTTCACGGTGAATGGTCGAATCCGGAGAATAATCATAGCATATATATATATATATATATATATATATATATATATATATATATATACATATATAACCATATATATATATATATATATATATATATATATATATATATATATATATATGTATATATATATATATATATATATATAGTTATAGTATTTATGTTAGTATATATTAAATAATGTTAGTTGTTTTTGTAATTTGAACAAAATAACAACGTGAAACAATAACTGAAAGTAATTAATGGCTAAGCACTGATTTGAATAAACATATATTATATAGAGTGCACATAGAAGCCATGGGAGGTACAGGCATAAGTGTAATATGAAATGAATGATGAGCGAAGCGAAGACACAATTTCAACGTATATGTAGGCCCATACTCGAAGAAGAAATTGCGGGCCCATACTCGAAGAAGAAATTGCGCTCCACAGATCAAACTAAAGAACGAATTCAGTTGAAACTTGGCATACACAAGTGTCATCTAATTTCATACTATATAGTTGGTGGAATTGGTTGCACTACTTTTGAGAAAACCCACTACGAGGTTCTCAAAAAAATCGTGAGAATTAGACAGAGGAGAAAAGGAAAATCGGAAAAAATATTGCCTGCGATTGAATTCAAAGTTTCACAGAATTTCAATAATGATAATGATACACATCATCTCGTATTTTCACATCAAATAGGAAAACGCGTTAGGTGTTTCCGCGTTGATGGATGGCTGGAACAATATATCAACATATCTTTGGATTGTTATATATATATATCCACCTTGAGATCCAAACAATTACATCACTGCCCTCCTATTTCCTAATTGATTTCTATGATGATGAAGAAGGCTTTTTTTAAACGTTTTCAATCCAATGGTGACACCTGTTGCTTGAATTTAATTGGTATCTCGATAGTTTTGAAGTGATTTAAAAAAATTAGATTATATATTTTTTTACATCAAAAGGGCTGCTTCGATTCGACTGAAAGTTCGGAATAATGTGTATAAAAATTATAATAAAATTCCCTGACAATTTGAATCCTCTCGAAGAAAAAATTTTCACGGATTTTTTCCTCTTGGTTATTCTTATGGGATTTTTGAAAACTTTGAAATGAGTTTTCTCAAAAGTGGTTCAACCGATTGCGCCTCAAAACTATACAGTATCGAATTAGATAAAAACACTCTTGTGTATGTCAAGTTTCAAATGATTTTGAATCTTCGTTTGACCTGTGGAAAGCGAAATGAAGAAGTACTTTTTTTCGGGTATGATGAATGGAGTCTTCACTTCGCTCATCCAATCAGAGCAGCCGTTTTGATGATGAAAAATCATGAAGTATGATTATTTCTTACATCAATCAAAGCTATATGAACTCATTAGAGAATTGATTAAGCAATGAGTTCAAAAAAATTCAAATTGACATTCGATTGAAAAAAGTGATGAATAATACAGGAAGGCAGTGACATAAATTGTCCTGAACTCAAAGTTTGCATTTATAGCTTTTCATATTACATTTCGTATGAATATGCTTATCGCTCATCCAGTAACGCATATATTGCGTTTCCCAAGTACATATAAAACTTTATTACTTATAGTGATGATATATATTAGTTTAATTGGATGAACGTGGCGAAGATTTTTATTACATATATACCTAAAAAAGTTGGGCTCCGTTTTTATGTTTTTTTTTCTCCTTACAATTCTGTACGCGGCATAACAGATCAGGAAAAGAAACAAATCGACTTGATATTTCTTCTGAATATTGGCGTCCACCAGAATAGGCTAAGATTGTTCATCAAAGAAATCAGTCGAACGGTTTTTCCGGAAAACATTGGAAAGTTTGAGAATTCCTTATAAGAATAACAGAGAAACTACTTGGAAAATTAAAATTCTTCCAAAGCTTCAAAATCTTCACTGAATATGAAAAGACATGTACACATTTTCAGTGATTTTTATAATATTCGGATGACAAATAACAAAGAAAGCACATATATATTTTTATTATTTCAAATCAATCAAAGCTATCAAGAAACAAATCAATTTTAAAACTACTAGGCAAACGCGTTATGTGTTGCCGCGTTGATGGATGAGCTGGAACATATCGACTTATCTTTGGATTGGTTATTATATATATATACACCTTGAGTATAGAATTTTGATAGTAGATTTTGATAG
>OZ023326.1:85596325-85658825 GCA_964007535.1 Brachyptera risi
ACCTTGATATATCAGGAATATTGAAAAGTGTTCCATCAGTGCCTTCGTTTAATGAGAATAATGTTTCTTCTTGTGTGTTTTAATCTTTCAAACCAAACCGTGGTTTCAACAAATGTATTTGTGACAAGAATATATGAAACAAGTGGCTATAAATGATAGTCCTGAATTAAAGTATAGTACAAAGTATAAGGCTTATAAAACCTCGTTTCAGAGACACATTCAATATAATATCGAATAAAAGAGAATGAGTCATATGGTATATCTGCAACTAATTGGCAAATTGCAGTTGTGGCAAGAAAAGCCTAAAAAAATACTAAACGTTTTTTCAGCTTTGAATACGGATATCAATGTTATATCATATCTCATATTATAGTTATATATTAATCGAACTGAAGTGAATAAATACCAGAATATTGGAATATTACTAAAAACATAAGAATAAATATAATAAAAAAGATGCATCGGCCGGGAATCGAACCCGGGCCGCCCGCGTGGCAGGCGAGCATTCTACCACTGAACCACCGATGCTGATGACTATTGGTGGTGAAAAATAAGAACTGGTACGACCAATGAACATGAATGAAGACTCATATTACTGTGCAATACAATTTCCAAAGTAGATTGAGGGGGAAATTTTAATTCATTTTTCTAATTTTTCATTATTTTTTCAATTATTGATTTTCATATTTATTCAAGTAATTTGTTTCAAAACATTGACAAATATCATCAATGCCCGGAATAAATTATTTATTGTCACTTGAGCTGACGCTCACTTTCAATTTAGAAAATGTACATTGTCAATCTTAAGAGGCTATTCATGGAATTCATTTTTTTTTTTAACAAAAAAAGAATTTGTTTTTTGTGATACCGGTACGTCGATAAAAAAAAGTCAATTGTCTTGAATTTTTGTCAGTGTTCATCAATTGTTACTCTGTAAAGAACTGGACATACGAATATTTTTTGATATCTTATCTAATAACGGAGATGAAAATTTAATCCTGGATATATTTTATATAAAATGACAATCCAAAAAGGAAAAAAAACATCGTGAATAAATTAATATCCTGAAATATAATTGGAATATCAAAAAAACGATATGACTAGCTCCTTCAACAGCAACATTTCAGCAATAAAAAATGCATATAAAATAAAAATGTAGAAAACATATTGTATGAGTAGAGTAACTCAAATTATAAAATATGTCATTGTTCAAAATTTTGTATATACCAAATACTTCCATCCTTCGTTGACTTTTATTCACGTTCTAGCATGATAGTTGTCTTATATATACCAAGTCCAGTTAGCCTTTATCTGACAGTTCAAACTTGTTATCACCATGGTTACCCATGCTATTTATTTTCACCAACTCTCAGATAAATACTAACTGGCCTTGGTAATACTGAGCCTTAGTGCCAAATTTGAAGTGTGTACAATTGATATTATCAAAGATAAGATTTCACCTGTGGTTCAGTGATAGAATACTCAACCGTCATCGCGAGTGGCCCGGGTTCGATTCTAGGCAGAAGTGTTATTTTAATGTGGATGAATTAAAATACATACGTGTCTACTAAACACTCAGATCACTTCCAAAGTGAGTTGTATTTTGTTTTCTTATTCAATAATAGCAATAAGACATCAAACGTTATATTATGTTTCTCGCCTTAATGGAATGTGCTTAATAAATATGAAAATTAGAATTAAAAATGAAAATATAAATTATGATTATATTACAATACTGATAGTTAATTATATATTGATGGTAACTTATTATTACAATGGACTAATGTGAAATAATTATAGTTCCAAATGTATATTAGAAAAATACAATATTTTACTTCTTGAATATTCTTATGGGTATTTTGGAAAATGCCATCGTGGTTTCTCGAAAGTCGTCGAACCGATTGGGCCCCAAAACTATTCCATGTTGAATATATTTCTGCAAAATAACCGTGATAACTTATCTCCAGATCAGGCGCTATATCCAGAAAACAGGCTTCGTTCCCGTTTCATTCGCATTGGAAAACGCTCAACCCAAAAATAAATGAATGAATAAATAAGGGATTCTTTTATATGTGTTCGAAGTATAGCCCATCATCCAATATTGTACATCATTTTTAGGCGAACAGACAAAAAATTGAGCTTACCTACAATGATAGATGAAAAAATTGGAACTCTCAACGCTTATCATAATACTGTTATTAAAACCCAATACTGTTTTTATCTCTTAAATATTCAGTTCAACTAAGGCTCGGTATTACCACAGTCAGTTAGTATTTATCTGAGAGTTGGTAAAAACTAATAGCGTGGGTAACCATGGTGATAACAAGTTTAAACTGTCAGATAAACTTGGTAATATACCGCGCCTAAATCATATTTTATTTTTATTTCTTATATATCAATTTAATTATGAAACAAAGCAATTATGCCTGATTAATATACTGGTTGTCTCTTCAGTCCCCATTATACACACTTTGAAACGCGTTGAGAACCCATCCTGTTTCGACGCCAATTGATAAAAACTAGGAAAACGCTATATACGCGTTGTTGGACAAGCGGAAAGTAATAGTATGTCGACTTTTATGACGAAACTTTTTCCTAAATTCGCCAATTGGGTGACATTTAAGTTATAAATAGGTAAAAACTGCTTCGAGTGGTACCAATTTAGCACATTTTATGGTTTTTTCTTCAAAATGGCTGACCCGATCAAGCTGAGAATTTCCAGTAATGTGTATCAAGATGTAATTCAACTTCACACAGAATTTCATTTTTTTTTCTGAGAATAAAGATATATTTTTTTTTCCGCCGTGTTATTCTAAAGGGTATTTTTGAAATTTCTAAAATTCATAAAAATAAAAGTTACCATCCGATAATGCCACAAAACTATACAGATCTAAGTTAGATGAGGAACAATCACGAAAAAAAGTTTGAAGTTGATAGCTGTAGCCGTTTGACCTGTGGAGAACCGAAAAAACATGAAACAAAAAAATTAAAAATTAAAACGAACACCAATTTTTTTCAGTATGTCAAATTGGATCCTCGCTAAAGCTCGTCTAATGATACTCAAAGCGAATATATGTATTTCCAGGTTATTAGTGAATTCCCTTAAATACTTCGTCGACAGGGATGCATGAGTGAGCAGGAGAAAGAGTAGTGAAAGGAGAAGGGGTGACTTGAGAGGGTTGCTCCTCAGATCGGGGTTGTTTTTGCCCCCCTCTACCACCCCTAACCAGCCTCACAAACCAGATTACATGGGGTAATAGGCCTGCAGGGGCCATTATGGTTTAACATTTCACAACTAGAACTACATTGACTGAGAATAAGTCAATCACTGAAATCTATCCTCTGGGTCTATACAGGCCTACGTTACACACTGGAATCAGAAACAAGATTTAATTTGTTAGGTGAGCGAATGCGAATACCTCCATCCTATTACTAGGAAAACGCGGGATGCGCGTTGTTAGACGAGCTTAGGGGTATAGAAATCTAGAATGAAAAATAATTTGTCAACCCAATCTACATCTACAGACCTTGGATCACTCCAAACGTTCAAAAACCTTACGAGAATCAGTTATGTCACGGCCTTCCTCTTCATTCATTTCAATCGTTTTGAATTAATTGGTGACACTTGTTGCTATAGATTTAATTGGTTCCCGTAATAGCCTAAATTGATGGGAAAATGCTTTATAAATGCGTTTTCTTCGTTATTTCTCATCCGATTGATGCGAAAAATCTCTCAAAATGTGCTTAATAGTTTCCTTTATATTCGGCGAAAATTTGAGAGGTCTTGAAAAATTTTGATTTTTCAAGTATTTTCCTCCGGGTTATTCTAATGGGGATTTTTGAAATTTCTAAAATTCATAAAAAAAAAAGTTAGAACACGATAATGCCACAAAACTATACAAATCCAAGTTAGATGAGGAACCATGACGAAAAAAAGTTTGAAGTTGATAGCTGTAGCCGTTTGACCTGTGGAGAACCGACAAAAAAAAAAAAAAAAAAAACATGAAAACGAACACCAATTTTTTTCAGTATGTCAAATTGAATCCTCGCTAAAGCTCGTCTAATTATGAAGCAATTGTCTGTGTTTTTTTTTTTTTTTTTTTTTGTAAGTACTGCACAGGTCACACGGTTTGACTGATCGTCATGAAACTTTTTTGATATACGTAGATTTATCCAAGTTAGAAAAAATAGAATAAAAACAAAAATAATAATAAATTTAATCGAATAAATTAAATTAGAATGGAATAAAAAATTTAAAAAAACTGAATAGTTGTAGGGTCATATCGGTTGGACCATTTGTGAGAAATATCATCTCAATGATTTTAAAAACTCCATAGAATTTGGCTGGGCGGGAAAATTTAAAAAATAGAATCTCTCGTAAAAAAATCTCTGAATGTGAACACAATGATGAGGCCTCCACTTTATCACAATTTTGTATGCAATTCGAATCAGCCGTTTTGAAGAAAATGATTTGATGAATGTTTTTTTTTTATTCTGCAAATGAATGGGAATAATAGCAGAAACATTGCCGAGAAACACGGCTTTCTAGATCCGATAGATGACGAACGGAGTATATTTGATTCGAGTCAAGGTGTGTAGATTGTTCGATTATACTGCACATAGATGTATCGCCTATCTTACAACGCATGCGCTGCGTTTGCCCAGTTTAATAATATTAGAGTACCGGTAGGTGACTATCATAGTATTAGTATACAAGTATGGTATCAAGTGCGGGCCAGGGGCAATGGACTAGAAAAATGTCTACCTTACAACCATATGGCTAGACCATTAACCAGAATATCATATATCGGATTACGAGAAATGTAGGCCTCTGGCCTCCGCCTACAATATAAGATGATACTGATGTTGGTAATCGAGAAAACCACTCGTAACATGCCGCTGAAATCGTATTAGGAATTTCAAGATGTGCGTTTAGAACATGTTTGTGATGAGACAAGTCACGTTCAATATCAGGGAATTGTCCGATATGGTGCGATATGGTGCGATATGGTGCGATATGGTGTGATATGGTGCGATATGGTGCGATATGGTGCGATATGGTGCGATATGGTCCGATATGGTGCGATATGGTGCGATATGGTGCGATATGGTGCGATATGGTGCGATATGGTGTGATATGGTGCGATATGGTGCGATATGGTGCGATATGGTGCGATATGGTGCGATATGGTGCGATATGGTGTGATATGGTGCGATATGGTG
This sequence comes from Brachyptera risi, assembly GCA_964007535.1. NCBI lineage: Eukaryota > Metazoa > Arthropoda > Insecta > Plecoptera > Taeniopterygidae > Brachyptera > Brachyptera risi. Next base: position 85,601,549 of record OZ023326.1, read on the forward strand.
CGATATGGTGCGATATGGTGTGATATGGTGCGATATGGTGCGATATGGTGTGATATGGTGCGATATGGTGCGATATGGTGTGATATGGTGCGATATGGTGTGATATGGTGCGATATGGTGCGATATGGTGCGATATGGTGCGATATGGTGCGATATGGTGCGATATGGTGCGATATGGTGCGATATGGTGCGATATGGTGCGATATGGTGCGATATGGTGCGATATGGTGCGATATGGTGCGATATGGTGCGATATGGTGCGATATGATGAATATTAGATGAGGATGGTTAGGGCACGATGTAGTGATACAACACACTTTATATATCACAAACAAGGTGTACTGAATAGCGTCTTCAAAGTGGAATATGTGTCTGGGGTCAAAATCTGAGTCCAGAGTCCCGATTGCCTGTAGCGCAACTGTCGCTTTTAAATCGAACTATATATAAAACAACAATAATCAACAATGCTATACACGGCATAGGCCCAGTATTACCACGGCCAGTTAGTATTTATCTGAGAGTTGGTGAAAACAAATAGCATAGGTAACCATGGTGATAACAAGTTTGAACTGTCAGATAAAGGCTAACTGGACTTGGTAATACCAGGCCTTAGTAATACCGGGCCTGAGTAGAACTATAATGTTAGCCAGTTGCATTTGTTTTGCACGAAAATGATAGATTTTGTAAGTTCAAAAATACCACCGGTACTGTAGCCACTCTTATCTGCATCTATAGTTCACGAGGGAATCCGCTGAATCGCGACAGGCAATCGGGACCTTTGGCTCTGAACTGACCGCAAGAATCCACAAATACCGATCACGTTTTTAGTATGGGAGTTGGGTCACCTTCTTTATATTATGATAAAGTATGTTGGTATCACTGCATCGTGGTTAGGGGCTGCCCATAAATGACGTCCACAATCCAAGGGGGGGAGGGGGGGGGGGGGTCACCAAACATGGGACAGTGTGAGACAAGGGGGGAGGGGGGGTCATCACACATGGGACAGTGTGAGACAAGGGGGGAGGGGGGGTCACCTAACATGGGACAGTGTGAGACAAGGGGGGAGGGGGGGTCATCACACATGGGACAGTGTGAGACAAGGGGGGAGGGGGGGGGTCATCACACATGGGACAGTGTGAGACAAGGGGGGAGGGGGGGTCATCACACATGGGACAGTGTGAGACAAGGGGGGAGGGGGGGGTCATCACACATGGGACAGTGTGAGACAAGGGGGGAGGGGGGGGGGGTATGCACGATGTGGCCCACATTTACTATTCACACTACATTTATTCATTTCTTTTAATTTTCAATGTGTATGAAATTATATTTCAATGCAGAATCTAGATGGCTGTGAATAGTTTCCATCTTCATGATTGAACTTGAGACTCTTTGCCCTTTGCTTGAACTACGAGTTTTGATAATTTAGTTCTGTCCAGTTTATTGCATTAGGTCTCTTACATTTCCATGACATTTTGTCTCACCATCTTAGCTACAATGTTATCAAACAATATCTATAATTACAAAACATACTAAAATATTTGAGAAAACTTTTTATTCCAATACCCCAATAATGCAATATATCTCTGATATCTCGGTTTTTCCAAAATTAATTTCAATTGGGGGAGAAGTTAAATATTGACTGGATTGTGACATCACTAGGAAAACGCCACATATGCGTTGTTAGACGAGCAAATAGTAATAGTATGTCGATTTTTTTGCCAAACTTTTACCTACATTCACCAATTGGGTGACATTCAAGCTAGAAATGGGTAAAAACTGCTTCGAGTGGTACCAATTTAGCACATTTTATGGTTTTTCTTCGAAATGACTCACCCGATCAAGCTGAAAGTTCTCAGAAATGTGTATCATAATGTAACTCAACTTCACGCGAATTTTTTTTTTTTTTTAATAAAAATATTTTCTTTTTTTCTGACGTGTTAGGCCTATTCTAATGGGTATTTTTGAAATTTCTAAAATTCATAAAAAAAAAATTATCATACGATAATGCCACAAAACTATACAGATCTAAGTTAGATGAGGAAACATTATGAAAAATGTTTGAAGTTGATAGCTGTAGCCGTTTGACTTGTGGAGAAGCGACAAAAAAACATAAAAAAAACATGAAAAAAAAAAACATAAAAACGAACACCAATTTTTTTCAGTATGTCAAATTGAATCCTCGCTAAAGCTCGTCTAATTAGAAGGGGGGATCTCTGTGGCCTTCTTCGTCAAGAGGGGGGGAGGGGGTAATTTACCCTATTGTGTGAGAACATGTATACGTGTTGTTAGAAGTTAGAGCCCAGTAAAAGCCAAGGTTAAAATAGGGTTAGTTGATAATCATTGATTCTCAACCCAGTTGAACCCGAACGCTTTTATCCCGACCAACAACTTTACAACTTGTGAATCTGACTTCAAATTTCTAAAAGTAAGAGAAATCATCGGATTGATGATTTTGTTGATGACTTAACGTTTGCTATGAGTTGCTATTTTAGTTACATTGAAATTCACAATTAGCCCTATAATAATCAGAAATTAGCTATAGTCACTTTATGTATAACGTATGTACTATGTACGTTACATTATAAATATTTAAAATGACAGGTAAAAAATGAATAAAAATCGATAGAACAAATGTAAATCAATTAGAGAAATGCTTCACTTTGACATCGATTTTAGTACAAATATAATTATTTCATTTTCTTGATTTTGTCTCCGAAATCCGATGTGTGGCGCTTGACGCCAAACGAGCTACCGCTCATCTAGAATGTAAACCATTAACAAAATATTTTGAATTAAAAACTTTTATAATCATAATTCTGAAAACTAGACAACATTTTTTTCATTATTATTCCAAGCGATTCCTCTTCGAACGGAAAGTCAGCTACATTTAGAATAACTGTGTGGTATCATTTTCAAATTATTTGCTGATTTTGAGGTCTTATATGAATAAGAACCTATAACATAACACAAGTTCATATCAAGTTATAAGTCATATGTATGCGTATGGAGGTAATATGTATAAATCCACTCAAAATTTGAAGAATTCGCTTCAAAGTTCAAAATGGAAGATATCAACATTCGTGTGTTTATACTGAAAGACTTTTATCTACGGCGAAAAATTATGGCCACAGACAGCGCAGTCCTGGTGTTGACATTCATTAGTTTTAAATAATCAAAATGGGGTGGTAAGATCGCCCTTGTGGTGCCCCGTCCAAAGGATCCTATCTTTCATCCATAGCCTTAATTGGGGAACAAGGATTTTGTATCAAGTTTCGATGTTATTAAAAAAAATATATATAAATACTTATAAGTTCCAATAGAAGTTATAGAACTATACATGAAGAATAGCAAAATTATCCCCCCTCACCAACCATTTTAAGAGTCCACGGGAGTTGATTTGGTGAAATATCAGGTTTTTGATGATAACATTTGAACGGTATGAGATATCGAAAATGTAATACGCGAAAAACACAGATTATTATAACAGCTTCAAGATGGTATAGGTTCAATAGTTCAAATATTGTACCTTCAATTTACCTGTGTTCATGTTCTTGTTTGTGTTATGTTCTTTATATATGTTTATTGTTTGTTTTCATGTATGTGTTGTCCTTTTATTAGACGAGCTTTAGCGAGGATTCAATTTGACATACTGAAAAAAATTGGTGTTCGTTTTTATGTTGTTTTTTTTATGTTTTTTTGTCGGTTCTCCACAGGTCGAACGGCTACAGCTATCAACTTCAAACGTTTTTTCATTATGGTTCCTTATCCAACTTAGATCTGTATAGTTTTGTGGCATTATCGAGTGATAAGTTTTATTTTTATGAATTTTAGAAATTTCAAAATTACCCGCTAGAATAACACGGCGGGAAAAAATGAAAATATTTTTATTTTCAAAAAAAAATGAAATTTTGTGTGAAGTTGAATTACATTTTGATACACATGTTTGGAAATTCTCAGCTTGATCAGGTCAGTCGTTTTGAATAAAAAATATGAAATTTGCTGAATTGGTACCACTCGAAGCAGTTTTTACCCATTTATAATTTGAATGTCACCCAATTGGCGAATTTAGTCAAAAGTTTGGCAATGAAGTCGACATACTAATACTTTCCGCTCGTCTAACAACGCGTATATAGCGTTTTTCTATTTAAATTAGTACTAGTGGGAATATATTTTTCTGTTGCTAATAAAAACTAAATCAATCAATCAATCAAATTATAACTATCCAAGTCATGTCGCATAACTGTCAGCCTCAAGCGAATACAGCTAAATAATGTGTATGTTTTTAGCTGTATATGCTTGATAGTTTTACATGACTCAAATAGTTATAACTTATATCATCTTGAAGCTATTATAATTATCTGTGTTTCTTGCGTATTAGAATTTTGATATATCATACCGTTTAAAAGTTATCACTAAAAAAATGATATTTCGCTGAATCGATCGACTCCCGTGGCCTTTCAAGATTGAAAAACGTTCAGTATATTTTTTTTATTATTGTTATTATTGGTCACATACACTGATACAGAAAGAAAAACACAATTACAACAAAAAACATCCACAAAACCCTTCAAAAAAGGCTTAACTGTGGGTTAAAATAGTGAATTATAAGTATACAATTCAAATTCGAACATTAAAAATAATAAGGTATAGTTGAAGTGAAACGAAAAAAAAAACATTGAGTGATTTACATTTAGTGATTTGTTACATTCTACTTACGAAGTCTGAGGTTTCTTTGATTACTATTGTTTTAAGCAATCAAGTTACATATACAGAATGGTGTTATTTTTTTCTGAAGCTTCTCTTGGGAATCAATCCAGTAATGTTTTTAATAAATACTTCCAATTATAATATATGTTCTTTAAAAAAAAAAATTCAAACTGCTTTTTGCAGAAGGACAAAATTGGTTGAGTTGTTTGTTAATGTACAGCCAATACACGTTATAGCAACTGAAGTCATGTTGGGCGTGGGTTCCCGCCCCGCTGAGGCTTGAGGTTTTGTAAACTCCTTCTCCCATACCATCGCTTCATAGCTCCGTCATGTAGTTAGATAATCTGGTTTGATCATCAACTACTCACTCGTACCCCCATATAGCCTAGCTGTTGGTGAGGTCGTTGTATCATGAACACAACTACAATGATTAAACTAGGAAAACGCTATATAAGCGTTGTTGGACGAGCGGAAAGTATTAGTATGTCGACTTCTTTGCCAAACTTTTGCCTAAATTCGCCAATTGGATGACATTCAAGTTATAAATGGGTAAAAACTGCTTCGAGTGGTGCCAATTTAGCACATTTCATATTTTTTCTTCAAAATGGCTCACCCGATCAAGCTGAGAATTTCCAAAAATGTGTATCAAGATGTAATTCAACTTCACACTGGATTTTATTTTTTGTGAAAATAAAAATATTTTAATTTTTTTTCGCCGTGTTATATTCTGATAGGTATTTTTAAAATTTCTAAAATTCATAAAAATAAAAGTTACCACCCGACAATGCCACAAAACTATACAGATCTAAGTTAGATGAGGAAACATGACGGAAAAAGTTTGAAGTTAATAGCTGTAGCCGTTTGACCTGTGGAGAACCGACAAAAAACATAAAAAGAAACATAAAAACGAACACCAATTTTTTCAAGTATGTCAAATTGAATCCTCGCTAAAGCTCGTCTAATGAATACTTTCAACAATGAATGAATAGCTGGTAATTATTCGGTTCTAAGTTATATGTTATTGCACTGTTGGCATTCCTGTTTATTGAACGATGCGGGAACTATGGCAGGCCTGTAATCTCTAGCATGCTCATACGGGCTGTCCAATTGGAATGGCTTTGTCCTCACAGGTGTTGCACAGGGGTGAACAACTTGAAGTGAGTATAGGCCTAATCTATTGACGTAACAATGTTCCCTCACGGTCAATACATTCATATATATATATATATATATATATATATATATATATATATATATATATATATATATATATATATATATATATATATATATATATATAAATATATATATTTATATATATATAGCCTATATATTCATATATATATATATATAGCCCATATATTTATATAAATATATATATATATATATATATATATATATATATATATATATATATATATATATATATATATATAATATATATATATATATATATATATATATATATATATATATACATATATATATATATATATATATATATATGTATATATATATATATATATATATATATATATATATATATATATATATATATATATATATATATATGTTGTTTCGGATGTTCTCGCGGTCGAATGTAGATGTTGAACTCTTTTCTCGGGACAACCGCGTTTGCTCTTTTGGATGCTCTTTTTCACGCAGCCTGCTGACCAACACGGATCCCTGAAGATGACAAGTGTGATCTTGTCGAACCGTCGGAGCAACGGATCTTTTCACATCCAACAACTGTATCCAAAAGAGCAAACGCGGTTGTCCCGAGAAAAGAGTTCAACATATATATATATATATATATATATATATATATATATATATATATATATATATATATATATATATATATATATATTTATATATATATATATATATATATTCATATATATATATATATATATATATATATATATATATATATATATATATATATATATATATATATATATTTATTTATATATATAAGATGATGGGATGATGGAATGAAAGGTTATTTTATCAAGTGTTTTTGGATGGTGGGAAGGAGTCGGTCGTGGCCTGTTGTTGGGGATCCATCCCAGTATTGATCTGAACGACAGAGAGAAACCACAAAAAAACCTCATCAGCATGGTCGACCATGGCGGAAATTAAACCCCTGTCACCTGAATGACGGTTCAATGTATTAACCACTCGGCCACATCGTATCAGTTTCGTTCATTTTCGAGCGACCTCACCAACAGCTAGGCTATATGGGGGTACGAGTGAGCAGTTAATAATCAAACCAGATCATCTAGTACTCCATGACGAAGCTATGAAGCGATGGTATGGGAGAAGGCGTTTACAAAACCTTAAGCCTTAAGAGGCCGCAGGCGCTCGTATTTCACGCCGCAAACTCTCACGGCCGTAATTTTTGTGATATCAATATGAGTGTTTTTGCATTCTGTTAGTAATTGAAAAACAAAGGTTACCGTAAATACAGAATTTTGAACAAAAAATTTGTGATTTTTCAAATTCTTCAAATGGAAAATGGAAAAATTTCTAATTTACGAAAACCTAGATACATATTTTTTAATACCGAAAAAAACATAGAATATGAAATATATCAGAAGTGTGAGCTAGGGAATTAACGGCGTTTACGTGAATCTGAGTTCGGTGGGCTAGTCTACGGGTGGCGCCTAGCACACGATGCATGTTAAACTCGAGTCTGGAGCGAGTGAACAACGAGCCCGTGTAGAGCGCCTGCGGCCTCTTAAGGGGACCCAGACTTGGGCCTGGCTGCCTATGCTGGCAATGTTAAATTTCCCAATTGCATGTCTTTTTTTCTGGATAGTGGCTGGACATAATCTCTTGAAAATTGGTACACATCACAATTAGACTTTCACTTAACTTGTGACAAAAATTTTTTTCCATTATTATTCTTATATATATAATATTTTTCAATTTCAAATTTCATCCAAATTTTTATACACTTTGATGTAATCAATATTTTTTTAAAAAGTGAATGATCAATTTATCAGAAATCCGCGCTGAAGTATTGTTCATAACAGTAACAAAAACATCTCTAATTTTTTTCAATAGTTGTTGTTGAGTAGTTCCTGAGAAAAAAGAACATGAGTACAAAATAAACTAGTTTTGATATATCGCAGGTTGAGAGTTAAGTAAAAATGGCCTCAATTCATACTAAAATTGGGAGCGCGAGTAGTTTAAAATAATTTCTGTGTGAGAACTATTTGACCCACGTAAATACCAATGATACTGACGTTTTAAGCACACTTCAAAAAAAAATAGTACATAAATATATAAAAATGTACAAAAATGTCCAAATCTCAAGTCTGGGTCCCATTAACGGGGCTGGAACCCACGCCTAAAATGACTTCAGTTGCTATAAAGCAGTGCCTCAGCTGACTGAACTGCGGACAACGGCTTCGTATTACTATCGAGTCGCATCAAGCACCCGTCATAATCCCCAACATCGTTGTTCTCCCCAATCATTATCACGACTAACAACAAGACCTACTGAACCGTCATTCAGGAGACCGGGGTTCGATTTCCGCCGTGGTCGACCATCCTGACGGAGGATATACTCTGTCGTTCAGGTCAATACTGGAATAATTCCCTAACAACAGGCCACGACCGACTCCTTCCCTCTATCAAAAACGCCCATGAAATAACCTTTCATTTCATCATCCCACCATCTCATATATCATTCACCGACGCCAATAGATCGTAGCCATCAGTATAGTGCATCGTTAACCCAATATGAATAAATAAAATATACTAGATCAATTTTTTCCTCCTGCAAAAAAAAAAGATTAAAAAGTTCTTCATACGTACACACATTATAATTGGAAATATCCATCATAAAAATACACTGAATAAATTCCCAAGAATAGCTTCAGGAAAACCGAGACGCGTGGCCGAGTGGTAACACACTGAACCGTCATTCGGGAGACCGGGGTTCAATTCCCGCCATGGTCGGTCAGGGGTTTTTCACAGGTCCTGACAGGGGTTTTTCGTGGTTTCCCTCTGTCGTTCAGGTTGATACTGGGATGGTTCCTTAACAACAGGTCACGACCGACTCCTATCCACTATCCAAAACACCTAATAAAATAACCTCTCATCTCATCATCCCATCATCTCGTTCATCATCCACCGACGCCAATAGATCGTAGCCATCAGTATAGTGCGTCGTTAAAACCCAATATAAAAAAAGAGCTCCAGAAAAAAATAGAACATTATCTTGTATGTATAGGCCTATATACTGAACAAATTTGAATTCCAAAATGCTTGGTGATATAATTTTGCTCTTCATACTCAGTGTACTCTCTAAGAGTCTATACGAAATGCAGCCCATATATAAGGGATGAAAATACAACAGTTGTTTTCAAGTATACTGAACACTTCACTTATAAGTGTACTAAGGGCTAGATCCTCTTAAAGGGCATGAATATATGCGGGTAATTTGTACTTGTTGCTGTAACGATACAGACCAAATATGTTGGGTGACAATTCACTTGTAGATACACTAAGTAACCACTCAGCACAAGAGCAGAAAGCCCACGGCTAAATAATATACATACACATGAGTGATAATACAATACAGCATCTGATTATCTAAAGAAGTCAGGATCTATTTGAAACTAGCAAATATTCTTCGAATGTATAACTAACTCATTTGAAGTGTGCGGGTATGAAATAGGATCAGACAATAGATAACGAGACTTTGAATAGACCATATAGCATGGTGTGAGTGTGTGTGTGTGTGTGTGTGTGTGTGTGTCTGTGTGTGTGTGTGTGGGACAAAGCAATTGAGTGATATGTAATGTGCCTATCGTCTAAATCAAGCTTATCGTGTAGGCCTACAATCTTTTCATCCTCACGTGCGTGTACTGGAAATAGTTTTAGCTTAAGCCATATGAGAATTCCCACAGACCGGCACAGTAGCTGAGTGGTTAGCTCACTGGCTTCGTGTGATCCGGGAGGTGAAGGGACATATCGGACCCGGTTCGATCCCCGCCACCGTCCATCTTTACAGGGGTTCTTCGTGGTTTCCCTCTGTAGTCTAGGCTAATGCCGGGATGGTTCCCACAATATAGGCCACGACCGCTTCCTTTCCACTATCCTTCCCATTACCCATAAAAAACCTTCATCTCATCATCCCATCATCTCATTAATCATTCATCCGACGCCAATAGATCTTAGTAATAATTACAGTGCGTCGTTAAAACCCAATATGAAAAAAAATATAAAATTCCCACAGTGATCGTCTCATGGAATTGAATATTGGTATAAAATAGACAGCATCATTTCCTCTAGAAGATTCAATGCAATTCAATGTTTAAATCTTTTTATTCTTTACCTTCATAGAACAGGAGAACAGGAGAACAGTATAAAGTGAACCAAATATAGGCCTATACATGTAGATGACATTGCAAAATCAAGAAAAGAGAAAAGAAGAAGCCCGCGTAAGAACTGAATCTTCTGTGCGGGCATTATTTAATATTCATGTTGGCGAAACTATAATAAATAATGATTCGAACCTATTATACTGTCCTTGATTTTCCAAGTGTAGATAATGAAGAAATGCAAACATACAATTATAAATACAAAGAAACCAAATTAGAAAAATATAACAAAACAAACATAATATTAGTTGAATGAAATAGAATAATTCATAGATCGAGACACATGTAGTCATACGTAATGAATGAGTAGTAGAGACAACGTGCATGCCAAAATAGATTACAAATGAGTAGATCCGATGAATTCATGAATGTCTTTCTTGAAAGTAGAAGTGATATATTTTTTGATTCAACATGTTTTTATAGTTATTGTGTTGTATATTTCTGATATTTTCTGTAATTTCAATATTCTTATATGTTATTTCATTTAATTTTACATTTTTTATAGTTATTGTGTTGTATATTTCTGATATTTTCTGTAATTTCAATTTTCTAATATGGTATTTCATTTGATTTTACATTTTTTTATAGTTATTGTGTTGTATATTTCTGATATTTTCTGTAATTTTAATTTTCCAATATGGTATTTCATTTAATTTCAAATTTTTTCATAGTTATTGTGTTGTATATTTCTGATATTTTCTCTAATTATAATATTCTATATGTTATTATGTGTCCATGGCAACCTTTAAACATTTATTAATAAAGATATATATATATATAATCTGCAGTATTTTAGAGAATATTGGGAGGAATTTCATCAAATATTTGGGGGTTTGAGTAGTCAATGTGTCAATTATTATTGATATTTTTGCATAATGTGCAGTGATAATTTCTAATACTGGTCTTATCTATTTTTTTTAGCAATCTTGTACAACTGTCTACTTTTTCTCATCACTTGATGTAATTTGATTCCTTAAAATTAATAGTAATCAAAAATACCTCACACTTTGTAAGCTGAATGTAACAAATCACTCAATGTTCTTCTTTTCTCTCTTCACTTCAACTACTTTATTACGTTTGATGTTTGAGAAAAACATCCGAAATTTGAATTGTACTTATAATTCACTATTTTAACCCACAGTTGAGCCTTTTTTGAAGGGCTTTGTGGATGTTTTTTGCTGTAATTATGTTTTTCTTTCTGTATCAGTGTATGTGACCAATAAAAAAAAAAAGATAATAATGCTCTAGATAATATCTAGGATATATTTCAAATTCTCAGAGCAATATTGAACATTACAATAATTAAAACGACATACACAGATTCATTAAAATGTTCCACTTCTCCATATTTCAATTTACAATTATTATCTTCCGGTCATTAAATAATGAATATTCCGTTTTTAATAACTTATATATTACGTCATATTAAAAGAAGAGATATTAAAAAAGAAGATTTTTAATAAGAGTCGTGAGTTTTCCACATAAGTGAGTCTTGCTCAGATACTCGTATAATCAGCAATGTTAATTATAAACAGAAATGTTCCAACTTGTTAACAAGCTCCTAGCTTTTAAGAAATCTTCGAAGTGGTCTGGAATTGAAAGGTGGACGGTGGTATGATGAAACGCTTCACCGGTGAATAATTAGGAGTTGATCGAAAATGGATAATCTGATTACTAAAAATATACCGCTTGAAATTCCAAGAATATTAATAAAATAAAGATACTTTGATTTGAGTTCAGCGTCGGGTAATTGAATAATTAGCAGCACCTGCATGTTTTCATAGATCATGCAGTAGCCTAAAGTAAAAACTGAAAATTTCATTAATTTGAACAATGCAGTATATAGGATTTTTTTCCCCTTTTTAATTTTTGTATGATTTCGTTATCATCATTCAATTATTTATTTGTTCCACATTTTCTTATTCAAACCTAGTCAAATTATATTTATTTTGTTATTCTCTAAAATGTTGTTATCGATAATTTTTTTTATATTTTAATTAATTGATTTTTATTCTGTGTTTTTGCAATATTATAATGTAAGACAGAGTCTTGAATGAAGATACATATATATGACTGAAATACGAGTACTCTTAGACAAGTGGTCGAGTGACCAGCACACTGAACCGTCTTTCACGAGAACGACGTTCGATTCCCACCATGGTCGACCATCTTGACAGACTTTTTCGTGGTTTCCCTCTGTCGTTCAGGTCAACACTGGGATGGTTCCTTAACAAAAGGCCACGACCGACTCCTCCCCACTATCCAAAACACATAATAAAATAGTCTTTCATATCATCATCCCATCATCTCATTCATCATCCACCGCTGCCAATAGATCTCAGTCACCGATGCAGTGCGCACCCAATACAAATAAATGAATTCTTTTGTCTTCATTGAGGATCATTTTGATTGGATGAGCGAAGCGAAGACTCAATTTCGCCATACTCGAAAAAAAGTGACTTTTTTTTTCGCGCTCTACAGGTTAAACGAAAATTCAAAATTAGTTGAAACTTGGCATATACAAGTGTCATTATCTAATTCAATACTGTATAGTTTTGAGGCGCAAAACTCATTTTAAAGTTTTCAAAAATCCCATTAGAATAACCCAGAGGAAAATATTCGTGAAATAATTTTCGTCCGAGACATTTCAAATTCTCAGGGAATCTTATTATAATAATGATACACATTATTCCGAACTTTCACTCGAATCGGATCAGCCGTTTTGAGGTAAAAAAATATTTAATGTAATTTTTGTGAATCACTCAAAGCTATTAAGATACCAATTAAATCCAAGCCACAGGTGTCACCTCTTAGATGTAAACGATTGAACCAAAGCCTTCTTTATTATCATATAAATTAATAATGGAAAATAAGATGGCAGTGAAGTAATGGTTTGGATCTCAAGGTGTATATATATATATATATATATATATATATATATATATATATATATATATATATATATATATATATATATATATATATATATATATATAAATATATATATATATATATATATATATAATAACCAATCCAAAGATAAGTCGATATGTTCCAGCTCATCCATCAACGCGGCAACACATAACGCGTTTGCCTAGTTCTATAAATAAAAATTATTACCATTAGGGTATGAAAACTGTCGTCAAATCACGTATTAAAGTTGCAGCTACGCTTCTATATAGCGTATAGGCCCATATAGTGTAAATAGGCTTCTGTCTAGTGACGTCACCCATTGTTGAAAGAGACAGACATCAATATCCAACAGTTTGATTTTTATTTATATTGGGTAAAACGACGCACTCTATTGATGACTATACCTACGATTTATTGGCGTCGGTTGAATGATATATGAGATGGTGGGATGATAAGGTGAAATACTATTTTATTAGATGTTTTTGGATGGTGGGAAGGAGTCGGTCGTGACCTGTTGTTAAGGAACCATCCCAGTATTGACCTGAACGACAGAGAGAAATCACGAAAAATCCCTGTCAAAATGGTCGACCATGGCGGAAAACGAACGCCGGTCTCCTGAAAGACGGTTCAGTGTGCTAGTCACTTGACCACTTGTCTCAGTACCAGTTGGAATTGACCAATCAGAATGTTTGGTAGTCCACCAGTTCGCTGTGTTGCTATGGTAACGATTATGTGTAATTTGTTACTTGACAGAAGCCTAAAGCGGGAACTTGAAATAATAGCACCGCAGCGCGCAACTCACAGTAATAACATCTACTACGCTATTGTTGTCAGTTTTAACCTCACATCGTCGGCCATGTTGTATCTAGCAACACTTACTGTTGTTACTTTCACTGCTGGTGAATAGGATGAAGTTTCATCACAAAAGTTGTATATATTATATAATCTCAAGGCCACCTTATATCAAATCTTGATACCGAATATTAATAATGATAATAATTAAGATTTTTTTTTTCAAATAATATTGATAGATTTTAAAATGAGGACTGCTTGCTGAACACCCAAGCAAGCAGTAATTTCTACGTCACGCCTCAGAGAAGCTCAAGGCAGGCTCATGAGACACACAGATCATGATTCTTAGTTTTCTCTAAAATTAGGGAAATTATTATATCGTCATTATTTGTTTGAATCTAGTTTCAAGGTTGTAACGTCCAGGACCCTTACCTAATACATTTTGTGCAAGGAAGAGGCTAGGACTTTGATTGGTTGATATCTACTAGAAGAGCTAGCTGTCATGGCAACGTGTCTGGTCTCTGTGTATTTCCATTGTTGTTAGCACAAAATCCCAGCCCTGTTTATGAGGTGGGCTTCTAAATGTGTTGAATTATTCAGTCCAAGAGACCGTGAATTTGTTTGTATAATATATTGTCATTGTTGGTAGCTCTCCTAGTGAACATTAACCTATCAAAGTCCTAGGCTCTTGAAGCTAGCTGGCCATAGGACGTTACTCCAAGTGGTTTATTAGGTAAGAGTCCAGAGTCATATTGGGGCCTAGGGCCACGGGGCCCGGGTCCAGGGCGGCAAATTCTCAAGGGGGGCGTCAACCCCCTCGAAAATAAAATAATCAGTAAACATATATTGAAAAATCTTATATTTTCACAGTACTCACATTCACGTTTTGAAATACTAACTAATGCACAGAGAGCATTAAAAACCATGTTATGTATTGCTAGTTTCCTTCTTGTCTACAATATAGTCGTTGTGGAATTATTGTCTTGCGCCGTTAAACAAGTTTCGATACCATAATTTAAACATATTATTCAGTAAAGATCAAAATTTATTAAATGAACCTTCTCACTGATATGTCATAGTAATAGCCCAAAACAATAGTCATAAATGTGCTTCCGGATAAAAACCTAGTACTTGTCATATTGCTGAGGTATTGTACTATTCTGAATCAGTGACTATACTTGAGGGGGGTCGTTGGGGGGGGGGGGCAGAGAATGCCGGGTCTAAGGACGTAAAATATCTTGATACGGCCCAGGTAGTCCACCAGGGGTAATCCGCCAGGGGTGGTTCACCAGGGGTAGTCCACCAGGGGTAGTCCACAAGGGGTAGTTCACCAGGGGTAGTCCACCAGGGGCAGTCCACAAGGGGTAGTCCTTTAATAATACGAATGCTCGATCTCAATATTTTCATTTCATTTTAAACTCATAATTTATTCTTATCTTACACACTTTACAATTTTTATTTGTTTACAATTTTTTAATAAAGATAATTTTTTTTTCTTTTATATTGGGTTTTAACGACGCACTGTAATGATTACTAAGATCTATTGGCGGCGGATGAATGATTAATGAGATGATGAGATTAAGGTTTTTATGAGTAGTGGGAAGGATAGTGGGAAGGATAAGAAATGTATGTTGTCAAGTGGTGACGTGGGAAGTTCGGACAGAAGTAGGCCTATCATAAGAAGCTGCATGGAGTCAACTCACCCCACGTTACATCAACTGCACTGCATTGTTGCCATGGCCTAGCTACCCCCCTCAAGTCAGGTCATTACAGATGGGTGGATGCACTGTGCTGTATGGCCGGATGACACGTGACACATCACGTGACCCCGTCTTAATTGAACCACAGGAACTGATGCATAGTGCAGCTACCTACATGTCAATTACTAGACTACATGCAAGACGTGTGGCCTACATTCTGTGCCACACTCGCATCTGTCAAACGAATATCATGTCATGGCATTCCTGATTTTGTATTCATATGAGGTTTAACGACGCACTCTATTGGTGAATACGATCTATTGGCGTCGGTGAATGATATATGAGATGATGGGATGAAAGGTTAGTTTAGTTGGTGTTTTTTGGATGGTGGGAAGGAGTCGGTCGTGGTCTGTTGTTAAGGAACCATCCCAGTGTCGACCGGAACGATAGAGGAAAACCACAAAAAAAACCCTGACAGAATGGTCGACCATGGCGGGAATCTAACCCCGGTCTCCTGAAAGACGGTTCAGTGTGCTAGCCACTCGACCAATCGTTCGTCGAGCATGAGAATGATTCGAGTACCATTTTTTATTCATTTTTGATAATAATAGTTAGTACTTATAAAATATGAATAATTCATATTATTTAAAATATTATGAATAAAATATGAATGAATAATAGAAATGACATTCAAATAGAATTGTTTCCATCTTTGTTTTCAATAGCGATTAGCGATCCAATGGTTTCGTGTCAAGTATTCGATGTGGATGGAAAAAACATTATTAGGACAAATTTCAGCATTTTTCACTATGAAATATTGTGACCAGTATAATGAATATAGATATACTAGTCAAACGCGAAATATGCGTTGTAAGATGAGCGAGATATCCTAATAAGGTATGAAAGTCGTTGAAGTAGTTCTACCCTTGCTACTTTATCGACTCTGGTATTCTACACACCTTGATATCTGAATAAGCTATAAAAGTCGTTAAAGTAGTTCTAATCTTGAAACCTTATTGACTCTGGTAATCTACACACCTTGACGCATATAAAAAATACTTCATTGTTGGTCAACTCTTGAATCTAGAAAGCAGTGAATCTCAACAACTTAATTCTGTAACAATTTGTATGATATATTTGATGAATATTATCAGTTATTTTTATTTTTTTCTTCAAAACGACTGATCAGAATTGCTTAAAAAATCGTAATAATGTGTAAAATCCATGTTTACACATTTAGAGAAAATTTCATCCCATTTGGAGAGGTTTCATTTTCCAACATTTTCTGCCCAGCCAAATCTTATGGGGCTTTTAGAAAGTTTGAGATGATTTTTCTCAAAATCGGTCTGACCGATTCATTCCAAAAACTATACAGTTCTAAGTTGGATGAGTTTGCGTGTACAAAAAAAGTTTCATGTTGATCAGTCAACCCTTGCGACCTGTGGAGTGCTTACAAACAAAAAAAAAAACAAACAAAAAAAAAAAAAAAAAAACACACAGACAAAGCCCTATAAGAGTGGGATGGAGACTTCGCTACGCTCATCAATTAAAAAACCAATTAGGTTTATTCTGGTTTTGGAACTCTATATGTGCGAATGCGAATTTTTATCAAACGAGCTACATGTTTGTGTGAAAATGAATAGATAAATGGATCTCCGGTTGCTATGTCCGTCATATATATATATATATATATATATATATATATATATATATATATATATATATATATATATATATATATATATATATATATATATATATATATATATATATATATATATATATATATATATATATATATATATATATATATATATATATATATATATATATATATATATATATATATATATATATATATATATATATATATATATATATATATATATATATATATATATATATATATATATATATATATATATATATATATATATATATATATATAAATATATATATATATATATATATATATATATATATATATATATATATATATATATATAAATATATATATATATATATATATATATATATATATATATATATATATATATATATATATATATATATATATATATAAATATATATATATATATATATATATATATATATATATATATATATATATATATATATATATATATGTATATATATATATATGAATATATATATATGAATATATATATATATATATATATATATATATATATATATATATATATATATATATATATATAATATATATATATATATATATATATATATATATATATATATATATATATATATATATATATTTCTTCTCATTGATATCCATTGATATATTTTCATTGATATCCACAACACACACATATAATATATACACATTGATGGTAACAGAACTGTAATAATATTCATAATTATTATAATTCATAAATATAAACGCGTGTATGTTGTCTCTGGCCGAATCAGATAACACCCTAATTAATTACTTTGATGGTTTTGTATTCA
Source organism: Brachyptera risi (assembly GCA_964007535.1). Classification (NCBI taxonomy): domain Eukaryota; kingdom Metazoa; phylum Arthropoda; class Insecta; order Plecoptera; family Taeniopterygidae; genus Brachyptera; species Brachyptera risi. The sequence goes on from OZ023326.1 coordinate 85,619,553, forward strand.
CCCAAAAATAGTCGAATCCATAGGCGTGTAATTGTCGGGCCATGATTAGGGTGGCGATTAGGGGGGCTGTGTGGTCACTCGTGCCATCTGTTGGGGGGGAGTGGGGGGGAGGGGGGGGTGTATAGTTACCTGGGTGGGTGGTAGATGCAGCTGACTCATGCATGGTGACTCAAACCAATCATGGATATAATAGTTCAGAAAACCAATTTCAATTAAAACCCCTTACGAACATAATGTCAGTTCTTTATTTCTCGGTTAGATTGAAGAGTGTTCTGTTACTGGTTCAACAAGATGGGATGACGTTCCTCGACGTCTGCACGTGACCCTGGGCCCAGATTCACAAGAGGTCATAACTTTGATCCGGCTCAAAGTTACAACAATTTCTAAAGATAATACCATATTTGATCTATCATTTTTGATTTGTCGATCTTAATTTTTGATTAAATCCATTATTATCATCAATCTATTATCTACTGAAATTGAAAAATTAGAAATAATGGATCAAATGTGGTATTATCTCTAGAAATTGTCGTAAGTTTGAGGCGGATCAAAGTTATGACCTTTTGTGAATTCGGCCCCTGGCTCTTGCGTTAGAGGGGGTTCCGACTGCACGTGACCCTGGCTCTTGCGTTAGAGGGGGTTCCGACTGCTTGTGACCCTGGCTCTTGCGTTAGAGGGGGTTCCGACTGCACGTGACCCTGGCTCTTGGGTTAGAGGGGGTTCCGACTGCACGTGACCCTGGCTCTTGCGTTAGAGGGGGTTCCGACTGCACGTGACCCTGGCTCTTGCGTTAGAGGGGGTTCCGACTGCACGTGACCCTGGCTCTTGGGTTAGAGGGGGTTCCGACTGCACGTGACCCTGGCTCTTGCGTTAGAGGGGGTTCCGACTGCACGTGACCCTGGCTCTTGCGTTAGAGGGGGTTCCGACTGCACGTGACCCTGGCTCTTGGGTTAGAGGGGGTTCCGACTGCATGTGACCCTGGCTCTTGCGTTAGAGGGGGTTCCGACTGCATGTGACCCTGGCTCTTGGATTAGAGGGGGTTCCGACTGCTTGTGACCCTGGCTCTTGGGTTAGAGGGGGTTCCAACAGCACGTGACCCTGGCTCTTGGGTTAGAGGGGGTTCCGACTGCATGTGACCCTGGCTCTTGGGTTAGAGGGGGTTCCGACTGCACGTGACCCTGGCTCTTGCGTTAGAGGGGGTTCCGACTGCTTGTGACCCTGGCTCTTGGGTTAGAGGGGGTTCCGACTGCTTGTGACCCTGGCTCTTGGGTTAGAGGGGGTTCCGACTGCTTGTGACCCTGGCTCTTGGGTTAGAGGGGGTTCCGACAGCACGTGACCCTGGCTCTTGCGTTAGAGGGGGTTCCGACCGCTTGTGACCCTGGCTCTTGCGTTAGAGGGGGTTCCGACTGCTTGTGACCCTGGCTCTTGCGTCAGAGGGGGTTCCGACTGCATGTGACCCTGGCTCTTGCGTTAGAGGGGGTTCCGACTGCACGTGACCCTGGCTCTTGGGTTAGAGGGGGTTCCGACTGCATGTGACCCTGGCTCTTGCGTTAGAGGGGGTTCCGACTGCTTGTGACCCTGGCTCTTGCGTTAGAGGGGGTTCCGACTGCATGTGACCCTGGCTCTTGGGTTGGAGGGGGTTCCGACTGCATGTGACCCTGGCTCTTGCGTTAGAGGAGGTTACGACTGCATGTGACCCTGGCTCTTGCGTTAGAGGGGGTTCCGACTGCACGTGACCCTGGCTCTTGCGTTAGAGGGGGTTCCGACTGCTTGTGACCCTGGCTCTTGCGTTAGAGGGGGTTCCGACTGCATGTGACCCTGGCTCTTGCGTTAGAGGAGGTTCCGACTGCACGTGACCCTGGCTCTTGCGTTAGAGGGGGTTCCAACTGCTTGTGACCCTGGCTCTTGCGTTAGAGGGGGTTCCAACAGCACGTGACCCTGGCTCTTGCGTTAGAGGAGGTTCCGACTGCATGTGACCCTGGCTCTTGCGTCAGAGGGGGTTCCGACTGCTTGTGACCCTGGCTCTTGCGTTGGAGGGGGTTCCGACTGCTTGTGACCCTGGCTCTTGCGTTAGAGGGGGTTCCGACAGCACGTGACCCTGGCTCTTGCGTTAGAGGGGGTTCCGACTGCACGTGACCCTGGCTCTTGCGTTAGAGGAGGTTCCGACTGCTTGTGACCCTGGCTCTTGCGTTAGAGGGGGTTCCGACTGCTTGTGACCCTGGCTCTTGCGTTAGAGGAGGATCCGACTGCATGTGACCCTGGCTCTTGCGTCAGAGGGGGTTCCGACTGCATGTGACCCTGGCTATTGCGTTAGGGGGGGTTCCAACAGCACGTGACCCTGGCTCTTGCGTTAGAGGGGGTTCCGACTGCACGTGACCCTGGCTCTTGCGTCAGAGGAGGTTCCGACTGCACGTGACCCTGGCTCTTGCGTTAGAGGGGGTTCCGACTGCACGTGACCCTGGCTCTTGCGTTAGAGGGGGTTCCGACTGCATGTGACCCTGGCTCTCGCGTTAGAGGAGGTTCCGACTGCATGTGACCCTGACTCTTGCGTTAGAGGGGGTTCCGACAGCACGTGACCCTGGCTCTTGCGTTAGAGGGGGTTCCGACTGCACGTGACCCTGGCTCTTGCGTTAGAGGAGGTTCCGACAGCACGTGACCCTGGCTCTTGCGTTAGAGGGGGTTCCGACTGCACGTGACCCTGGCTCTTGCGTTAGAGGAGGTTCCGACAGCACGTGACCCTGGCTCTTGCGTTAGAGGAGGTTCCGACAGCACGTGACCCTGGCTCTTGCGTTAGAGGGGGTTCCGACTGCACGTGACCCTGGCTCTTGCGTTAGAGGAGGTTCCGACAGCACGTGACCCTGGCTCTTGCGTTAGAGGGGGTTCCGACTGCTTGTGAACCTGGCTCTTGCGTTAGAGGAGGTTCCGACTGCTTGTGACCCTGGCTATTGCGTTAGAGGGGGTTCCGACTGCTTGTGACCCTGGCTCTTGCGTTAGAGGGGGTTCCGACTGCTTGTGACCCTGGCTCTTGCGTTAGAGGAGGTTCCGACTGCTTGTGACCCTGGCTCTTGCGTTAGAGGGGGTTCCGACTGCTTGTGACCCTGGCTCTTGCGTTAGAGGGGGTTCCGACTGCACGTGACCCTGGCTCTTGCGTTAGAGGGGGTTCCGACTGCACGTGACCCTGGCTCTTGCGTTAGAGGGGGTTCCGACTGCACGTGACCCTGGCTCTTGCGTTAGAGGAGGTTCCAACAGCACGTGACCCTGGCTCTTGGGTTAGAGGGGGTTCCGACTGCTTGTGACCCTGGCTCTTGCGTTAGAGGGGGTTCCGACTGCACGTGACCCTGGCTCTTGCGTTAGAGGGGGTTCCAACAGCACGTGACCCTGGCTCTTGCGTTAGAGGGGGTTCCGACTGCATGTGACCCTGGCTCTTGGGTTAGAGGGGGTTCCGACTGCACGTGACCCTGGCTCTTGCGTTAGAGGGGGTTCCGACTGCTTGTGACCCTTGCTCTTGCGTTAGAGGGGGTTCCGACTGCTTGTGACCCTGGCTCTTGCGTTAGAGGGGGTTCCGACTGCTTGTGACCCTGGCTCTTGGGTTAGAGGAGGTTCCGACTGCTTGTGACCCTGGCTCTTGCGTTAGAGGGGGTTCCGACTGCACGTGACCCTGGCTCTTGCGTTAGAGGGGGTTCCGACTGCACGTGACCCTGGCTCTTGCGTTAGAGGGGGTTCCGACAGCACGTGACCCTGGCTCTTGCGTTAGAGGGGGTTCCGACTGCTTGTGACCCTGGCTCTTGCGTTAGAGGGGGTTCCGACAGCACGTGACCCTGGCTCTTGCGTTAGAGGGGGTTCCGACAGCACGTGACCCTGGCTCTTGCGTTAGAGGGGGTTCCGACTGCACGTGTCCCCGGCTCTTGGGTTAGAGGGGGTTCCGACTGCTTGTGACCCTGGCTCTTGCGTTAGAGGGGGTTCCGACTGCTTGTGACCCTGGCTCTTGCGTTAGAGGGGGTTCCGACTGCACGTGACCCTGGCTCTTGCGTTAGAGGAGGTTCCGACTGCACGTGACCCTGGCTCTTGCGTTAGAGGGGGTTCCGACTGCACGTGACCCTGGCTCTTGCGTTAGAGGGGGTTCCAACAGCACGTGACCCTGGCTCTTGCGTTAGAGGGGGTTCCGACTGCATGTGACCCTGGCTCTTGCGTTAGAGGGGGTTCCGACTGCACGTGACCCTGGCTCTTGCGTTAGAGGAGGTTCCGACTGCACGTGACCCTGGCTCTTGGGTTAGAGGGGGTTCCGACTGCTTGTGACCCTGGCTCTTGCGTTACAGGGGGTTCCGACTGCTTGTGACCCTGGCTCTTGCGTTAGAGGGGGTTCCGACTGCACGTGACCCTGGCTCTTGCGTTAGAGGGGGTTCCAACAGCACGTGACCCTGGCTCTTGCGTTAGAGGAGGTTCCGACTGCACGTGACCCTGGCTCTTGCGTTAGAGGGGGTTCCGACTGCACGTGACCCTGGCTCTTGCGTTAGAGGGGGTTCCGACTGCACGTGACCCTGGCTCTTGCGTTAGAGGGGGTTCCAACTGCACGTGACCCTGGCTCTTGCGTTAGAGGGGGTTCCAACAGCACGTGACCCTGGCTCTTGGGTTAGAGGGGGTTCCAACTGCTTGTGACCCTGGCTCTTGCGTTAGAGGGGGTTCCGACTGCACGTGACCCTGGCTCTTGCGTTAGAGGGGGTTCCAACAGCACGTGACCCTGGCTCTTGCGTTAGAGGGGGTTCCGACTGCATGTGACCCTGGCTCTTGGGTTAGAGGGGGTTCCGACTGCACGTGACCCTGGCTCTTGCGTTAGAGGGGGTTCCGACTGCTTGTGACCCTTGCTCTTGCGTTAGAGGGGGTTCCGACTGCTTGTGACCCTGGCTCTTGCGTTAGAGGGGGTTCCGACCGCTTGTGACCCTGGCTCTTGGGTTAGAGGAGGTTCCGACTGCTTGTGACCCTGGCTCTTGCGTTAGAGGGGTTCCGACTGCACGTGACCCTGGCTCTTGCGTTAGAGGGGGTTCCGACTGCACGTGACCCTGGCTCTTGCGTTAGAGGGGGTTCCGACAGCACGTGACCCTGGCTCTTGCGTTAGAGGGGGTTCCGACTGCTTGTGACCCTGGCTCTTGCGTTAGAGGGGGTTCCGACAGCACGTGACCCTGGCTCTTGCGTTAGAGGGGGTTCCGACAGCACGTGACCCTGGCTCTTGCGTTAGAGGGGGTTCCGACAGCACGTGACCCTGGCTCTTGGGTTAGAGGGGGTTCCGACTGCTTGTGACCCTGGCTCTTGCGTTAGAGGGGGTTCCGACTGCTTGTGACCCTGGCTCTTGCGTTAGAGGGGGTTCCGACTGCACGTGACCCTGGCTCTTGCGTTAGAGGAGGTTCCGACTGCACGTGACCCTGGCTCTTGCGTTAGAGGGGGTTCCGACTGCACGTGACCCTGGCTCTTGCGTTAGAGGGGGTTCCAACAGCACGTGACCCTGGCTCTTGCGTTAGAGGGGGTTCCGACTGCTTGTGACCCTGGCTCTTGCGTTAGAGGGGGTTCCGACTGCACGTGACCCTGGCTCTTGCGTTAGAGGAGGTTCCGACTGCACGTGACCCTGGCTCTTGGGTTAGAGGGGGTTCCGACTGCTTGTGACCCTGGCTCTTGCGTTACAGGGGGTTCCGACTGCTTGTGACTCTGTCTCTTGCGTTAGAGGGGGTTCCGACTGCACGTGACCCTGGCTCTTGCGTTAGAGGGGGTTCCAACAGCACGTGACCCTAGCTCTTGCGTTAGAGGAGGTTCCGACTGCACGTGACCCTGGCTCTTGCGTTAGAGGGGGTTCCGACTGCACGTGACCCTGGCTCTTGCGTCAGAGGAGGTTCCGACTGCACGTGACCCTGGCTCTTGCGTTAGAGGGGGTTCCGACTGCACGTGACCCTGGCTCTTGCGTCAGAGGAGGTTCCGACTGCACGTGACCCTGGCTCTTGCGTTAGAGGGGGTTCCGACTGCACGTGACCCTGGCTCTTGCGTTAGAGGGGGTTCCGACTGCATGTGACCCTGGCTCTCGCGTTAGAGGAGGTTCCGACTGCATGTGACCCTGACTCTTGCGTTAGAGGGGGTTCCGACAGCACGTGACCCTGGCTCTTGCGTTACAGGGGGTTCCGACTGCACACTACAAGCTAGTTGACTCGAACGACTATAGAAGGTTGAATGAAAAATGAGAAAAACTACTTTTGACAAATAACTAGATGATGTGTGTTTGCTCAAGAGTCCACGGGAGTCGATTTAGCGAAATATCATTTGTTTGATGATAACTTTTGAACGGTATGAGATATCAAAATTATAACACGCGAGAAACACAGCTGTAATTATAAAAGCTTCAAGATGATATAAGTTATAACCATCCAAGTCATCTCTCATAAGTGTCAAACGTATATAGATTCCAACAGATGATGACGATAATCATTTTACCATTTTTGAAAAAACTAGAAATCATCATCTCAATTCAAGAATTTATAATTACTATAGGCAAACGCGAAATATGCGTTGTAAGATGAGCGAGATATCTGAATAAGGTATAATAACAGTCCTACATTTGGTACTTTATCTTTTCTGGTATTCTACACACCTTGACGAATATAGAGAATTCTTGGGCAAATATCGAATCTAGAAAGCAGTGAATCTTGTCTCATTTCCATATATTTGATGAATAAAAACAGTAGTTTGAATTTTTTTCTTCAAAACGGATGGTTCGAATTGCTTACAAATTGATGATTATGAGTATCAATCATGTTTGAACACTCGGAGAAAATTTTGTTTATTTGGGAGAGATTTTATTTTTTCAAATTTTCCCACCCAGGCCAATCTTATGGGGTTTTTAAAAACTTTGACATGAAATTTCTCAAAATCGGTCGAACCGATTCATTCCAAAAACTATACAGTTCTAAGTTGTAAAAGTTGGTCGTGCAAAAAAAGTTTCATGTTAATCAGTCGAACCATGTGACCTGTGCAGTGCTTACAAACAAACAAACAAACAAACAGCAACAAAAAAACACACACAGACGAAGCTGCATAAGAGTGGAATGGAGTCTTCGCTACGCTCATCTAACTAGTCAAACGCGAAATATGCGTTGTAAGATGAGCGAGATATCTGAATAAGGTATAAAAGTCCTTGAAGTAGTTCTACCCTTGCTACTTTATCGACTCTGGTATTCTACACACCTTGATATCTGAATAAGCTATAAAAGTCGTTAAAGTAGTTCTACTCTTGCCACTGCATTGACTCTGGTATTCTACACACCTTGATGTATATACAAAATACTTCATTGTTGGTCAACACTCGAATCTAGGAAGCAGTGAATCTCGACAACTTAAATCTGTCACAATTTTTATGATATATTTTATGAACATTATCAGTCATTTTATTTTTTTTCTTCAAAACGACTCATCAGAATTGCTTACAAAATCGTAATAATGTGTAAAATCTATGTATACACATTTAGAGAGAATTTCATTTCATTTGGAGAGATTTCATTTTTCAACATTTTCCGCCCAGCCAAATCTTATGGGGTTTTTAGAAACTTTGAGATAATTTTTCTCAAAATCGGTCGGACCGATTCATTCCAAAAACTATACAGTTCTAAGTTGGATGAGTTTGCGTGTACAAAAAAGGTTTCATGTTGATCAGTCAGCCCTTGCGACCTGTGGAGTGCTTACAAATAAACAAAACAAAAAAAGACAAAGCCCTATAAGATTGGGATGGAGACTTCGCTACGCTCATCTAACTAGGCAAACGCGAAATATGCGTTGTAAGATGAGCGAGATATCCGAATGAGGTGTAAAAGTCGTTGAAGTAGTTCTACCCTTGCTACTTTATCGACTCTGGTATTCTACACACCTTGATATCTGAATAAGCTATAAGAGTCGTTAAAGTAGTTCTACCCTTGTCACTTCATTGACTCTGGTATTCTACACACCTTGATGCATATAAAAAATACTTCATTGTTGGGCAAATATTGAATCTAGAAGGCAGTGAATCTCGGCAACCCAATTCTGTCATCATTTTATGATATATTTGATGAAAAAACCCAGTTATTTTAATTTTTTTCTCCATAACGGCTGATTAGAATTGCGTACAAAATTGTGATAATGTGTAAAATCTATGTGTACACATTCAGAGAGAATGTCATTTCTTTTGGAGAGATTTTATTTTTCAACATTTTCCGCTCAGCCAAATCTTAAGGGGTTTTTAGAAACTTTGAGATGATTTTTCTCAGAATCGGTCCGACCGATTCATTCCAAAAACTATACAGTTCTAAGTTGGATGAGTTTCCGTATACAAAAAAAGTTTCATGTTGATCAGTCAACCCTTGCGACCTGTGGAATGCTTACAAAAAAAAAAAACACAGACAAACCCTTATAAGAGTGGGATGGAGACTTCGCTACGCTCATTTAATTATCGTTTTTTTATTTCTCTATATTGGGTTTAACGACGCACTGCAATGATGACTGAGATCTATTGGCGTCAGATGAATGATCAATGAGATGAAGATTTCATGGGTAATGGGAAGGATAGTGTGAAGGAAGCGGTCGTGGCCTATATTGTGGGAACCATCCCGGCATTAGCCTAGGCTACAGAGGGAAACCACGAGAAACCCCTGTAAAGATGGACGGTATGGCGGGGATCAAACCGGGTCCGACATGCCCACTGCCTCCTCGGTCACATGGAGCAAGTGCGTTAACTACTCAGCTGCATGTACCGGTCATTAGATGAGCGTAGCGAAGATTCCATCCCACTCTTGTAGAGTTTTGTCTGTGTGTGTGTTTTTTTTTTCTTTTTAAGCACTGCACACGTCACATGGGTAAACTGATCAACATGAAACTTTTTTTGTACGAGCCAACTTTTACATCTTAGAACTGTATATTTTTTGGAATGAATCGGTTGGATAGATTTTGAGAAATATAATGTCAAAGTTTTTAATAACCCCGTAAGATTAGGCTGGGTGAGAAAATTTGAAAATATGAAACATCTACGATAAAAATAAAATTTTCTCTGAGTGTTCAAACATGAATGATACACATAACCACCATTTTGTAAGCAATTCTAATCAGCCGTTTCGAAGGAAAAAATTCAAATAACTGTTTTCATTCATCAAATATAATAGAAATGAGCCAAGATTCACTGCTTCCTAGATTCGATATTTGCCCAAGAATAAACTATTCTTTATATTCGTCAAGGTGTGTAGAATACCAGAGAAGATAAAGTAGCAATTAAATGAAGGACAAAGTGTGTTGAATACCAGAGTCGATAAAGTAGCAATTAAATGAAGGACAAAGTGTGTTGAATACCAGAGTCGATAAAGTAGCAAATATAAGACTGTTATTATTATTATTATTATTATTATTATTAACTCTTGCAGTTGCACATAAATGCGCGGTGGCAAGTTCCCTATCAATCCTATCCTATCGCCTCCCTAACCTTCTGACGGAATAGCTTCAACCCTATTTCATCCTCCTCAAGTATACTTCTACTAAGCCCATTCCAATCCCTACCTGTCCTATTCAAGAAAGAGAACTTACCGACATCTAATCTAGCCCCCTTTATAACTACTGCTCTATCATGACTTCGCCTACCCCCATACCCTGACTCAATCCTTACAATCAACCTATTCAACTCTCCCCAGCCCCCTTCTCCTTCCATTACCCTGAAGAAATTACAGATCCGATCCTCCTTTCTCCGTATTTCCAATTCCCGCCATCCCAAGTCTCGGATCATCTCAGATGGACTCTCCAATATTCTCACCCTCTCCCCCCTTTCATTCTCCCCCCATTTCCACCTCCTAACCCTACCTGTAACCCTTCTAACTGCAATCCTTTTCACCCTTTCCACATCCCTTATCTCACCTAATCTATAAGGATCCCAAACTGAACTAGCATATTCCACCATGGGACGCACTAACGAGAAATAAGCCTTTTCCTTTATCTTCATACTTGTTCCCCTAAGCTGCCTCATTACAAAGTTTAGTGCATTTATACTGTTTTTTACTATTCTCTCAATCTGACTCCCCCACCGTAGACGTCTATCAAATACCACCCCCAAGTACTTGTAATTTTCCACTGACTCAAGTGACTTCCCTCCTACATCATACACTACATCAGCCCTCACTCTCCTCCTACCAAAGGTGACTAACTTACACTTCCCTTCATTTAACCCCATCTTGTTCAACTGAACCCAACAATTAAGTGCCGTCAAATCTGCCTGAATAGCTACTACATCCTCCTCTGTATTGATTTCCCTATAAACCACACAATCATCTGCAAATAACCTTATTCTCGAATTAACAACCCTAGTCAGATCATCTATATATAAATCAAATAATAACGGACCTAGCACACTACCCTGTGGAACTCCTGACGTAACCTTAACCTCACTTGAAACCTCCGAACCTACTCGAACCGTTTGAACTCTATCCTGAAGAAAGTTTCCAATCCAATTAACTAACCCAGCATTCTCAATGGACAGTTTCAACTTCCCTAATAGTATAGTGTGATCTACCTTGTCGAAAGCCTTTTCAAAATCTAAAAACACTGCATCAATACATCCCCCCTTGTCTACTACCCCTGCCAGCTCTTCCGCAAAACCTAACAACTGTGTCTCACATGAATACCCCTTCCTAAACCCATGCTGCACTTCCGAAATACCCCTATGTTCATCTACTTTCTCCATTATTCTCTTTATAACTACCCTTTCCATCATCTTACATACATGTGACGTTAAACTGATTCCCCTGTAGTTGTCTACCCTGCCCCTTTGCCCTCCCTTTGAAATTGGAACCACCTCCGCTTTTTTCCAATCTTGCGGTACTCTACCTGCTGTGAGTGAGGCTTGGAACAACCTTAGCAAATAACCTACAACCCCCCTACCCGCTAATTTCAGGAGATCGCTTTGCACCCCATCTATGCCTGGTGACTTCCCACTTTTTAGTTTCCTCAATACATTCCACACTTCCCCCTCTGTAAGCAGGACTTCTTCCCCCTCCCCCTCCAGTGTTGTTTCTCCCTCCCCTATTATACCTTATTATACCTTATTCAGATATCTCGCTCACCTTACAACGCATATTTCGCGTTTGCCTATAGTTATTATACTATCAAGCTGCTTTGTCTGTATGTGTTTTATGTCACGTGGTCTCACAGCTTCTGGGTCAAATCAGTAAAACGTGCCACTCTTTCATCGGGGAATTATTAAAACCCGATAAGAAAACCTCCAGTTGTCTTGTCTTGTATATGAAGCGACGATTGTATTGATAGTTGATAGTGAACAAATAGGGAAGAATAGGCCTAACCAATATACTCCCATCCTATTGGCTAGAACTTAGTTCAACAGTAACGGTATTTCATTAATCAGAATTATTTCGAATATTAATTCAAATATTATTTTATCATTATCATTTTGAATATTACCATCATTATCATTATTGTTAATTATCAATGGATTTACTTAGTATCATGTAATGTTTTAGCCACATTGATGAGTTAGTAAGCTGATAATTGTAAGCTGATAATTGTAAGCTGATAATTGTAAGCTGATAATTGTAAGCTGATAATTGTAAAGTGCTAATCATTCCGATTTCCTCGGAAGAGGGTTGAAGGAATTATTGAATAAACAAATAACTGTTCAACCAGAAATCTCCATACAAGTCAAGTGTAACTTGTAAAATCAAATGTGTGATTGATTGATTCAATCATCATCTTATAAATATATCATATATATATCATATATATCATATATCATATCATCAAATCGTATATATCTTATATATCTTATATCATATCATCATATCTTATATATCATATATATGTCATATCATCATCTAAATTATCATCTTGATGACAAGTCTATCATGAATAAAGACATCAAATATTAATTTGGCTAGAAAAGTAGAAAACCAAGTTGGAAACACAACTCAAAACTAGCGTCGCATTTTGAAAAAAAAAATCTCTTCGAAAAAATACTCATTTTTATTGAATAAAAGATACATAGGCCTAGATATATTATCCGAGTACATTCATATCAAGTACATATCGCAACATGTCTGTGCAAAGATTACATTTTTGTAGCAGAGCTCAACCATGACATGATATAGCGTTTTCCTGTTTTCTATGAATGGGTAATTACTAATTAGATTTATTCCATACGCTTAATATATTAAGCCTATTCATAAAAATAGCCGTTAATTACATCACTTTATTCGTTGTGATCTGCTATTTTTCATGTCATTTGTTTGTAAAAAGTACAGAATCACATCCAAGGAAGCAAGCAAGCGTAACCCAGCTGAGCGGAAGCGCACCTCTTCCATTATCCGGATGTGACACCCCCTCTCTCTCTCTCTCTCTCTCTCTCTCTTTCTCTCTCTCTCTCTCTTTCTCTCTCCCTCTCTCTCCCCCCCTCTCTCACCCTCTCTCTCTCTCTCTCACGGCCACGTGATGGAATGGATGGTTAATCAGGTATATGTATCAAGAGCAGAGTGCCACCTGCACACACGAGCGCGCGACACGGCTTTCCTGCATACATATAACACTCCTCTTTCCATGATGCTCATAGCAATGTACCATGAGCATATGGCTGCATTATTACAATTAAAGTTTAGTATGAAATTTACTGCATTTTTCATTCTTCCTTGATGTTTGTTCTTTATATTGGGTTTAACGACGTACTATACTGATGACTGAGATCTATTGGCGTTGATGAATGATATATAAGATGATGGGATGATTAATTGAGAGGTTGAGTCGGTCGTGGCCTGTTGTTTTCAGTATTGACCTTGCGAGGGGCATTCATGTACGTCTAGCAAAGATGCTAGCGGTCACAACTTGCGATCACCAGAAACCACCCCGCAAAGTTGATGGCAAATCGCCGCCATGACAGTAGTTAAACAGGTTTCATGCCTTGCTAAAGCTTGCTAGGCGTACATGAATGCCCCCCTCAACAGAACGACAGAGGGAAAAGGCGAAAAACCCCTGTCAAGATGGTCGACCATGGTGGTAATCGAACCCCGGTCCCCTGAATGACGGTTTAGTGTACTAGCCATTCGAACATGCACTAGTCTCAGTTATTTAAATACTGCTCAAAGACCCCATCAACAGCTAGGTTTTACGGGGATACGAAAGAGCATGTGATATAATGAGGTGATAGGTGAAAGGACGCTTACAAAAACCCATGCCTTATGCAGGACTCAAACCCTCGCCCGACCTGACTTTAGTTCCTGACGCAGTGCGATAGTTGACTGAGCCACGGGTGGCTGAAAGATATTAAAAAGAAAAGTTATTGAATATATCGATTATCAGATGAGAGTGCGTGCGTCAATTTTCAGGCGCATCATCGCAAAATGTCACACAATTTGCCTGATTGGCCCACACTAGTTTGTTAGACGAGCTTTAGCGAGAATTCAATTCAACATACCAAAAAAAAATTGGTGTTCGTTTTAATGTTTTTTTTGTTTGTTTGTTTGTTTGTTTTTTATATGTTTTTTTGTCCGTTCTCCATAGATCAAACGGCTACAGCTATCAATTTCAAACTTTTTTTCCTCATGGTTCCTCATCTAACATAGATCTGTATAGTTTTGTGGCATTATCGAATGTTAACTTTTTTTATGAATTTAAGAAATTTCAAAAATGCCCACTAAAATAATACGGCGGAAAAAAAAGAAAATATTTTTATTTTCAAAAAGAATGAAATTTCGCGTGAAGGTGAGTTACATTCTGTTACACATTTCTGAAAACTTTCAGCTTGATCGTGTGAGCCATTTTGAAGAAAAACCATAAAATGTGCTAAATTGTTACCACTCGAAGCAGTTTTTACCCATTTATAACTTAAATGTCACCCAATTGGCGAATGTAGGCAAACGTTTGGCAAGAAGTCGACATACTATTACTAGTCACTCGTCTAACAACGCGTATATAGCGTTTTCCTAGTTTAGCAACAATCAGCATGCCCATTCTATAGACCTTGGTCAGATTGGGTGTGAGATCGGCTCCCGCATAAGGCATGGGTTTTTGTATACGTCTTTTCACCTGTCACCATTTCATCGTATATCATTTATTTTTCATTCATCAAATGAACTGTAATCAAATTTGAGAAATAATCCTTGAAAATTACATGACAGGAAAATAATTCTCGAGCCCTACATATATTTGAGAAAAAAATTGAAATGAAAAAAGCAATAGGCCTATATGCTTGTATTAAAATAGATGAAAGAAAAGCTATCAATCTGAATTCTGTGATATCATTGGTATATGTGATCACGAGTGAATTATGAATGAATTATAGAGTGAATATATCAAGAATTGAGTCATCAATGTTGCCTATGACTTGTCTCGCATGGAAATGTAGAAGTGAGAATATGTTTTCGTTAATCCCATAATGACAAAAAAAAACATTTCTCAATTTATGTGGATCTGAAAATGTATCTTTTTTGCAAAGGATCAACTTTTTCACAACTATGGCGGTGATATATGTATACATATATATATATATATATATATATATATATATATATATATATATATATATATATATATATATATATATATATATATATATATATATATCTATATATATATATATATATATATATATATATATATATATATATATATATATATATATATATATATATATATATATATATATATATATATATATATATATATATATATATATATATAAATATATATATATAAATATATTTATATATATATATATATATATATATATATATATATATATATATATATATATATATATATATATATATATCATAAATATATATATATATACATATATATATATATATATATATATATATATATATATATATATATATATATATATATATATACATATATATATATATATATATATATATATATATATATATATATATATATATATATATATATATATATATATATATATATAATTGTGTATATATTTTTTTGCTTTTTTTTTAATAGATGAGAATATAATATGAATAAGAATATATGACAACATTACTCATGAACGTGGAAAATTTCCATAGATTATTTCGCATTCAAATTTTGAAATTATGAATATAAAGAAGTTATAAAATATAAAATCATGTCATTTGCTGTATCTCAATTGTTACGTATACGTAATAGACGCAGTGAGTTCACGCAATGCTTGGAAATTCTAATTTATAGTTTTGAATTTTGAAATAAGTTCAAAATAACTACGATCTATTGGCGTCGGTGGATAATGAATGAGATGGTGGGATGATGAGATGAAATGTTATTTTATTATGTGTTTTGGATGGTGGTAAAGAGTCGGTCGTGGCTTGTTGTTAAGAAACCATCCCAGTATCAACCTGAACGGCAGAGGAAAACCACTATAAACCCTTGTCAGGATGGTCGTCCATGGCGGGAACCGAACCCCGGTCTCCCGAATGACGGTTCAGTGTATTACCACTCGGCCACGCATCTCGGTATCCATAAAATATGATAAGATGCTACATTTAAAATACGATACTTTTTTCTTCTTACATTTACACAACTTTATCTATCATCACAAACCCGTTGCCAACACTATTCAATTCAACTTAATTCTCCATTTAATAAAATTATTTTTAACTTCTTTACTGAAATGACAACATTCAACTAAAATAGAACACACAGTAAGCTAAAGAATAATTCCTCAAAGCCGACCCCCAACAAAGATTTACTTAATAAATATCTTGGCACTTGACTAGAACTAACTTTCTATAAACGTAAACCACGCTCACAACTCAATATGTAAAAGTAGACAAATGGTGTCCGCGTGTTCGACCCTCGACAACTATTAGCATTCAGTGACTAACACGTTCGAGCTGATAAAACGAAGAGGTTTCCGGGGGAGGGGGGGGGAGGGGGGGGGGGGGGGGAGAATGGGGGCTCAAGGCAAACTTTGAATATTGTTTAATTTTAAACATGCGTTGGCGCTTCGCATATCAGGGTGTTCGAAGTATTCGACACTGATGAACAATATTATATAAATAGATAAATACACATCCATTATACGCATGCTGTTTCGAAGGGAGTGTATAAATGCTATATACATCTAGACTAAATCTGTTTGGATTTATTTTATCAGTTCATTTTAGATTTTTTATATTATTTTAAGGACATCATAATTTCCTGTATCAGATTTCAACGGACAGTGACGATATTCATTTCCCTAATTTTAGAGAAAACTAGAAACCATCATCTCAATGTCAGAAATTGGGATTGATTAATCTGTCTTCCAGGACCCGGCCATCTTTGACGAGTCGTGACGTAGGCATCACTCGATTCTGTTCATGTTTCTATGCAGGATTGGTAATGCCTACGTCATGACTCGTGGTCTCTGAGTCGTGACGTAGGCATCACTCGATTCTGTTCATGTCTCTATACAGAATCAGTAATGCCTACGTCATGACTCGTGGTCTCTGAGTCGTGACGTAGACATCACTCGATTCTATTCATGTCTCTATACAGAATCAGTAATGCCTACGTCATGACACGTGGTCTCTGAGTCGTGACGTAGGCATCACTCGATTCTGTTCATGTCTCTATACAGAATCAGTAATGCCTACGTCATGACACGTGGTCTCTGAGTCGTGACGTAGGCATCACTCGATTCTGTTCATGTCTCTATACAGAATCAGTAATGCCTACGTCATGACACGTGGTCTCTGAGTCGTGACGTAGGCATCACTCGATTCTGTTCATGTCTCTATACAGAATCAGTAATGCCTACGTCATGACACGTGGTCTCTGAGTCGTGACGTAGGCATCACTCGATTCTGTTCATGTCTCTATACAGAATCAGTAATGCCTACGTCATGACACGTGGTCTCTGAGTCGTGACGTAGGCATCACTCGATTCTGTTCATGTCTCTATACAGAATCAGTAATGCCTACGTCATGACACGTGGTCTCTGAGTCGTGACGTAGGCATCACTCGATTCTGTTCATGTCTCTATACAGAATCAGTAATGCCTACGTCATGACACGTGGTCTCTGAGTCGTGACGTAGGCATGACTCGATTCTGTTCATGTTTCCATACAGAATCAGTAATTATATTGGCGATAGCGAAAACTCGATCCACAACGAACTGGTGGACTACCAAACATTCTGATTGGTCAATTCCAACTGGTACTGAGACAAGTGGTCGAGTGACTAGCACACTGAACCGTCTTTCAGGAGAACAGATTCCCGCCATGGTCGATCTTCTTGACAGAATTTTTTCGTTGTTTTCCTTCTGTCGTTCAGGTCAATACTGTTATGGTTCCTTTAACAGCAGGCCACGACTGACTCCTACCCACTATCAGAAAACAAATTAAAATAAAATAACCTTTCATCTAATCATCCCAACGCCAATAGATCTTACCGCCCACGGTAGCTCGGTCAGCTGAGGCACTGCTTCAGAAAGTGAAGTCACCGTTGGGCCTGGGTTCGAATCCCGCTTAAGGCATGGGTTTTTGTAAATATCCTCTCACTAATCATCCCTTCATACATTCATAATCACCTGCTCATTCGTACCCCCGTATAACCTAGCTGTTGGTGGGGTCGTTAAGCAAACGACAATCAATCAATAATCAATAGATCTTAGTAATCAGTACAGTGCGTCGTTGAACCCAATATGAATAAATTAGTTGTAAATGACGTAGAAGCGTATATTTTCAGTTCAGACAAGTGTTTCATGTAAATATTTCAATGATTCAATCAATCCGAAAGGCAACAAAACCTTGAAATGCAAGTCTTTTTCGTCCAACCAGCGATTTTTCGTTCACTTTTACTCCGTTCTCAAAGAAAAGGTACACCAAGAAAGTGCTGTAATAATAATAAAAATAATAATAATAATTCTTTTTACTGTCCCAAAGATCCCAAGGATATACAGACAGTCATGATGTTATTATATACAGTTATTACATGCACATATATATATATATATTTTTTTTTTTGGAATACATATTAAAATTAAAAATTACATTTAAAATAACATTGGAAAAAAAACAGTTGAAGTACACTCATAATGATGATCGGTCATTATATATGGGAAAAATACAAACACTGATTACAGACAATAATCTCTATATGAGTAGAAACACTTGTCTATTAAGTATGTTTTGAGGCATTTTCTGAACTCATCACCTTTTTTCTTTTTTAATAAAAGCGGAAGTGCATTTAAAAATTTTGAGCCCATGTGAACGGGATTTTTCAGATATATATTATTTTTGAAGCGTTCCAATCTTATGTTCGTTTTGTTACGTGTATTGTATTGTAATCGTGGATAGTTTCACTGTATATATCTGTATACACTGTATATGTATATATCAATCGACGCAGCACACTTTGAGCAATAATATCGTTTTAAGATGAACTATTGTCATGCGCGGCGTCGCGACGCTTCGAAGTAGGGTGTGTCGTATATTTCAATGGGCCTAATCATGGATTGAAATTGATCTAAAGAAGTATGATGTTCAACTTAATATTATTTGTTGTATAACATGAACACATGTCAATAGAAGGTAACAGAATACATGATTATAGCACAAGGACAAATAAAGACCTAAGATCACTTACCAAAATTGCACATAAAAGTCCGATATCAAATGGAATCAGATTGATGAATAATCTCCCTCTAGAACTAAAATCAGTGAAGGAAAATAAGGATTTTAAAATTAAATTGAAAATGTACTTTATTAGGAAATGTTTTTACTCTGTAAACGAATTTCTGAACGATCATCAATAAGTAAACAGAATATTCGACATGCATAAGTCATTATGTTAATTATTATTATTATTGTAAATATTAGCTATATTGTATCAATATTTTTCATTCTATATTTTATTTATATATTTGTATTGACCTTTCTTATATCATGTATATGATCAATTGAAGAATAAAAACATTTATTATTATTATCATTATTATTATTATTATTATTTGAATTGAGAGGAATTTTGTTGCAAACAGCGTGAAATGTTATTTCAAGTTGAGAACACGTGGTGTATTGAAATATTCAATCAATTTAAAACGATATGAATGGTAACAAAATTTGTCTCATTGTGACTTCTTATGAAAATGATTTTTTTTTCTATATATATTGGACTTTAACGACGCACTATACTGATGGCTACGATCTATTTGCGTCGGTGGATGATGAATGAGATGATGAGATGAAAGGTTATTTTATTATGTGTTTTTGGATGGTGGGAAGGAGTCGGTCGTGGCCTGTTGTTAAGGAAGCATCCCAGTATTGACCGGAACGACAGAGGGAAAGCCCTGTCAGGATGGTCGACCATGGCGGGAATCAAACCCCGGTCTCCCGAATGAAGGTTCAGTGTGTTACCACTCGGCCACACGTCTCGGTATGAAAATGGATTCCACCCTATATGAGGAACTATAGAACACTGTTTATTTTACTTGCATTCATTCTTATTTTTCGGGGGTTTTATTCGGTGATTTTGGTTCAGGTAGTTTTGAGCTCTTTATTAGAGTTGATTTATTGAAAATGTATTTGATGTTTTTCCTTAATACAGCATTACACTTGACATCTGCTCGCAATGAACGAATTTTTCCAGTTCGAAACATTTCGTTTACTGTACTATAGGAAAACGCGGGATGCGCGTTGTGAGATGAGCTTAGAAGTATGGCAATCTTGAATGAAAAATAACTTGTCACCTCAATTTACATCTACAAACCTTGACTTATATCAAACATTCAAAAACCTCACCTGCAACTTGTTGATATTTATAGTAACCTGCAACCTGTCGCATAAACACTTTGCAAAACCAATTGATCCAAATATTCAATAAAATGTAGTACACGTTTATTGCGTTTTCTTCATCATTTCTCATTCGATTGTTGTAAAAATCTCTGAAAAGGTGTATAATAGTATTTTTCATATTCTGTGAGAATTTGAGAGCTTTTGAAAAATTCTTATTTTTCAAGTATTTTTCCTCCGGGTTATTCTTATGAGGGTTTTCCAAACTCTCCGATTATTTTCCGGAAAAACCTTCACACCGATTCCTCTGAATAACAATCCCAACCCATTCTGGTATGACACCAACATTCAGAAAAAGTTTCAAGTTGATTGATTCATTTCTCTGACCTGTATGCCGCGTACATAATTACAAAAAAAAAAAACATAAAAACGAAGCCCATTTTTTTTCAGGGTGTGAAATGGAAAGCTTCGCTACGCTCATCTAATGAAGTTCATAACCTTTGGTTGAATCTTTCACCCCTTAAAACACTATATGAGTCACGCGCGGTATTTTTTACCGGCTTAATGATTATTTCGAATAATTAGTATGGACATTAATTGTCACTGAGACGAGTGGCCGAGTGGTCAATACACTGTACTGTCATTCAGGAGAGCAGGGTTCGACTCCCGCCATGGTCGACCATCCTGAAATTCACTAAGCAACTTGCCCTAGACTGACAAGACTAGCAAACAATAAACCATAAACTTCAATTAAGAACCAAGAAGAAAAAAATGAATTACAAACCTTTATTTGAATATCGTTTGTGATGATTTTGAAATGCAATGTGCGGATGGGATTGGAATGCAATGTGCGGATGAGATTGGCATGAGATTGGAGTGAGATTGGAGTGAGATTGCCATGAGATTGGAATGCAATGTGCGGATGAGATTGGCATGAGATTGGCATGAGATGGGAATGCAATGTGCGGATGAGATTGGAATGCAATGTGCGGATGAGATTGGCATGAGATTGGAATGCAATATGCGGATGAGATGGGAATGCGATGTGCGGATGAGATTGGAGTGAGATTATAATGAGATTGGCATGAGATGGCAATGCGATGTGCGGATGAGATTGGCATGAGATTGGAATGCAATGTGCGGATGAGATTGGCATGAGATTGGAATGCGATGTGCGGATGAGATTGGCATGAGATGGAAATGCGATGTGCGGATGAGATTGGCATGAGATTGGAGTGAGATTGGCATGAGATTGGAGTGAGATTGGCATGAGATGGGAATGCAATGTGCGGATGAGATTGGCATGAGATTGGAATGCAATGTGCGGATGAGATTGGCATGAGATGGGAATGCAATGTGCGGATGAGATTGGCATGAGATTGGAGTGAGATTGGCATGAGATTGGAATGCAATGTGCGGATGAGATTGGCATGAGATTGGAGTGAGATTGGCATGAGATTGGAGTGAGATTGGCATGAGATTGGCATGAGATGGGAATGCGATGTGCGGATGAGATTGGCATGAGATTGGAGTGAGATTGGCATGAGATTGGCATGAGATGGGAATGCAATGTGCGGATGAGATTGGAATGCAATGTGCGGATGAGATTGGCATGAGATTGGAGTGAGATTGGAGTGAGATTGCCATGAGATTGGAATGCAATGTGCGGATGAGATTGGCATGAGATTGGCATGAGATGGGAATGCAATGTGCGGATGAGATTGGAATGCAATGTGCGGATGAGATTGGCATGAGATTGGAATGCAATATGCGGATGAGATGGGAATGCGATGTGCGGATGAGATTGGAGTGAGATTATAATGAGATTGGCATGAGATGGGAATGCGATGTGCGGATGAGATTGGCATGAGATTGGAATGCAATGTGCGGATGAGATCAGCATGAGATTGGAATGCGATGTGCGGATGAGATTGGCATGAGATGGGAATGCGATGTGCGGATGAGATTGGCATGAGATTGGAATGCAATGTGCGGATGAGATTGGCATGAGATTGGAATGCGATGTGCGGATGAGATTGGCATGAGATGGGAATGCGATGTGCGGATGAGATTGGCATGAGATTGGAGTGAGATTGGCATGAGATGGGAATGCAACGTGCGGATGAGATTGGCATGACATTGGAATGCAGTGTGCGGATGAGATTGGCATGAGATGGGAATGCAATGTGCGGATGAGATTGGCATGAGATTGGAGTGAGATTGGCATGAGATTGGAATGCAATGTGCGGATGAGATTGGCATGAGATTGGAGTGAGATTGGAATGAGATTGGAGTGAGATTGGTATGAGATTGGAGTGAGATTGGCATGAGATGGGAATGCAATGTGCGGATGAGATTGGCATGAGATTGGAGTGAGATTGGCATGAGATTGGAATGCAATGTGCGGATGAGATTGGCATTAGATTGGAGTGAGATTGGCATGAGATTGGAGTGAGATTGGCATGAGATTGGCATGAGATGGGAATGCAATGTGCGGATGAGATTGGCATGAGATTGGCATGAGATTGGAATGCAATGTGCGGATGAGATTGGCATGAGATTGGAATGCAATGTGTGGATGAGATTGGCATGAGATTGGCATGAGATTAAAATGCAATGTGCGGATGAGATTGGCATGAGATTGGAATGCAATGTGCGGATGAGATTGGCATGAGATTGGAATGCAATGTGCGGATGAGATTGGCATGAGATTGGAATGCAATGTGCGGATGAGATTGGCATGAGATTGGAATGCAATGTGCGCATGAGATTGGCATGAGATTGGAATGTAATGTGCGGATGAGATTGGCATGAGATTGGAATGCAATGTGCGGATGAGATTGGCATGAGATTGGAATGCAATGTGCGGATGAGATTGGCATGAGATTGGAATGCAATGTGCGGATGAGATTGGCATGAGATGGGAATGCAATGTGCGGATGAGATTGGCATGAGATTGGCATGAGATGGGAATGCGATGTGCGGATGAGATTGGCATGAGATTGGAATGCAATGTGCGGATGAGATTGGCATGAGATGGGAATGCAATGTGCGGATGAGATTGGCATGAGATTGGCATGAGATGGGAATGCGATGTGCGGATGAGATTGGCATGAGATTGGAATGCAATGTGCGGATGAGATTGGCATGAGATTGGAATGCAATGTGCGGATGAGATTGGCATGAGATGGGAATGCAATGTGCGGATGAGATTGGCATGAGATTGGCATGAGATGGGAATGCGATGTGCGGATGAGATTGGCATGAGATTGGAATGCAATGTGCGGATGAGATTGGCATGAGATTGGAATGCGATGTGCGGATGAGATTGGCATGAGATTGGAATGCAATTTGCGGATGAGATTGGCATGAGATTGGAATGCGATGTGCGGATGAGATTGGCATGAGATTGGAGTGAGATTGGCATGAGATTGGAGTGAGATTGGCATGAGATTGGCATGAGATTGGAATGCGATGTGCGGATGAGATTGGCATGAGATTGGAATGCGATGTGCGGATGAGATTGGCATGCAATGTGCGGATGCTGATACACCGAGCGCTCGGCTTGTCACGTTATACCCGATGCCCAGCGGAAGCGGGTGTGAAGTAATGGAGACGTTGGAAGCCGTACTTTGAAACAATTAACTAGAAGCTTCCGCAGGATTACTGATGTATCGTGATCCACTCAGCTCTTGTCAATACTCGAACAGCCAACAGCCGTGGAATCAAACGCTCGGAGAAGAGCAAGCGGTTGTGTTGGAGCACAGATCTTTCGTTGTCAAGATCTTTACAAGTCGTTCAGATTGTCAAGATCTTTACAACTCGTTCAGATTGTCAAGATCTTTACAATTCGTTCAGATTGTCAAGATCTTCACAAATCGTTCAGATTGTCAAGATCTTTACAACTCGTTCAGATTGTCAAGATCTTTACAACTCGTTCAGATTGTCAAGATCTTTACAATTCGTTCAGATTGTCAAGATCTTTACAAGTGGATCTAACTTGGAAATGTGTGTAGTTTATTGAATCTTTTTTCTATTTTCATAATATTTTGGTACTTTCTATTTATTTTTGGATATTATGCATTATTGTCAACTTAATGTATACTACCTATCCGATATCATGTATATGATCACTTCTGGACGGAAATAAATATTATTATTATTTTTATTATTATTATTTTGTACTAAGAAAATGCGGGATATGCATTGTGAGATGAACTTAGGGGTATGGAAATAATTTTTTTCCATATATATAACATCGAAACTTGATACAAAATCATTGTTCCCCAATTAAGGCTATGGATGAAAAGTAGGATCGTTTGAACGGGGCACCACAAGGGCGATCTTACCACCCCATTTTAAAATAAATTTATTTAAAACCAACGAACTTCAACACCAGGACTGCGCTGTCGGTGACCATACTTACATTACAGAAAATCTAAAACGAAAAACATTCTGTAACCGAATCAATACGGACCTTGGACTACTGCAAACGTTTAAAATGTCACTGCCATCCTGTTTTATTCATCACTAAATTTAATCGTTCTGAATAATTCGGTGACATTTGTTGCTTAGATTTAATTGGTTCCTAATGGCTCCAAGGTCCGATCTTACGAATGTTTAGTTAGTAGATAACCTGAATTTAATTAATATTTATCTTAATCTCGGTTTTACGACTTATATGGTTAAATTAACTAGGCAAACGTCTTATATGTTTCCGCGTTGATAGATGAGCTGGAACATATCAACTTGTCTTTGGATTGGTCATTTATATGTATATATATATATATATATATATATATATATATATATATATATATATATATATATATATATATATATTTATATATATATATATATATATATATATATATATATATATATATATATATATATATATATATATATATATATATATATATATATATATATATATATATACACCTTGAGATCCAAACAATTATGTCACTGCCATTATGTTTCCTAATCAATTTCTATGATAATAGAGGAGGCTTTGTTCTAATCGTTTCCAATTGATGGTGACACCTGTTGCTTGAATTCAATTGGTTTCTTAATAGCTTTGAGTGATTTAAAAAAACTGGATTATACATTTTTTTTACATCGAAACGGCTGATCCGATTCGAGTGAAAGTTCGGAATAAAGTATATAATTATTATATTGAAATTCCATGAGAATTTGAATTCTCTCGAAGGAAATATTTTTGACCAATTTTTCCTCCTGGTTATTCTTATGAGATTTTTAAAAATTTTGGAATGAGGTTTCTCAGAATTGGTTAAACCGATCGCGGCTCAAAACTATACAGTATCGAATTAGATGAAGAAACTTGTGCATGCCAAGTTTCAACTGATTTTGAATTTTCGTCTGACCTGTGAAGCGCGAAAAAAAATTTAAACAAAGGCACTTTTATCGGGTATGGTGAAATTGAGTCTTCGCTTCGCTCATCCAATAGATGTGAATTCTTCGTTATTTCTCATCCGATTGTTGTGAAAATCACTGAGGATATCTATGGTAGTTTTATTCATATTCAGTGGAATTTCTAGATCAAAAAATTCAAAAAAATTCGTGAAATAATTTTCATCCGAGACATTTAAAATTCTCAGAGAATTTCTATATAATATTTATACACATTATTCCGAACTTTCACTCAAATCGGATCAGCCGTTTTGATGTAAAAGAATATATAATGTAATTTTCTTTAAATCACAAAGCTATTAAGATACCAATTGAATCCAAGCCACAGGTGTCACCTCTTAATGTAAACGATTAAAATAAAGCCTTCTTCATTATCATAGAAATTGATAATGGAAAATAAGATGGCAGTGATGTAATGGTTTGGATCTCAAGGTGTATATATATATAATAACCAATCCAAAGATAAGTTGATATGTTCCAGCTCATCCATCAACGCGGCAACACATAACGCGTTTGCCTAGTTTTCAAAAAATCCCTAGAATTTTCAAATTTTAAATCGCCTTATAATTCTCATACAAAACTTGAAGAATCTTAAGTACCGGTATTGTAGAATACCCTTAAATAGACCTTTACTGAAGTGATAGATAACCTCTCCTATGTAATTGCGTAATATTTTCAATCCAATCGGACAGTCTTTTTAATTGGATGAGCGAAGCGAAGACTCAATTTCGCCATACCCGAAAAAAAAGTGACCGTTTTTTTTTCTGTTCACGCTCCACAGGTCAAACGAAGATTGAAAATCAGTTGAAACTTGGCATGCACAAGTATCATTAACCAATTCGATAATGTATAGTTTTGAGGCGCAATCGGTTGAACCACTTCTGAGAAAACTTATTTTAAAGTTTTCAAAAATCCCATCAGAATAACAAAGAGGAAAATATTCGTGAAATAATTTGTGTCCGAAATGTATTCGTAAATTCGTAAATTGAACTGAACTCAATTTAATTTCAATTTTTAAATCATTTCATTCAGGTTTTGTACCTCTGAATTTGTAACACTTTCACATTTTCATATAATAAACCAAAACAAGAAGCCCGCGTAAGACAAAGTCTTGTGTGCGGGCTGTCCTATAAAAATATAATAAGAGTAAGTCGGTACAAAAACTATATAACTTATATATGATTAAACCTAAAAAAAGAAAAACAAATGCAAAAAATAATGTATCGGCCACTATTACAATATTGGACACAAAATTCTCAGGGAATTTTTACATGATAATGATACACATTATTCCGAACTTTCACTTGTATCGGATCAGCCGTTTTGATGTAAAAAAATATATAATGTAATTTTTGTGAATCACTCAAAGCTATAAGATACCAATTAAATCCAAGCCACATGTGTCACCACTCAACAACAATAATGAAAAATAAGATGGCAGTAAAGTAATGGTTTGGATCTCAAGGTGTATATATATATATAATAACCAATCCAACTTGAGTCGATATGTTCCAGCTCATCCATCAACGCGGCACACATAACGCGTTTGCCTAGTTTTATAAAATTGCTATCGCCTATTATCGCCCCATATATGTGTTCTTCTGACACCTCTCCATTGACGCTCACGACTAAATAACACACCGCAGTTTCACAATTAATTACCAATTAAATCTGCATAATGTAAATATCGCATCCAAGAAGGACCTCCATTATTTGTCATCGCCAATACATAATCTCATTTAAGTCGCTTAAACGAGTGCATGGCACCCCCCCCCCCCCCTCCTCCCCCCCCCCGACAACCCCTAATCTGGCACGGTTATCACACAGTGACCGGGGGGATGAACATGTGTTTATAATGACAGGGCATGCTGTATGAATGGAAAGAAAACCTCTGTGCTGAAAGCTATGGCATATACGCGAATATATATAATAATTTGCATGAAAATGAGAAAAAGAATTATGGATATATATATATATATATATATATATATATATATATATATATATATATATATATATATATATATTCATATATATATATATATATATACATATATATATATATATATATATATATATATATATATATATATATATATATATATATATATATATGAATAAATATATAAATATATATATATATAAATATATATATATATATATATATATATATATATATATATATATATATATTTATATATATATATATATATATATGTATATATGTATATATGTATATATATATATATATATATATATATATATATATATATATATATATATATATATATATATATATTTATATATATATATATGTTTATATATTTATTTATATATATATACATAATTATTGCCTTATATTAACTTTATTGACTTATATTATCTCTTATATTAATTAGTAGAGTGATGGCCTAGTTATAACATTATAGGCCTATCACTGATTTATTTTGTCGATTGTGTATAATGATGAACTTGACATCTGCTGTCAAGGGAAAGAAGTGATCATTGCCCAAGAGACTTGGTTCAAAGTGGAAGATATAAACATTCGTGTGTTTTTACTGAAAGACTTTTATCTGCGACGAAAAATTATGGTTACAGACAGCGCAGTCCTGGTGTTGAAGTTCATTGGTTTTAAATAATTAAAATGGGGTGGTAAGATCGCCCTTGTGGTGCCCCGTCCAAACGATCCTATCTTTCATCATCGCTCTAATTGGGGAACAATGATTTTGTATCAAGTTTCGATGTTATTAAAAAAAAAAGAATAAAAGTCATTTATTACATCATTCTCTTCAAAACGGTTGGTTCGAATTGCATTCAAAATTGTAGTAATGTGTATCGTTATTGTTTTAATAGTCAGAGATTTTATTTTTCAAATTTTCCCGCCCCGCCAAATCTTGTGGCATTTTGAGAAACTTTGAGACGATATTTCTCATGAATGGTTGAACCGATCTGACCCGAACACTATAAAGTTCCAAGTTGGGTAAGACTGTACGTGTATAGAGAAAAGTTTCATGTTGATCAAACGAACCGTGTGACCTTTGCAGTACGAACAAACTAACGGAAAAAAACAGATAAAAAACATACATACAAAGCTCTATAAGAGTGGGATGGAAGTCAACGGAAAAAACAGATAAAAAACATACATACAAAGCTCTATAAGAGTGGGATTGAAGTCCTCGCTAACGCTCATCCAATTTAATTGACTATCCGAACTAGAGATATACTGTACGTAAGTATGCTTCTGGCTCTTTACAATCTAGAGCCATGCACACACAGTAGCATAATTATTGATGATAAAATCACCATGTCAGATACGCAGCTGCAACCTAAAGTCTCTCCTCCCCCCTCCCCCCCGCCTCCCCCCCGCCCACAACAATACCCCCCCCCATCCAACCCCGCTTCAGGACAACACCGAGTCGTCAAACAGCACTTCTGTGTGTGGATATACAACAATGACCATTTCATTTTTTTATTTTTTTTATGAGCGTATGCGAAGACTTCCATTCTTCTCTTATGGAGCTTTGTCTGTGTTTTTTTCTGTTTGTTTGTAAGCACTGCACAGGTCGCACGGTTTGACTGCACAGGTCGCACGGTTTGACTGATCGACATGAAACTTTTCCTGGTCACGTGGACTTATCCAACTTGTAGCTTTGAGGGTTTTGGGTCATATCGGTAAGGACCATTCCTGAGAAATAGCATATCGAAGTTATTAGATACTCCATAAGATTTGTCTGAGCGAGAAAATTCAGAAAATGAGATCTCTCCAAAAAAGATGAAATTTTTAATAACGATACACACATTACTACAATTTTGTATGCAATTTGGACTAGCCGTCTTGAAAAAAATAATTCAATAATTTTTTTTATTCAACAAATAAATAGAAATGATAGCATAATTTTGTTGCTAAGATTCACTGCTTCCTAGATTCGACATTTTCTCAACAATGAAGTATATTTTACATGCGTCAAGGTGTGTAGAGTTTTATAAATTCGATAAAGTAGCAAATGTAGGACTAATGACTCTTATTATACCTTATTCACATATCTCGCTCATCTTACAACGCATATGCCAAGTTTTCCTTGTTCAATCAATCATTTATCACTCGAAAATTGCTACACAAACTGAAAATGTCCAATAAAATGATGACATATAAATGTTTACCACTTATTGATGAAGTAAGCTGCGAGGGGAATGCAGCCGTGAGCGTGAACTGTCTTATTAGTGGCATATCTTTCTTCTTTGGTTTAAGCTCATTGCTCTCCAAACTTGACGCATGAACCGCAAGTAGATGCATTTCAACCGGATTTCCGCTTTACAACCGATCTCAACCGGATACAAGTCAGGCAAACTAATCTAATCTGATCTAACTAAACTAATCTCACGTGATATAGTCAATTGACCACTAGTGATAGGCGTGGCTAATCGGTAGGCCACCTAGATCTATACTTCATGTGGGCATTTAGAGATAATCTGATGGATAAATGTCAAATTTACCCACATAACAAACAGCCCATTTGATTGGATGTTCTGTTTTGTGACGTTTGTGGGCGGGTCAATCACTAGTCGTCAATTGTAACATTCGTATCGAATAATCCAGCAAGCTTTTTTGTTTTCAAAGATATTAGTGGAGGTGCCAAGAATGCGGTTTCAGAATAGCATTAACCACAATTCTATTTTGACACATTGATATTTTGACATATTGACATATTTTGACATATTGATCACATTTAGACACATTCGGACAAGAAAATGTCCGAAAACAGTCTTCTTGATTACAATATGTCATTAAAATTCACATTGAAGAATCTTAAAATTCAATGTGGCTCTGATATTTGACGTCACCAAGTGGGTAATTGTGGTTAATGCTATACACGGCGCCTCCAAAGAGATTGACTGTGTCAAGGCACTCAGATACAAAACAAAGTGGTATAAACTCATAAAACAGCTCGCAGAATTGCACTATCCAATAAAGATTACGGTCTTTGACATAGGTTGTGTGATTAAAGGAATTATTTTCCATTATTCAATCTGCAAGTTATAGGCCTGGTTTTTTAACAGTTTTATTTGTTTTAGGCCCGGTATTACCAAGAGCAGTTAGCCTTTATCTGACAGTTCAAACTTGTTATCACCATGGATACCTGTGGTATTTGTTTTCATCAACTCTCAGATAAATACTAACTGGCCGTGATGATACTGGGCCTTAATCAGATCGACATGCTTGATCTTTGAATTCAGAAATCTTTTCTCGTTAAATCTGAAATATTTTTGTAAAATAGAATTGATATAGTTGTTTCAATATAGAAACACCAAATATAAATTATAGAAATTAAATTAGTGGTTCAACATACTTTTGAAATCATACATGACGTGGTAGGTGTAGCCAGGTCATAGTTATGCTATCAAATAACTTGATAGGTTATTGATTACTATTCATCACATTCCAATACTGAATGAAGGATACAGGTTTACCATTTGTCATTGTTGTAATATTTCAGCTGACTTCAAGGATCTTAGGAATCACGCGCCCTTCTTGTGAACTTACAACTTTTCATTGGTTTTACTCATATATTAAACCATCAAAGTTCTTCTAATTTAGAGCTCTATGCCACTGCATTCAAGTTGTACTGATCTCCGATGTAACCATACACGATACATCTCCTATTATAGAAGGAGAGGAAGAGAGAGAGAGATAGAGAGAGAGAGAGAGAGAGAGAGAGAGAGAGAGAGAGTGAGAAAAAGAGGTATAAGAGAGGGAGAGCAGAGGAAAATAAAGAGAAATAGAAAGAGAGGAAGAGAGGTATGAGAGCGAGAGAGAGAGAGAGAGAGAGAGAGGGAGACAGAGAAAGAGAGAGAGAGAGAGAAAGCGAGGGAGAGGAAGAGAGAGAGAGAGAGAGAGGGAGGGAGAGAGAGAAAGCGAGGGAGAGAAAGAGAGGGAGAGAAGAGAGGAATAGTATAATAGAGTCGGGGAGAAGAGAAGGCAATGGAGCGTGGGTGTGGGGGCGGGAAGAAGGGGATAACTAAAAGACCCATATCAATTGGCCAAACATACTCTTGCGTGAAAGCGGGGGGGGGGGGGGGGGAGGGAGGGGAGAAAGGGTTAACAAGTATCCCTTAACAAGCCGAAGCTGAACTGTGAAACTTATATCCACTATTTGCAATTAAGGGTATACGCAATTTGATATTTCATTGACCTATTTTGAAATCTTGTTTGTTTTACTGCTCGGAATCTCCGTCACAGCGCATGCGTTCTTCCGAGTTGAGAGAGCTCAAAGGTCTACGAGTATAGGCCTATAGAAGTATAGGGCATATATGAGCGGAGCGAAGACTATTTTACCGTGTTCGAGAAAAGAAAATATGTGTTTTTTGTTTCACGCTTCCCGCAAGACAAACGAGATCAGAACAAATGTTTTTGAAACTTGTCCCACACGCGTGTCATCACCTAACTCGGTACTCAACAATTTCAAGGCACAATCGGTTGCACCACTCAAGAGGTCGCAGGCGCTCGTATTTCACGCCGCAAACTCTCACGGCCGTAACTTTTGTGATATCAATATGAGTGTTTTTGCATTCTGTTAGTAATTGAGAAACAAAGGTGACCGTAAATACAGAATTTTGAACCAAAAATTTGTGATTTTTCAAATTCTTCAAATGGAAAATGGAAAAATTTCTAATTTACGAAAACCTAGATACATATTTTTTAAGACCGAAAAAAAAAGAATGTGAACTATATCAGAAGTGTGAGCTGGGTAATTAATGGCGTTTATGTGAATATGAGTTCGGCGGGCTAGTCTATGGGCTGCGCCTAGCACACGATGCATGTTAAACTCGGGTCTGAAGCGAGCGAACAACGAGCCCGTGTAGAGCGCCTGCGGCCTCTTAAGAGTCCACAGGAGTCGATTTAGCGAAATATCAGTTTCTTGGTGATAACTTTTGCACGGTATGAGATATCAAAATTCTAATACACGGGAAACACAGATAATTATAATAGCTTCGAGATAATAATGAGTTATAACTATTTGAGTCATGTCGTATAACTGTCAAGAAAGTTATGAGTTAAGAAACTATGAGAAAGTTAAGAAAGTTATGCAACGTGACTTTAATAGTCATAATTTATATTATCTTGAAGTTATTATAATTGTGTTTCTCGTGTATTAGAATCTTGATATCTCATACCGTTCAAAAGTTATCACCAAGAAACTGATATTTCGACAAATCGACTCCTGTGGACTCTTAAATGTCGAAAAAAGGAAGAAAAAGAAAAAAGAAAATTTTTCAAAATTCGAACGTGAGAATGATAGGCCTGCACATTATACCACATTTCACATAAATTGGATTATCCATTTTGTGGAAAATGATTATATTGTATTTTTGAGATCAATAAGAAAAGCAATTTGGAAGATCAAAACATATAACCAATTGAATTGTTAACAAATACTTTATAATCCATGATCAATTAATTCCTTGAAGTCACTCCAAACAGCCGAATGCCGAAATATATATATATTTATATATATATTTATATATATATATATATATATATATATATATATATATATATATATGTAATATATGTATATGTATATATGTATATATATAATATATATATATATATATATATATATATATATATATATATATATAAATATATATGTATATATATATACATATATATATATATATATATATATATATATATATATATATATATTATATATATATATATATATATATATAATATATATATATATATATATATATATATATATATATATATATATATATATATATACATATATTCATATTATATATATATATATATATATATATATATATATATATATATATATATATATATATATATATATATATATATATATATTATATGGATTATTGAATACTGAACAACTCCATATAACTCAGCAGGCTTATGGTATGTGGAAATTCTTAATATTAATTATATAAATACTCATTCAATTTCTATATGTAAAGAATTCCAGAATTTCTTCTTATAATGTTCCATTATGATTCTTTCATATACTAATCCTATGAATACTTGAACTTCAGACGTATATCTTGAGAGCATGGAATGAAGCTGACGTTCATTGAATCATTTGTGCGACGTGGAATTGTGCTTCTATAGAATGTCTCATGAAAAACTAATTTATATATTATATTATTGAAATGCAATATATACGCTACGAACGAATAGGCGTCGGCGTCGGCGTCGGCGTCGGTGTCGGTATCGGCGTCGTCTATTGTAGAGAGCATTATGATGGCATTGGATATTATGATGATTGGGTGATCATATGCTCAATGACCTTGAAAATAACCGATAAACGATCGAAACAAATTATTTCAAACCATATAGATATAGCAACAGGTTTCAGAAGAGCATGAACATTTTGAGTGAGTTTTATTTCAAACGGGTGAAATTGAGAAAACGATAAATTCACCCAATGCTATTTTCACGAGGATTCTTCAAATTTTCAATACTAGGAAAACGCTATATACGCGTTGTTAGACGAGCGGAGAGTAATAGTATGTCGACTTCATTGCCAAACTTTTGCCTAAATTCGTCAATTGGGTAACAGTTTAGTCATAAGTGGGTAAAAACGGCTTCGAGTGGTACCAATTTAGCACATTTCATGTTTTTTCTTCGAAATGGCTGACCCGATCAAGCTGAGAATTTCCAGAAATATGTATCAAGATGTTATTCAACTTCACACAAAATTTCAATCTTTTTGAAAATAAAAATGTTTTAATTTTTTTTCCGCCGTGTTATTCTAATGAGTATTTTTGAAATTTCTAAAATTCATAAAAATAAAAGTTATCACCCGATGATGCCACAAAACTATACAGATCTGAGCTAGATGAGGAACCATGATGAAAAAAAGTTTGAAGTTGATAGCTGTAGCCGTTTGACCTGTGGAGAACCGACAAAAAAACATAAAAACAAACAAACAAAAAATAAATAAATAAAAACATAAAAACGAACACCAATTTTTTAAAGTATGTCAAATTGAATCCTCGCTAGAGCTCGTCTAATTATTCTACACAAAAAAAGTTGCCAACTGATTCTCCTCAAAAACGATAGGCATCTATTTTGGTGTATGTTCTACGAAAAATTTATTATCAGACGAGCTTAAGCGAGGATTCAATTTGACATACTGAAAAAAATTGGTGTTCGTTTTTATTTTTTTTTTATGTTTTTTTGTCGGTTCTCCACCGGTCAAACGGCTACAGCTATCAACTTCAAACTTCTTGTCATTATGGTTCCTCATCTAGCTTAGATCTGTAAAGTTTTATGGCATTATTGGGTGGTAACTTTTGTTTTTATGATCTTTAGAAATTTCAAAAATACCCATTAGAATAACACGGCGGAAAAAGAATAAAAACTTTTTATTTTCAAAAAAATTGAAATTTCGTGTGAAGTTGAATTACATCTTGATACACATTTCTGAAGAATTTTCAGTTTGATCGGGTCAGCCATTTTGAAGAAAAAACATGAAATGTGCTAAATTGGTACCACTCGAAGCAGTTTTTACCCATTTATAACTTAAATGTCACCGAATTGGCGAATTTAGGCATAAGTTTGGCAAAGAAGTCGACATACTATTACTTTCCGCTCGTCCAACAACGTGTATATAGCGTTTTCCTAGCTTTAGAAAAAAATGAAATTAATCAATATCTCAATTCCAGAAATTATAACACTTTTTGTCCTCCAGAGCCCATAAGTCACGACGTAGGCATTACCGATTCTGTATAGAAACAAACAGTATCGAGTAATGTCCGTCTACGAAATAAAAAAAAATATATTGAGAAAAATTAGACTAATAAAAAGAGCTGGGTCCTGGAGAATGAGTAAATTTGTTTTATATTTTAATTAATTGATTTTTATTCTGTGTTTTTGCAATCTTTTAACGTAAGACAGAGTCTGAATAAAGATACATATATATTTAAGTTGACTAGTTCATTAGTTGAAATTGATATGATGATTTCTAGTTTTCTCTAAAATTAGAGAAATAAATATATCGTGATTATTCGTTAAAATCTAGTTTTAGGGTTGTGATGATTGTGGCGGTTGTAAGATACCAATAATTGCCAACTTTTGATAATATAGAGAAGAGAAATAACAAACTTTTATTCCACATTCGATCATCAAGTGCAATATAAAATGACAATGAGTGATTGTCTTACCAACAACAAGAAAGTATTAATTGGTGCCATTCTCTCTTAATCATCAGCCAACGGAAATGAAACACCTTGTACAAGCTAGCACGGCGCACAGCCTTCTCATTTCCAGTACTGCTATAACGCCCACTGCCTTCTCATTTCCAGTACTGCTCTAATGCCCACTGCCTTCTCGATCAGAAGAGTGCGTTCCTTTCCGCCCACTCCGGTAACTCCTTCACGGATCTCAAGGTGTGTAGATGGACTCGGCTTTGATTGAAGAGGACACTCAGGAAATCAAGAAAATCAGAACAACATATCCAGTTTACTTGAACATGAACAATATTGCTTCACTAATGATAATTAGCTACAACACGTGAACTTCCCGTGGTGACGTCAGAGCAGCAACGAATGGAGGCTACGAGATCAGAATTGAAGTTCTGCAAAGAAGCTATCAACAAACAGCACTGTTGTAAGATGAGCGATAGCGAAGACTTCCATCCCACTCATATGGAGCTTTGTCCGTTTTTTTTTTTCTTGTTTGTAAGACTGCACAGATCGCACGGTTTGAATGATCACAGGACACTTTTTATGTACTCGCAGACTTATTAAAGTTGGATCGTTTTGGGGTCAAATCGGTTTAACCATTTTTGAGGAACACCATCTCAAATTGTTTTTTCAAATCAAGATTAGGCTGAGCGGGAAAATTTGAATAATAAAATCTCTACGGAAACATTCAAATTTCCACTGAATGTAAACACATAAAATGATAGGCCTACTGCATTATTACGAGTTTGTATATGCAATTCAAACCAGCCGTTTTCAAGAAAATGATTCAATAAATTGTTTTCATTCAAAAAATGGATAGAAATAATAGCAGAACCATTGCTGAGATTCACGGCTTTCTAGATTCGATAGTTGACTAATGTAGTCAGGGGCGGACTGGGCTATCTGGCAACCGGGCACTTATAGCCGGCACTTATAGTTTATGCAAATATGAACTTATTAAAATAAACACATAATATTATATTTGCAACACAACACTACAGTTCTCCAGAAAGTTTGCGATGATGCGAGAGGTATTCGAACAATTCAATTATTAGATTCCGAAACCGCTTGTGAATCGCAAAAATTATTTAAAAAATGATCATATTTAAAAATCACCGCTGGGAATTTTGCTGCAGAGAAATCGCGAAAATAACTTCGAAAATGTCCATAATGATTATACTATTAGAAATAACTTTGTTAATATCCACACACTGATTCAATCATTGGACACCAAAACTGCTTGTAAATAACAAAAATCACTTGAAAAATGACATGGGCCCATTTCAGAAAATTCCCTGCGGGGCTTTGCTGAAAGAAATCGCAAAAGTTCAACTTCAAAAATGTCCATGATGATTCAATTATTTAAGACTCCAAAAACACTTGTGAATCGCAAAAATCACTTGAAAAATGTACCTATTTTCAAAAATTTCCTGCGGGGCTCTCATGGGGGACTTCCGCCTCCCCAGACCCCCTTTTCACTTTCCAGCTAGGTGGTCATTATATTCATGTAACCTGTGCACCCCCTCAATAAACAAATCCTAAAGCACGGTACACACGAACGATTACAGTTGTCCCAATCGCCAACTGGCTTGGGCAACTAACCTGAAATTTTTCGTGTGTACATGCCATCAATTCGATCGCTGTTGATTGGAGTTGGGTCGGTGAGGATAGAGAGAGGTTCTAAAAACGGCAACGCCAACGTCCAACTGTCAGTAAACAACCAATGAGCGTGCACGAAATCGTGTGACGTCAAATATGGCGCGACTATGACGCGATTACTCGTCCCTGATTGGCTACTTACGATACCGCGCGAAATTGACGTTCAACGGAGTTACCGTCGATTGCCGTTCGATTACGATCGACGTGTGAACGTACGCAAGTCGACGATCCGATTCGGTCAGTCATGTTAGTTGGCGATTGGGGCAACTGTAATCGTTCGTGTGTACCGTGCTTAACGACGTCCCTGCATTTCGCTCGTAACCGCTTCTAATCTAATAACCTTCAAAGATACACTATAATTTATATTTAAACAATTTCGAATTTCGTCTTATATCAACTTCGTCACTATTATATTTTTGAATGAGTTATCTGTATTAGGCCTATTTAGACTGAAAGTCTGAAACCACCATCGGACTAATTTTCTCAGTCGAGTTTACATTTACTTTATCTCAAGAGGAGAGGATTGATCTGAAAATTGCAAGATATATGTAAAATTATACGTTTGAACTACTTGCAGATTTTTTTTCTTTGTAAAATAAAATTATTTTCAATTTTGTCCGCTATATGTTATTCTCATGGTTATTTTTGAAACTAAAAAAAAATCACAATAAAGTTTACATTCACTTGATGCTCTACAACAGTACCCTAGGGCTGTTTGAAAAAATTTGCCAGGGCCGGAATATACCCCCAGTCCGCCCCTGAATGTAGTACATATTATAGAGTCAAGGTGTGTAGAGTTTTTGATTATTCTTCATTCAGATGTGTTGCTCATCGTACTACGCATGCGCTGCGTTTGCCCAGAATATTGAAAGACAAGTAGGCCTACTGCTAATATCAGCATATACGGCATTGTAATTTTGGATAAGACAAATATAACATGAGCGATCATTTTCTAAAGTGTCCATAAATAGAGGATGAGTTTAATTTGAAGTAAGTTACTGGTTTATACATTTGTATAGACAATTCCATCATATTAGCAATTGTACTGCGATACACTATCAATTATCATATATGGAAAGGTATTAGAAATAATTAAGAATAGAAAGAAGAAGTGACACAAAACACGATTGTACCTATATTCCGACCAAATACTGTACTATGCAAACGCAGCGCATGCGTTGTGAGATGAGCGAGTACATCTATCATAATCATAATATCACCATATTATATATTATTATATGGTCATTTTTATTGCACCACTTGATTTAAAATTGAGATTGAATAATAAAATTGAATCATTGTATCAATATTCTATGCTACTGCCTGTACAAAGTCTATTCTTGTCTAAATTTATATTTTTCAGAAGATATCAAAATTCTCTATTCAAACACCTCAAACACCAGATCAAATAATGTAATTAGCCATGTAATTCCCCGCTATAATAATAAGCATGGTGAAAGACGGTTAAAGTACGCCATTCCGACTATTTTTAATTCTGTTCCTCAACATCTATTGAAACTTCAAAATATAAGTTCTGTCGAAAAAGAAATTAAGTGCTGGCTTTTAGACTCCTTGAGTGGTACTTTGTAATTATTTGCAGTTGGAATTTCTGTCCCAATACTAAACAGTTACTTTAATTGCTTTTCATTTTTTTTTCCCATTTTTTTTTTATTTTCCATTCTAGATAATGGTTGAGTAAAAGACTCAACTTTTCCTAACTTTTGTAAAATTCTGAATAGTGTTGATACTGAAAAATAATTATTTTCTAATTTATGCATTATATTTTATTTATATACTCAGTTGGTATTTTCATTCTTATTTTTAATTGATGTGTAATCCACAGATAAGCCTTGTTTTAGGCTTTGTGGAAAATGTGAACCCAATTTATTCTATGTTAATGTGTGGAAAATAAACAATTATCATTATTATTATATGATAAAGTCGATAGATATAGGTACATTGGATACATTGTGCAACAATGTTGAAGAGTGTTATCTCTACCTCCAGGGAAGGAGGGAGGGGGGGTTATGATTGAGTGTCGGAAGTAATTAGGCGTCGAGCAGAGCCATCTGGATACGGCGACGTCCAACATGCCGTCAATCTGACAAGCTGACAACTTGACGATTCAACAGATTAGCGGAAAGTGGAGCAAATACTTTTAGTTATGC
This sequence comes from Brachyptera risi, assembly GCA_964007535.1. NCBI lineage: Eukaryota > Metazoa > Arthropoda > Insecta > Plecoptera > Taeniopterygidae > Brachyptera > Brachyptera risi. The sequence goes on from OZ023326.1 coordinate 85,658,795, forward strand.
GCTTGTGTTGGCAAGATAGCACAACCATCCT